>CAJQZJ010000157.1:0-91910 GCA_907164525.1 Lophiomys imhausi
GGGGGGAGTAGGGAGGGGATTGTGATTGAGATGTAACTTGAAGAAATAAAAAATAAATTATTAAAAAAAAAGATTAACCCATTATAAAGAGTAAACACCAACAACCGCTGCTGAATTGAAGACAGTAGCAAGTAGGGAATCTCAGGGTAGTAACAACTGTGTCTACTATGCAAAACAATAAATGAATTTTGTGGGATTTGTTTGAAATAAAATCCTTGAATGACAAAGTCAGAAATGTATGAGAGGACCATGAATGGTGTTAGCAGCCACAATATTTTATTTAAAAATCACAACAAAAATTAAACTTTGAAAATAGACAACAGTGGAACAATTACAAACTCCTCAACCAGCACCCTGCCTTATCTCGTAGAAACTTTCATTGTTATAAATATTTTATATTGTTTTCTTTTATTGTGAAAAATAAAATTGACAGAAAATAAAATAAACACAAAATTTACACGAAATAGGAGAACAACAATAAAATTAAGAACTCTAATTTTATAATATCCCATTAAGTACATGGAGGAGAAGCTCACAATGGTGTCCAGAGGCTCTAGCTTCCCTAGATGCCATCACTGGTTTTGGGAGATAAAGCAAACAAAAACACAAAGATCTTTTCATGTGTATTTACAAATGTGAGGCTCAATTCCATTGTAATAAAATAAAAGTGAAACCTGCTTATACATAACAAGAATACACTGTTTGACAATATCCTAGTGAGCTGAAATTTTCTCATCTAAAAAGAAAGCCATGCTGTATTTTTGACTCACTAAATGAAGATAAGTCCTTCTACTGACCTAAAAGCTAAAATTTGATTTTCAGTTTAACTAAATGTTGTTTACAGTACTAAAACTAGACCAATTGAACCAATGGTAATTAACCTCTGATTGTTTAATCAAGTCCTAGAAATTTTGTACACAATGACTTACCAAGAAGAACTTAGGATCTAATCAAAACACAATTATGCTTTTACCTCCACTGACCTCTAATTGCAACTTATGAGGCTAATCTATTCCTTCATCTTTGTCAAGAGACTCTGTCAGACTCCATGATTTCCTTGATTCTTGTTCAGTGTACAGTCCTGAGCTAACTTCACATGCTTCTAATCTACCAGATAGATTAAGCTGGGATTTGTTTATGACCTATTTTGTTCTTCAAAGTTAGATGGCATTAGGATGGGCTCACCACATTTGCAGTTCCTAGGCCCACACAGCAGATAATTCACATTCCCAGGGTGGTTTTGCTTATAATTTCTTCTGCCCCTATTAATCTGTAAGTCAATTCTACCTTCTCTAGTTCACTCTAATCATTTTAAAAGGAAGAAAGATCTCTATTTCATCCCTTGAAAAACCTCCAAATTTATAATTTTTTTCACAATTCAAGCCAATGGCATTCTAGCATCTTATGCATAATCTCTTGAGAGTTTGAGAGTTGCAATAGTAAGAACACCCCAATTTCAATAAGCTAAAGTAGTAGAAAGAAGTATATAAATTAAACCTACTCAAAAGTAGCAGTTGGTCCAACTTGAGGCACACCCCATCAGAGAGAGCAAACCCCTGGCACTATTAATAATACTCTGTTATGATTGCAGACAGGAACCTAACATAACAATCATCTGAGAGGCTTTATCCAGCAGCTGATAAAAACAGATGCCGAGACCCACACCCAAACATTAGTTAGAGCTCAGGGAGTCTTGTGGAAAAGTTGGGGGAAGGACTGAGGGAGCCTGAGAGAAACAAGAACACCATAAGAAGACCTACAGAGTTAACTAACCTGGGCCTATGGGGGCTCACAGACACTGAAGCACCAACCAAAGAGCAATGCATGGACTGGACCTAGGCCCCTTGCACATATATAGCTGATGGGTAGCTTGGTCTTCAAGTGGGTCCCCTAACAATTGGAATGGGGGCTGTCTCTGACTTGGATTCTGTGCCTGCCTTTAAGTCCCTTTTCCCTAGCTGGGCTGCCTTGCCTGGCCTCAGTGGAAGAAGATGTGCTTAGTCCTGATGTGACTTGATATGCCAGGGTGGGTTGGTCAGAAGAGGGAAAGTGGGGGAAGAGGATGGGAGGGTGGGACTGAGAGGAGAGGAGGGAGAGGGACAGAGGGACTGCGATTGGGATGTCAAGTGAAAAAAATAAGTATTTTTTTTTTCCGTGACAATTGTCCTAATTCCTGGGAAATCTCCAAAGTTCTGTCAGGTGTATCCCTTCCATTTAGGAGTACTCTTGGAATAGGGAGGCAACCTGCCCCAGAGTCTCAAGAAAGAATTTGGAGAAAACTCCTAACTAAAAGATGAGCTTCCTTCTTTGTCTGTCAGTGCCTATAATGGTGTCTCCCTTTTTATTTTTAACTGAAAAGTACCTGCATATGCACAAACCTTGCTTGGTCATGGTAAGTAGGTTTGAGGAGACTAGCTCAGCGGTCACATACACAATTTTTTTTTAGCCTCATTAAACTCAATGGTTAAGGAGAATCACTTTCTCACTTGAAGTATTCACGTAATTATTTTAATTTTGTTTCTCCTTACTAGTATGAAACTATCCTGAGACAAGTAGTTAAAAAAAAAAAAGTCTGCAATGGAAATACATCCAGTCTTAATAAGATCTGGATAGTTAATTTACAGGATTAAGCAAATACACTCCCTCAAATTAACGAACTTTTGCATTCAACCACAACTCATAGATTTCTTTATAATTTGCCTTCCATGTTTTAAAAGCTCTAACAATATACTCAAAGCTGCACAGTTTATAAAACAAGGGCTGAGCTAATATTTTTATGTTCTTTCTTCATTGAAAAACATTATCATGGGAGCACAGAAAAATGAAATTTTTCTTCCAAAGTAAAATATCTTATAATCATACACTAGGAAGCTAAGTACTACACACACAAGTATCATATTGCAAAACATCTACATGCCATTTATGTGGTTTCACTTCTATTTGAAGTCATTATAAAGCAAATTGAATCATCTATGTAAAATTGAATCCTCAGAAATTTTTCTTTTCTTTCTTATCACTTAAAAAATGAACAAAGAAAAATCTTTTTATTCTATCTATTATAAGAAAATATGGCAGGACTCAATGAAAATGACAATTTTATTAATAGATTTACACAGAAACTAGTTACTCGTTCTTTCATCACCTAAACTGGTAAAATGTAATTAATCCCAGCCCTCATAAATAAAGGTTTAAAGTGGTAAAAATAAATTTATTTAGTTTCAGAGAAAATTAAAAATCTACCCTATCCCACACACAAAAAATTAATATTGTATTTTACTAAGAAATCAATAAGCAATCAAACTCACCTGCAGTATGAATTACAAAGCAATCACCTTTGCAATATTTACAAATCAACAGTTTTATTGAGGGAGCAGTAATCAAATCTTGTTTTCTTCATTATTATAAAATAATGTAATTTAACCTACATGTAACAAATTTTTATAAGAGATTTTTTTAAATCTCACTTTGCCTAGTGGAAAAAATAATGAAAGTAAAGCTCATGTTTGAGGGTAAAAAGGATTCTGTAGGGTGAGTTAGTGTATGAGACTCATGCAGGTTAGATAAGTGAAAGAGAGGGCTCAACTTTAATATTGTTATTGGCATCTACATGAGGATCACAGTGGAAAGAAAGAATTCAGCTTTTGATTATTTTTCCAGGGGTAAGGAGAACATGGACAATAGTCATACATTCAGCTGACTGTGTACTGTCTCACAAGTCCTGCAATACTGTCTGACTTCTTTTTTTACTGGCCTTAACACTTAAGCTCAATATTCCAATAAACAATATAATTTTGAGAAAATGCATCATATGTATATTTCCATATCCTTATAGTAATGTTTCTCATATGATGAGTGACAAAAATTCATCACATGCCATCCTAAAAATACAGTTTATTGTATAAGCTATCACTAAACACTCACCAAAGAGTTAATCAAGGAGCTACATTTTGAGAGTTGCATCAGTTGGTAAGTTTAAAACCACAGTAGAGAAATTCTGGTCTGATGTTGGAGCTCATGATCAAATCATAGGGAAGCTATTAATATTACCAAGACTGGGAGCTCCTGGACTTCTCAGTCTTCAGAACCATGAGCTAGATAAGCTTCTATTGCTCATAATTACCTAATATGTGTCATTTTGTTACAGTACCAGAAAATGGACTGGACAAGTAATATCTGTGATAAGATTTAAAAGTGCTCTATCAGCCTTGTGGCTTCCCCATTCCCTCTGACCCGCCTCTGAAATTTTAGATATTCTTCCTTTTATATAAACTATTTTCTCAACAACCAATTTACTTTTAGGACCTATACCTTTATAAGTGTGGATATTGCTGCAAGACAAAGTTCCTATCAGTTAGAAAGTCTTTTCCAGGACAGTCAGGAACTATTTGTTTTGAATGTTGCCTTTGGTATATAACATACATAGATGAAAGCTTTTTTTAACTTCATATGGGTACAACAAAGGACTTTATGAGTAGGACTCCATTCACTCAGGGATTAAGGCTACAATTGACACACATGATATCATAAAACTGAAGAGCTTCTGGTCAGCAAAAGGAACAATCAAACATTTCAAGGGGGAGAGTAGGACTAAATCTTGGCGAGTTATGTCTCTGATAAAGGATTGATATCAAGAATATATAAAGAACTCAAAAAACCCCAAAGAATTAAGATTTTAAAAGACAAATTTAAGCTTCTCTGATATTTCATCTTACTCCAGTCAAAATGGCCAAGATCAAGGAAACAACCGACAGTACATGCTGCTGAGAATGTAGGGCAAAGAGAGCCTCTCATTCAGTGTTGGTGAGATTGAGAACTGGTGAAACCACTAAAACAGAAACCAGTGTGTGTAATTCTCAAAAGCTAAAAAATAAACCCATAAATCAGCAAAAGATTACAAAATAAAAATCTACCATATGATTTATGTAATTATTTATGTACATTCCTTGGTATGTTCCCAAACAAACTCAATAGCCACTCCAGAGATACTTGCATATCCATGTTCATTGCCACAGTATTGATAATAGCTAGAAAATGACAGCAACCTAAATGACCTTCAACTGATGAATGAAAAATTAAAATGTGGTTCATTTTATTTCAGTCATGTCATGAAATTCTACCTAGCTGAAAAGAAAAAAAATGAAATCATGAAATTTGTAGGTAAATGTATAGAACTAGACAATATAATGAGTGTCATAATCCAGATCCAAAAAGACAAACACTGTGTATTCCCTCTTAATTGTAGACCCTAATTACAAATCATTAGATGTGAGTATATAACTTGGAGTAACCACAGAAACAAGGAAAGTAAGAACAGATCATACTGCAGGGTGTAGGTGGTAGAAAGAAAGAATTCCAGAGAGTAGGATAATAGGACACACGTGCTATGAAACAGGCTGTGATAAAACACTGTTTCTAAAAGCAAGTGGAAGAACTTGGTTTATGACCATTTAAGTTTTCAGATCCCATTCCATCATGAAGGGAAATCAAAGCAGGAACCTGGGACCAAGAAATGAAGCAGAAGCTACAGAGGAACACTGTGTACTATCTTGCTCCTCGTGGCTTGCTCAGTCTGCTTTTGTAGCACCAAGAACCAATGGCCCAGGATTGACAATGCCAACAGTGAGCTGGTTCCTCCAATGTCGGTCAACAACCAAATAATTGCCCCACAGGCTTGCCTACAGCCAGTCTTGTGGTGATATTTTCTCAGTTGGTTTTCCCTCTTCCCAAATGATTTTAGCATGTATCAAGTTGGCATAAATGTAGCAAGGATATGTAGGGGTTCTAATAGGACATAGCAAGGGAGTATAATAGAGATGGATGAGGAGAATGGATAAATAACACTAAGAATGATTGAAGGAGCTATAGAGAAATGTATTATTTTATATTTACTTAAAATTACATATATAAGTATATGTGAATATACATATATGTAGATTTATTGATAGATACAGACATGCACACATATATTTCCCTCAAGAGCCATGAATTAGCTAACAAAACCCAGTATCAGGCATGGGAAATCTCCCTTCAAGTTGTTAGTCAGAGGTATCCAAGATACTCCAAAACAATATAGGCTATTGTCATCACCCTTAGCTGCCAGATCTTGAAGCTAAGATCTTATTTGTTGCTAAAGATATCACATGCTTCAGGGACCACACTTACAGAAATTGAGCTAGAACTTACCTGGAAGCCTCCACTCTGAGGAGTAGATCTCATGGTATCTGAAAGTAACACAAGTGATTGATATGGCAAAATATACCTGTAGATACAATAGTGGCACTAGTATCTTATAGGTAACCAACAGCTGTCTAATTGGGATTAAGGCCTACTCAATAAGAGAGATTCCAGTCAGCCAGTAGTGGTGCATGCCTTTAATCCCAGCACTCAGAAGGTAGAGGCAGGTGGATATCTGAGATTGAGGTCAGCCTTGCCTATAGAGTGAGTTCCAGGACAGCCAGGGCTATACAGAAAAAAAAACTCCCTCATAAAATGAGAGAGATATAGAGATAGAGATAAAGAGATAGATAGATAGATAGATAGATAGATAGATAGATAGATAGATAGATAGAGAGAATTCCTGATAAACTTGCTAACTACCTGTGGCTAGAGATCATGGACCCTAGAGGACTACTGCCACTTTTTCTAAAACAGTATAATTTCTAATTCCATTTTTAAAAATGTATTCTTTACCCACAAATGAGTATATATCATCATCATCCATCATCAATAAAGTTTCTCTCTGCAACAGATGATGACTATTGTAGAAACACACACTGATCAAAATGTACAACACAAGAGACCATGGAGTGTCTCACAACAATTGACACATATATAACACAACTCCTAAACCTAAGGTTTATGGATCATCCCAGAAGAGGTAGCAGAAAGACTGTAAAGCCAAAGGACCAAGACTTCTACTGCAAGATAATAAACTTCTATATATGAGACTACATCCATAAAATCTCAGAAATAATCACCTAAACAAAACCAGAATAACAATAACAACAGTTGACAAGACAATGCAGACAGGGAAAATCTCACAGGTCCCCACTGCTAGACAAAGATCTATGGACAATTAATGGATGCTGAGGGGTGAGAATTAGTCTTCTCCATGGAAGAGGACCCTGATACATTATCCAATATCAAGTGGCTAGCTCTAAACATATATATATTGAACACTAATTGTACCCAACAGGTTACATATAAACACATACATGTGTGATATATATACATATGTATATATACTTATATACATACATATAATTAAAGAAGAGGTCATGAATTTGATGGGAAGTGAGTAGTGCATGGGTGGGAAGGGAGAGAGAAAAATAATGTGACATCTGTTCAGATGTAGGAAATTCTAAAAAATAGAAATTAAAACAAAATTGGAAATGTCTCACTGGCTGACAATATGCATAAAATGAACATCAAACCGTAGATTTTTCTATTTCATATAATTAGCATGGATAAATTTTTATTGGTATGAAAATATAACTTCAACATGAAAACATGTCCTTTTGTTTTTTGACTCAGGAAAAATGAATAAATGAAAGGAAACAGAATCTTCCTTGAACTTCCTCTTCTCTTTTCCCAAAAGTAAAATGAGTAATTTCTCAATAATATGGTTGTATGCACCAGAGAAAAAGAGGGAGGGAGCAAGAGAAAGAGAGAGAGAGAGAGATTAACTCAAGACCCTAGAAATCCATCTCTACATATGATTAGTCAATGGTCATTGTAAGAAAGTTCTTCCAACTCTCAACGGAGAATGTTTCACACCATGGTTTAAATTTTTTCCCTTTATTTTGCACATAATGCAGAAGAAAATTGATCATATCCTTCAAATTTCTCAAAATGTGCCCTTAAGACAAGGGTTAGCCCTTTGCTTGCTTAATTTTACAATGAATTGTAAAAAAAATATATGGCTAATTAAATTATTTACCCAGTATTTAGATTATTGTTAATTGGTTTGGTGGCTAATCCTTAACCATCCATTATAAATGAGCACACAGACACCACATGGATTTCTAACAAGCCTTGGCCTGAGTTGTGCATTCCTCACCCATCTAAGCTAGCTCGCAATTCTATTACCCAAATATGACTCCTTATATACATACGTCCCCTTGGACTGCCATTCTCCATGATATGCTGATGTTCCTGGCCATGTGGAATGAGGTTCCTTTTTCTAACCCATGGTCTGTGCCTCCTTCCTGCTGCTCCTGACTGGAATGCCTTCTTCTTCCTGCTGCTCTAATCCCAGGAAGTCCCACCTTTCTCTGTCTTTGCCCAATCTCAGGCCTCGGGATTTTATTTGACCAATCAGAGTCAATGTAAGTAACAAACAGCAAGCAGGACCAATTAATTAACATTTAGATTGCTTAACACTACCCCAACAATGAATTACATATGCTTCTTCACTAACAGCTAGACTCATTACTAAGACTCATTTTCATATGGTGCTTACTTTTTCCAGAAGAAAAACTGTCTTCAATATAACTCGAAGCAGAGAATGATTAAAGTTTAAATTCATTAGGCACACAATAAACATTTATTGAATTTAGCTTGAAGTGCCATGAATTTTTCTATTTTAGACTTCATTATGATTTATTTTTATTTCATTTATTATGAGAAAACATTTTTATATTCCAAGGGCTTTGTTATATGTGATTTTTCCTCTATTGAATAATTCTTTGTTCCTGGTTATTATGTATAATATTTCAAACTAAAGTAGTCTTACTCTAAGTGCCCTATCTCTGTTTCTTTTTCATGCAACCAAAATTGTATTAAACTTCATTTTCTTTAATAATGATTCTTAGTACATACCTGAACATTGTGAGGATTGATAGGTCAATGAATAAGATACTTCAAATTCGTCATTGCTGTTTAGAGAAGAAAAGTAATTGTAACTGAAAGATAGCGATATTGTTTTTCTATATATCCTACAATAACTCTTTAAAGGACCTCCTGTCCTCTTGTCTTTGTAGAAAATTATCAGTAAACATAAACTTGACTGAATATGGGTCCAGTTTAATAAGAGTACATTCATTGCTATTTGTTACAGTAGATAGGTTTACCATTGACCATTCAATAATAACTAAATGGGGCATGACAAGACCAACTGATTTCAAATTAAGATACAGCAGTTTAACAGTATGCTTCACTAGTTGGATTTTTGATACCTAGCTATCACATTAAGGACAAAATACTGTCTCCTTAAAACTGAAGACTATAACACTCTTTTGCCCAGAAATTAAAGGTTTTTCAGGTAAATTCTTCATTTCTCCTTGTTGATTGACTTGTGTTTATTTTTCTGTCATTTCTTTGTGGTATAAAACTAGACTTGACACCAGGAACCCTTAGTCTAGGCTCTTTCCCAACACTTAGCAGTTAAGAAACATGACAGAATCAAAACAACTAGAGAGCTACTCTTTGAAGTAAATAGTCATATGAAAACTCCAGGTGTAGTTGTGGACAAGAACTGGAAAGTCAGAGACTTTGGATGCAAAACGAAGCTGGAACAGAACACCCCAGGACCAATCAATCAGCAGGGCTCAATTTCTATGAAAGGCAAGTGCAGGACTCTACAACATGCAGATGTGTAGTATGGACAGAGACAGGGCCTGGCATATACATGGCATAAAGACTCTAGAAAGCCCTTCATACACCTCAGCATGTACTGACAATACAATAACTAGAATCCAGTTGAAAGATACTGAGTTTCTGTCTCTGGGAGTCAAGAACCCCAACATGTCCTTCTCTTTGGAAATCTATAGCAAATGTTGTCTTCCTTGAGAACCAATTTGGCTCCAAAGAAGAGCTTGTTAAATAAAAGCACAGAGAACCCAGTGGTGGGAGAAGTTCCTTCCCCTTAAGAAGAACCACAGCTCAGGAAGTCAGCTGCACCAGTTGCAGCACTCAGTAGGAATATGTGGTTAAGCATGGGGACTATTGTGGGAAGCCCAGAGACAGGGGACCTGAATGTCTCCAGAATATATGATTGACATCCTACACTGAAGGTACTTCATCCCTATATTGTCTTTCCATCCTCTGAGCATGCTTCACAAAAGGTGTCGGGCAGCCTAATGAACATGGGTAACTGGTGCCAGCCCTGTCCTGAGAGTACATGTTAAAAAGCAAGAGAATAAATTGTGTATGGCATTGTGTTCTAGTCACCAGAATTAATCAGGTTTAACATTCTGTGCCCATATATATTTCTGAGTACAGCAGCTAAAGAGGCATTGTGGGTTTCATTTGTTTGTTTAGAAGGAGGTATTACAACTGTATGAGTTTTAGTTGTGCAGCTTTGTGTTTGTGTGGAACTCCTAACAAAGGAAGAGTGTGGTTCCTGGTGCTCTTGGACTATTTGGGGGACATCTGTCCTCCTACTGGGTTGTCTTGTCCAGACATAGTATTAGGGGAAGTGCCTAATTTCATTGCATCTTGATATGCCATGTGTGTTCTATATTCCTCGGAGGCCTCCCTTTTTCTGAAAAGAAACTGAGGAGGAGTGGGTGGGGAGGGAGGAGGTAGGAAGGAATAGAGGAGGTATGGGACAAAGAGAAGGAAGAGAAACTGTAATATATCAGATATTATATATGATAGAATAAATTAATAAAAATTAAGAAACTGCTAAACAGAGAACAACAACAACAAAACCAGTAGTCCAACTGGTTACCAAGAAAGTAAGGAAAGAAAAGCATCCAACCTGTGCTGCCTCTAAGGGATACCCAGCCTAACAGGTCATGGAAAGGACTGCTCAGTGCTGACTTCAATCATCTCTTGCCACCATAACCAGCCTCTGAAATGGAAAGGAAGCTACATTTGTTACCAAGATGCTTTGTTCTGCCTCTTTAGATTGCATGGCTCTCCTTTGTCTTTTTTACTTGAATGACCAGACATTAAACCCAGGTCCTTGCACAGGTGACCCTCTACCACCGCACTACATCCTTCAGTCCCTTCTCATTGTTTCGGTAGAAGGGCTAGGAAAGTTGTCCTCGCTTGCCTTGAACTCATCATGTAGCTCAGGCAGGACTTAAATTTCAGAGTATCAAGGATAACTACCCTGTACCATCATGCCTGGTTTTCTTTTTCTTCTTTCTTTCATTAATTTTTCTTCTTTTTTTTTCTTTAGATTATATTGTATCTCTCTGTTTTTCTAATATTTAATTGGCTTTCTTTTCTTTCTTTTCCTTTTTTCCTTTTTCTTTACTTTCATTTCTCTCTCTCCCTCATTCCCTACCTACCCTTTCCTCTTATTCCTCCTTGTCCATGTATGAACTGACTATTTCCTACAGTATGATCCTATATTATTTTTACCTCTTTTCTCTTGTTGTTATTGCTGCAGCTATCCATGTATTTTATTTTGACATTACTATATTCCATGGCTCTTTCTTTGTTCTGAAACAAAAAAAGTTCATACTGGCCTTGAACTCACTGTACTCTCAAATGCTAGGATCACAAGCATTTGCACATTGCCCAGCTCCTATTACTCCATTTCTATGCCTGCTTTATTTTTATGTTGTGATAATTAATGATGTATATTCATATATATGCCATGTTAATTATCAAGCCCAGGACTATTTAGGTATTAGGAAAATATTCTATAGCTAAGATGTATGCATAGCCAGTGTTTTTTGTTCTCTTTTTTTCTGGGCAGTGCTATGTATCAAACTTAGTGCCTCAAGTATGTTTGATTCCTGGTTTGCTGTTGAACTGTATCCATACACCACTTTAGAGAAACTGAGCTTTGATCCACCCAAGACCTAGTCCTCCTTGTACATTGCCTGATGTTTTATCTTAAAAATACAGGCAATAAAATTCCAAGCTAAAGATCTTGCCCCAAATTGATGTTCAAGGTCTGGTCTGAAATCCTACTAGTCATTGTTCCCCATAGCAACATCAGAGAGGAATACATATTGCACATAATGCACCAACAAAGGACTTCAGCAGAATTGTTTTCAATATCTTTCTAGACCACATATTACTAACAAGATTGAATAAATTCCCATATAGGGTCTATCCTATATCCTTCTGTCTATAACGCACTTGCCTATACTTCCAGAGGGAACTCATTCCTTTGAGATCTACAGAGAATGTGCGTCACTCTGGTTTTGACCCAGTAATCATGTCTCATAAACCACTAATCACAGACAAGGAAGTCATCAAGAAAACAACACGAAGAAATTCATTTGGAATTAAGCTCAACATTAAACAACAAACCAATCTCTCAATGCACATTTAATATTGAAGAATGGTCCCAAGGAAGATTTGCACAGAAAAAATGGGAAAGAGTCCCACATCAAAATACAGAAATGGAATATTAAAACAAGATAATATAACTTCTGCAGTGTTTATAATGGTCTACTAATTAAATCTAAAATACAGAATGGAATGACAAAAGTTTCAAAAGACTGATATTTTTAAATGATCAATGAATTCAAATAGAATAAAAATAAGTTGGCTCATGTAAAGGAAAGCAATTCAAAAAGGGGCAGAGACTGAGAAAAGGAGCCAAGTAAAAATCCCAGAAATCAAATGAGGGCTAACTAAACTGGAAGCTCAGAGAAAAGCCTTACCAACAAACTAGAAGCAAGATCTTCAGTGACAAAAGACAGGGTAGATGAATCATAAGATTTGGATAATAATAAAGAAAATGATAAGAAATTATATACAGGAAAATTATATATGACACAAGATAAATGATCAAACAAAAATAATCAGTACAGAACAAATAATCAGTATAGAGAAGACCTAGAGAACAAACTAAAGGCACTGTAATTTATTTACTGAAATAATGGCAGAACTTTTCAAATCTTGAGATTATTATAATCTAGATACATGAGGCATTTAGAACACAAAGAGACATGACTCAAGAATAATGTCTTCATACAATTAAAACAAACAAACTAAAAAAAGAATCTTAAAACCTGACAGAGAAAAACACCAGGTCACACACAAATGAAACCATAACAATAATAGAAAACTTCTCTTCAGAAATGGTAGGGGCATGGGATTGTGTAACCTAGCCCAGAAAGAAAGCAGCTACCAATCTATATCTGGCAAAATGACCCTTTCAAAGTCAAAGAAGAAATACAGACTCTTTACACTTATTTTGCAATAAGTGTAAACTAAAGGAATTCATGAGGACTAAACTAGCATTAGAAAACATACTTAAGGCATCCCACACACAAAAGTTGATGCCAGAGCCACCGAGATGGGCCTGTGGGTAGAAGCACTGGGTTCCAAGTCTGATTATCTCAATTCAAGTCCCTGGGAAATACCTCATGGAAGGAGAGAACAAACTCTCACAAGTTGTCCTCTGACTTTAACATTCATGATATTAAACACACACAGAAACTTCTCCCGAAATGTAGTTTTTTGTTTCTGGGTTTTTTTTTTTTTTTACTTTATTTTTTATTTCTTCAAGTTACATCTCAATAGCAATCCCCTCTCTACTTCCCCCTCCAGTCCCATCCTTCCACTCTCTTCCCCCTCAACCCACCCAACCCCTTCCTTTTTTTCAGTTTAAGGTATATATTTTCCTCCCAACAGCTCCCCCTTTCAGTCCAACAAATGTCTCTTTCTCTTATAATAATAAATACAATACAAAACAACAGAGGTAATTAGGCCACAGTTATGAGGGTTATATGGCTTAGCAAACAATCCCAATGTACAGTCCATATATATTTGGCACCTGACTTTAACATTCTATTATCTAACCATCTCCATGAGTTTAAAGTTCTATATCTCACTCAGTTTTCATACTAACTTGCATCACAATTTTAAAAACATCTTCTTAGATCCAGAACACCCTCTTGATTCCTAAACAACTCAAAATTTAACTATGACACTCTAGCTATCTATTCTTCAACCACCTCAGAGACCTGAGAGGGATAAATATATCTGATTATATAGGAAGTACAGGGCCTGCAGCTTCCAAAACTAAGAAATGACATACCAGTGGCTGCCTGGACAGTTCCCATTTTCTCTCCATACATTACAGCATCGCTCTTCAGTCATTTGGCCCCATTTCTCTGACAGACATTGATTGTAGAGCAGGGGTTATGAAGGACTTGCCTACCTTGTCTTGGCAGAGCCAGGCTGTCGACTTACCTGCTTTCAGGTTTTGTCCTTTTTGGACAGCATTCTGTCTACAGTTGGAGCAAGGGGTTTTTCCTGCCAACAGATAGTCTTGCCATTAATTCAATCATCTCCCACTGGAGATTCTTTGATGCTCATCTTCTACTTGGAGTAGAATAGGAGGTGCTGTCAGGAGTTGACATGTTTCGATATCAAAAAAATCTAAAGTTACGAAAACATCTCTGAATGCCATATTCTGCAGATCTCTTGAGGTTTTTGAAGAGGCCCTATCTATCTCTTATATTAGGATAAGCAGATGTTGCTTGTCTCTTAGCAACTTGATTTCTGATTAGCTTAGAAAATAACTATAATAGACTGTCATAGTACCTAACACAATGACAGGCTTGCATGACTATTAGTTTGCTTTTCTTAATTATCCTAAACAGTTTATGACAATTAGTAGTAAAAGGCCGAAACTTTACATTTCATTTTTTTTCTTTACCTCCTCACCCTTCCATCCCATTTCTCTGGAGTGGAGTGTCCCTATATAACATTCCCTCACCCCAGTTCAGAGGTCATATGAGGGCCAAGAGCCTCCTCATACATTGGGGGTCTACGAGGCAGTACCACCAGTGAAAAGTGTCTCATTGCCTGGGAGAGAGAACTAAAAAACAAATAAACAAATAAGCAGACAAACAGATAAAAAAGAATAAAAAATAAATAAATATAAATAAAAAATAAACAGTCTATGTCCATGTTCCCTTTGGTGTGTTGGTTGTAGTATCGATATCCTCTACTATATAGCTAAAATCCTACTATAAGTGAATAGATGCCATATACATCCTTCTGAGTCTGGGTTAGCTCACTCAGGATAAGCTTCTCTAGTTCCATCCATTTGGCTGCAAATTGCATGATTTCATTGTTCCTGATAGCTGAATAATATTCCATTGTGTAGATGTACCACAGTTTTTTAATCCATTCTTTGGTTGAGGTACATCTGGGTTGTTTCCAGTTTCTAGCTTTTTCTTCTCTCATAAGTAGATACTAGATTTTAATTTGTGTGTGTGGGGGGGGGGGACTAGACCACAGAAAAGAAGAAAGAGATTTTAAAGGGAAGGAGGAAAAATGATGGTAATACAATATATGTGCCATGAAAGCAGAATGTGGGGCAAGTGTGAGTTTGTCAATGAGCAAGAGAGAGGAGGGTGAGAAAAGAGGATCCCTAAGGAAAAAGGTATGTATTTACCTTTATAAAGAAACCCACTACTTCAGATGGTAACAACCTCTCCTTCCCTCCTGCCCCCTCTCTCTCTCCCTCCCTCCATCTCTCTCTCTCTCTCTCTCTCTCTCTCTCTCTCTCTCTCTCTCTCTCTCTTTCTCTCTCTCTCTGTCTGTCTCTCTCTATCTCTGTAGTTCCACTCTAGATATTGCCTGTCTAACACAGATAGCATGAAATTGAGCTCAGCTTTCTGAGGAAGTTGTGATCTTAAGTGCTGGAGCATTCAGGTCTCTATTTCCCTGCTTCTGACTCAACACTCATCCCTCTCCTAAAGAAAGAAGTTGTTCAGGAAACCATAGCTAAGCTACAGCCTTCAATGATAACAGAAAGACACTTGTGGATTCAGAGTGAGTCACCAATTTACATTCTGTAACCAGCACCTACACGTAGTCCCTAAAGATATGTTCTTTTTTGATACACAGGGAAATAATCTAGAGCCAAAAGTACCAGTTTAGATGCCTGCAAAGAATACAAAGCACTACAAAAAAAATGCTGAAGATTTTCAGACCCAGGATGATTGTAAGAAGGAAGTCCCCAAAGGGCTTTTTCAGTTGCATGGTTTTTTTCTGACATTGTTAAGTTGACTGTTTACTTCAGTATTGAACAATGAGTAAGCTTAAATCGTGATTACAGATACCCATGTCAACTACTTTAATATATTGACAATTGGTTGTTAACAAAATAAAATCTGGTACTTTGTTTACAACCAGCATTTTGAAAGATAAATGAATTAGTGTAAGTGAGTAATGCACTTAACATATCAGAACATGATAATCAATACATTTTACATATTCTATATCCTCAGGACTAAAAATTTCATTCAAGCTATTTGATCTCTTCATTTCTACATTCCCTGGGCCAAACACACATGGTAGATAAATGAGTGAATGCATAGCTGAACAAAAACAATGTAGACAATATAAAGAAGTAGAACTTTAAGATCATGCCATACATATGTTTTGATGTTAACTACATGGCTTAGCCAAGTGTTTGCTTTGCCATCTTGATGACCTAAATTGGATACTCAGAACCTACATAAAAAGCCAGACATGCTGACTATCAGATCCCTGAGGACCAATACTCTGATCTCCCCACATCATGCACAAATACACACATACACACACGCACACACACATACCAATACAAACATACATTCCCACATAACTTCACAGAAACACATACACACATACATATAGTATTACTCTAGATAATGCCATATTTCACATCTATTGACTGAAAGAACTGAGAAGGAAATAGTTTGAGAAGCAACTATGTTAACTGTGTTTGGGAAAGCAGACTGTGAACTGAGGTTAGAAATATGAAATATAGATGTACCATTGGAGTAGACAATTCAGACCAAGAAAAAGAATACAGGATGGAGCTAAACAGGCAGAGAAGGCATTGAGACCATTGCAATGGGTTAAGAACATTTTGGTGGGGGAAATAAAGAAGAAACTGTGCTGAAACAAAAGGCAGAAAACTTTATAAGACCTGAGCTTTATCAGTGGAATAAATAATACTAGAAGACACTAGGGCATGCTCCCTAAACTGTCAAGTTGGGCTCCTACCTTCCTACAGAAACTGGAAAGTAGGGGCCTGTCTTCCCTGATTTTGTTTCAAAGGAAGAGTTCACCTGTCCTTAAGAAAGACATATCTGAGTTATAAGACCGACTATAACTTATGGGAGGCTTTACACCTCAAAGAAGCAGAGAAATATTATGCAAATGCTTTTGTACGTGCTCCGAGAAAAGAGAGGTCAGAAGAAGAACTCTGACTAAAGTTCACCAAAGTCAAGGGAAACACTAAAAGATCATCTTGTTTGGTGAATTCTTTATAAAATACATTTTTCTTCACTCAAGCTTCCATTTTCCCCCAACACCAATCTGCTTTACTTAAAACTTCACATCAAAGTCTTATAAAGATGTTTGTTTTTCTTGCTTTGTCTACAGCACTTGCTGCTATTGACTAACATCTCTTGGACATATTCTACTCTCCTTAGATTGCACAGCAATATAGATTCTCATTTCCCCTCTGTCTTTAGACATTGCTTGGAGCAGTTTCTCTCTTATTTTTAATTTACTCCCTTGTCTACTTCTCTCACCTCTCTTTCGTTTCTCTTTTAGCCATTGCATTCAGTTATACAATGATTTTTTTCTTTTACCAAACACCCTTTTCACCACCCCAAAGCAAACATCACAACCTCTAAGAGGAGAAAAATGCTGTGTTCACTAAAAGATGAGAAACAGAGCGGTGTGTTGAATGGGTGGCATACTTGAGCACCAAATATGATTGCTGTTTGTTCTGACAGTCTCAATTGCAGTTGTTCAATACAAAGAAAACTCACACAGAAGACATAAATTTGCCCTTTTTAAAATTTTCCATTGCTGCAGAAATTTCAACTTGTTAGCACAAATACCATCACTATCCAGACCCACTGTGCCCTCTTTTTCCAGGGATGCTAACTAACAGCCGCATTCAGGCCTCAGGTTCATTTGGATGTCATAAGCATTTAAAACTGAGCAGGCCTCAAGCTCAGTTTCTAGCTGTGCCCTGCACCTGCTAATCCCATGGTGATCCCTGATTTTATAAATGCCATTTCCATCACCTAGTCCTCATAGACTTTTTCCTGTCACCCCTTATTCAATCCATCACTGAGGCCTGTCTGTTTCCTCTCCATAAGAGCTAGTCATTATTTATCATCTTAATCCCTGCTATCTGTCAATGCTCCACTTTATCCTCATCAGCTTTTATCTGGATTATTTCAGGAGCCATCTAACAAGGATCCCTATATCCTAAATCGCCTTACTTAAAACATCCTTTACACTGCTACCAAATTCTTACAAAGCTATGTCTCTCATCTTTGTTAGCTCCAAACCTTTCAACAGATATCCAGTACCTTCATGATGAAGTCTAAATTCCTTATGATTGAATAAGACTGTCTATAAATCTATGCCTGCTTCTCTAGAATTTCTCACCACTGTTACCCTCAAAAATCCACATTCCAAATTTTCTCTTTGGGTTTATCCTCAGTTAACCTGATAACCTCTCCTCTGTTAGCTCATGATGACCACATTTGATTCTTCTGTAGCCTTTACCATATTGTATAGCAATAGTTCCTTTCTGGCTGGACTGAAAGTACCTGTCCTCTTTATGTCATGTGTCCAGATGAGTTTCATCTACTGGTTTATGGATTTGGAACAGGGACTTCAAAGCTTTTCTGTCATAGTCTTTAAACTTTATAAGGTCATGGATGAGTAAACACTCAAAATCAAGGAGGATCATATCTCTCCTCTTTGTTAGCTGCAAATATTTCAAGAGCCAATAGATCTGTCTTTACCAATGTCTTTTTTATACCTTTCCTATTTATTTATTTATTTATTTGTTTGTTTGTTTGTTTGTTTGTTTATTGTATATACAGTGTTCTGTCTGCATGTATGCCTGAAGGCCAGAAGAAGGCATCAGATCTTATTATAGATGGTTATGAGCCACCATGTGGTTGCTGGGAATTGAACTCAGGACCTCTGAAACAGCAGCCAGTGCTCTTAACCTCTGAGCCATCTCTCCAGCCCCTTTACCAATGTCTTACCTAAGACCCTGACTACACTTGGAATGACCAATCACTTGAAAGACTGTAATACCTTCTATTATTGTTAAACTCTGCTAACAAGAAGTCTTTGTGAAAATAGGTGAGTTAAAATTCCTTCAAGGAAACATTGTAGGGGATATTGTGGTCATAACTTGGGTTTGCTTGTTTGTTTGTCTAATTCTTCCCAGTGTGTGAGGAAGCAACTGAGTGAGGAATTTGGAGGAATCTTGGAATCAGTTTGCCCCATCTGTAATGAGATGGGGGCTGTGAGAGAAAGAGAGAGATTGGGTCAAGGTTGCCTGCTTCCTAACTTCATTCCCTAGTCCACCTGCATGGGCATGCCGAGTCTGTCAACAAAGAGAAACTAGTAGTCTAGTCTGTCCCAGAGAAACGCCAGTCTAAGTAGTGGGATTTCTGTCAGATCATGTCCGATGTACAAAGGAGATAATCTAGGGGAAATTCAGAAGCCAAGATTTATCTGATAGGGGTAAGTTTACCATTTCAGAGTCATTTGCAGACATCCCAGAGAAACAATTAAAATTAAATACTTTCTAATCCAAAAGGGAAGAACCATGGAACATTCACAATCAGAACTCAATGTCCAACATCTTAGACTCCTTCAAGAACTTCTGAACTCCAACAGGCTTGAATGTCTCCACTTCTACAATTCTGGCATCCATATCACATGCACCTCATCTCTTAGGTACAGACAAGTTCCACTCCACAGCTACTACTGTCCTTCATGGTCATTCTATGATACTGGTGTCTTCCAAATCAGCACCAGCTAGGTGACTCTAACACATTTTAAAATTCAGCCTCCTGATGAAGCTATGGCCTTGGCATCTCTAGACCACAACCTCTGTTTACTGACCTTGAAGATATGCTTTCTAAAAGATTTCACCTCAGTGACACTGGTCTCTTCCTAATCACAACTGATCTCTCAGCCCCAGCTAACTAGTGTCAATTGTCTCAGTGAAGTAAGAGTTACTCTTTGATGGTTCTGGTCTCTTATTACTCACAGCTGATCTTTCAACCCCAGCTGACCAGAACCACAGATTACGTGAATGGCCCTGATAGTCTTGACCTCTATCTGAGACGTCACAATCCAGACTTACTAGCCCATTTTCAGCCAGAGTTGACAGGGAGCTCATAGGTCTGCTCTGGTGCTTATCACGTTTCTGTCTAGTCTCCAGATAAGCAGGCTAGAGATCTTTTGATGGGACAACTGCTGATTATGCAAGCTTCATTTCCTGTGACTTGGTCCCAAGAGCAATGGCATCCAACCTGAAATAGTAACATGCAACTCATGGCTCCCAGAAGACTTTGTCAGCAAGTTCTCAGACCTTGCAGGGCCTGAATTCAAACAACTCTTATTCCAACCATAATGCCCATTTTTATTTCATATTTTTTCAACATTTATTTATTTCTTCAAATTACATCTCAATCACAGTCCCCTTCCTCCTCCCCATCCTGGTCCCACCTTCCTACCTTCTTCTCCCTCTCCCTTATCTGCTTTTTTAAAAATATAAGTTAAGGTATATTTTTTCTCCCCACAGCTCTCCCTTTTAGTCCAATAAAAAGCTCTTTTTGTTATAACAATAAATACAATATAAAACAGTAAGAACAATTATAAAAATTATAAGGTATAACATATTTCCAATGTCCAGTCTATATGTATTTGGCAACTAATAATAATATTCTATTATCTATCTATCTTCATGAGTTTAAAGTTCTATACCTAACTCACTTGCCACCCTAACTTGCATTATAAACTTAAAAATATCTTCTTAGACTCAGAACATCCTTTTAATTTCTAAATAACTTAAAACTTAACTGTGAGACTATAATTATCTAGTCTTCAACCACATCAGACACCTGAGAAGGATAAATATATCTGAATAAACAGGAAATTCAGAGTCAACAGCTTCCAAAACTAAGAAATGATAGACAACTGGCTGTCTGGATAGTACTCAATTTCTCTCTATAACATTAGACCATCTATCTTCTGCATTGGCCCAGTATTGCAGACAGGCATTAATTGTAAAGCAAGACTTATGAAGGACTTGCAACTCTGTCTTGGCAGAGCTAGGCTGTTGAATTATCTGCTTCCACGTTTTGTCCTTTTCAGACAACATTCTGTCTACAGATGAAGCAAGGGCTTTTTCTTGCCCAATGACAAGCTTGCCACTAATGCAGCCATCTCCAAATGGAGATTCTTCAATGTTCATCATCTACTTTTAAAGTAACTATAATGGAAACTAGCTGTAGAGGAATTTTAATCCAGCAACCTGGCTGCTCTGGCAAGGGATCACATTCAAAGACCTTCTAAGTCTATGTGATATGGCTGGAATGCAGACACGCTCTGGATTATAGTATGACCTGGCTGGAATACTGAGATGCCTTTAGTATATGCCTTTAATCCTAAACCATGAAGGTAAGCGTACTTTATAGAAGGAAGCAACCATGTTTGAAATCAACATCTGCTTGATGGACAGACAAAGTGACAAATCAGAGAAAGATTTGATAGAATGAGCTAGAGATAGGATAAGCCCAATTCTCACGAGGACAGAACAGGAAAGAGACGCTACTTATGAGCAGCTCAGAAAGAGAGGAGAGTTTTGTTTTGATTTGGTTTTTGTTTGTTTGTCTTGGTTTTTTAACCAAGAGTTGATTACTGGAACAGTTTTACAGAGACAGGTTGCAGAGAAAGCAAACTAGACACTGATGAAGACAGAGCAAACCAGAGAATAAGAAGGAACCAGAAGGTTAAAACATATTGCCAGAATTAGTTTGAGGCCAGGCAGAGCAATTGAGTCAGAAGTCAAGAGAAGCCAGTTTGAATCAGTCACCTTGGAAAGGAGTTTAGACTGGAACAATTGAGTTGAACCAGACAGCCAGAGTTCAGAAAGAGCAAGAAAGGCTTGGGAACAGTTCTCATCTCAGCCCCTAATCTGAGGAAATAAAAACATTTACAATTAGTTATTCATATCCAAATTACTTGTTATATCTCACTACACAACCTTGAGGTCAATGGTCAAGATTGCAACAAGTAGCACCTGTAACATAATAGGCAATGACAAATAGTGTAGTAGTAATAGTAATAGTAACAGTAGCAGTAGCAGTAGCAGTAGCAGTAGCAGTAGCAGTAGCAGTAGCAGCAGCAGCAGCAGCAGCAGCAGCAGCAGCAGCAGTAGCAGTAGTAGCAGCAGCAGCAGCAGCAGCAGCAGCAGCAGTAGTAGTAGTAGTAGTATCATGCATACCTTGGCAGTAACCAACAGTTCTGATTAGACTTAAGACCCACTCAACAAAGGGAGATCATGCCTGGTACTAGAAACCTGGCTAACTACTCAGTGATAATAAAGTCATAGCTGTTGGAGGATAATCTAAGACCACAAATTTACTAAAGCAGCATGATCCTAAACAACAATGTATAAACATTTGTACTCAACCTCATAGATAAGGATGGTCTTCACTCCTCAACAAGAAAAGATTTTTGTAACAGAAAGAAACCAGTACAGAAAACCACAACTAATCAAAATGTAGGGCTGTGGTGCCTAGTCTACAAAACACTACCCCACTAAGACTCATGGACATGGTGGAAGAGGAAGTAGAAGGATTAATTTGCTGTGAAATTGTCTCCTAGGAATGTCAGAAGCTACAACCATAAAGTCTCACTAACTTGCTTGTCCAATGATTAGCTGAACAAGGATGGCACCAGTGATGGATAAAACCCAAATTGGATGAAGAAAAGTTCAAGAGACCTCAACACTGAACAAAGTACTATAGGCAACTGAGGAAAGCTAGCCTATCCCAGAGAAGAAGTAGCCTATCCCAGAGAAGAGCACAACAGTTGGTTGTTCAGTACCAGTCAGTTCTGAAAACATAACATATAAGTATCATTATATGCACTGATCAAGTTATATTTAGGAATATGTGGTGTGTGTGTGTGTGTGTGTGTGTGTGTGTGTGTACATATGCCTTAAATAACAATTAGCAAATTTAAAAAGAGGCCATGAATTTGAGGGAGAATGAGGAGGGCTATATGGGAGGATATTGAGAGAGAAGGGGGGGAATGTTGTAATAAAATTATAATCTCAAAAGTTAAAAAAAATTTAAAAAAGGACAGAGAGAGCAAACCCTAAAGAAGAGAAGCCTAAGCCATCCTGGCTTGACAGGATGTGTACAACTGGGAGAAGAAATGTGCATAATATCAAATAAGATAGGATGGTCTGTGGTACAACTGGTGGACACCTGAGAAGACACCTTTGGACACTAAAGTAACACTGGCCTCCATGAGATCCATGTCCATAGAAATGAGGCAGGGAGCAGGACAAGAGTATGGTGTCTGATGTGGTGAGGCAACATCAATTGCAGTGAAAGTGTACACGGCTCCATGACCTTAAGCCCGGAAGTGAGAACCCAGATGATAATCACCCTATGTGCTCAAAACACAGCAGTGTGGCTTCAGAGCCCCGTCTTGTTCTCCTGATTCCACAGTAGTGAGTGGTTTGTCCTCTACCTAATGTACCCCTCTGTTACCTCTGGGGTCTTTCCTGAAATTCCTTCCTTTATTGAGAGCATTTGGCATGGAGTGTGGAGTACTAAGGAGACATGGAGCCTGCTATAGCCTACGGAAGTTCAGTCAGGAAGAAACCAGTCCATCCACCTCCCAACCATGCCGGGATCTGCTCAGAGCAGTGCAGTCTTTCTACTTTAGTGGTTTCCCACTCTGATATTTTCCACGAGATGCCACTATGTTTAATTCTTTAAATTGCATTCAGGAAAGGGAGTATGCAGAAAAACATTAGGTGTTTCTTTTCGAAATCCCATGGATTAAAGAGACCCCACTGGGATAAGGACACAGTCTAGCAGAGCCTTTGCTCCTGAGTACACTTCTGCGTGACAAAAGAGAGTATGTTAAACTATCTTCCAGGTCCTCTCTATCTCCCTGTGTCTCCTCTGTAGATTTATCAAGATGAGTATAGAAATTTGTATTCTCTCCTTCCTCGACAGTGAGCATAAAAGAACAGATTTGTTCACATCCCATCATATGAATAAACCTGTGGTATAAGTGTTCTCACTCATCCTCTTTATCAAATTTATGCTCTGTAAGAAATCATGCTAAGCACTCAGAGTGAATACTCATCTACAATCTATAAAATATGGAATGGATTTTTCTCAGCCTGCTTAGGTCATAGCAAGTTAAAAGTAAAAACAAAAGTGAGGAGGGGGTTAATGAGTGGGTTCCCTTCTCTGAGAAGAAGGGAATGGGGGGATGGGGGCAGATGGTGGGGGGGTAGGATGAGGAGGACAGAAGGGAGGGGGCTGTGAATGGAATGTTAAAATGAATAAATACATACATTCAAAATAAAATGTGAAGGTGCCTTGGACATGTCAGGGTACAGAGAAAAGGACAAGGAGGAAAGAATAGAGGAGAACAAACCTGGAGATGCTGGACAGAAAGAGAAGACATTAAAAGCCACCAGAGACCTTATCTCCCCTTTCCACCCAAGTAAGCTGTTCCTGGCAAGCTCTTTTAGTACCTGGCCTTGGGCTGCTGCTAGGTCAGTGTTCAAGATGAGAGTCAGTGCCTTTTGCACATTTAGGCAAACATTCTACCTCTATCCCCAACCCACAGTCTCAGAGATAACCCCATGGCCAGTGCTCCTGGCATTTCCTTCCCTGATCCTAATAACCCAGAGACCTCTAGAGCACAGTGTCTCCTGAAAAATCAGCAGAGTTCTAAATGCACAAAACTGTGAAGCCTGGGATGGTGAAGGAACATGTGTGTATGATGGGGCATTTTTTATCCAGCCCACAGTCCACAAACCTAGTGTGTCCCAAAACCATGTGTCTACAAACCTAGCTCTTGCCTCAGAGTTCACCTATGGTGACAACTCTTCGAGTCTGAATATTTGTACTTTGGGTTTGTACTTTGCCTAATGAGAGGGCAAACAGCTCAAAGCCCCTCAGAGACACTAGCACCCAAGGAAGTTTTTCTACACAAAGACAATTTTCCATTATAGTTCACTCATAGTTGTTCCATTTGAATTTTAGGCACTTCTGACCTTAAACTCAGAGAAGCCTACTATCACACTCTTTGCTCTACATTAGAAATTTTAAAACTATTTTGTTTTGGTTTTTTTCTTGTGGGTTAGTACAGTTCAAGAAACAGAGAAGCTATCTACAATTTATACCCAGTAGTAAAAAGAAAACCAGCTTTATCCGAAGGAGTGTCAATCACACTCCAGGGCAGGGCTCATGCCCAGGAGTAGTTGACCAACTCAAAAGAAACTCAAGAACATTTTTGTGGACTTTTTTTTTCCTTTTCCTTCTTTCTTTTTCTTTTCTTCTTCTTCTTTTTTTTGTCTTATTGGTCTTTGCCTATTTGTTTTTTCATTTTTGTGTGTTTTAGTGAGTTTTTAAATTTTTGTTTCTTGTTTTTTGTTTGTTTGGTTTGGTATTTGAAAAAGAGAGAGAAGAAATATAAAGTTGGGTGAGTAAGATGGTAGGAGTGTCTAGGAGAAATTAGGAAAGGAGAAAAAATATGATCAAAATATATTGCATAATTTTATTCAATAACAAAAAAGACAATGTTGAGGAAGTCTTCCCTTCCCTCAAACAACCTATCCCAAGGTCCCTACACTTAATATATTTACAGCTCAAGAGCCAGGTATGGGATGAGGAAGCTATCAGGCAGAGAAAGCACCTTTCCCCATGGACTTTTCTCAGGTATATTGAATGGGGACAGTCTGCACTTTCCCACCCTTCCTCCCTGGGAGGAGTATCATTCCCTTGGAGTCCATTCCTTATCTTTTGGCTTAGATGTAGCAGCATAAGCCTCCACTCTGATTCTCAATAAAGAAACATCCTTCCAGCCATAAAAGATCCACAAGTCCTACTCCATGGGAAACCAAGCCCTGATCTTCCTCCTGCCAGTGGAGTTAGGGCTGAATGGAGTTTCCACTCTGCTAGTCGTGGTCACCCAAAAGGGGATCTTAGAGTTCTGGGGGAGTCCTGATGACTTTCCCATCCTTCTCCATGATTTCCAGTCAGATACAGGACCCTAACTAGATGTCTTCTAAAATTTCAGGTGAGCCCTCAAAGAAATGTGAAGATGATTTAGGGGTTGCTGAGCTCATTCCCCCATGTGAACAAAAAAATAATAACCAGGAAAGACAGAAAACCAAGCCATAGGGAAAGGGGAAAGTAGACAGAAAATCCTAAGGCTGGAAGTTTGCTAAACAGGTGCTAGACTGAATACTTTTTAGGGTCCCTGCACCCTCCCCTCTCCTCTATTTGTCTTGTTTAGTTAACTATCCCAGTGCATTCCCACCATTTCTCCATCCAGAGTCTTATGCACCATCTTAAGGAGCCTGCTTTTGCTTTCCCTGCTCTAATAATCCCCACTGTACTTGGACTCTAACAATATGTTACAGTTTGCCAAAGTATCACAATAATTTGTCAAAATCTTCATTCTGAACTAGAGACATGACTGTGGAGAGTAGTTAAGAGCATGTACTGATCTTGCAGAAAATCCACAATTTGATTTCAAGTACCTATGTTGAGTTGGGTGGCTCACAATTGCCACTAAGTTCAGTTCCAGGGAAATTGGGACCTCTGGCCTCCTCTGGCATCCCATTGGCACCTACACTCATAGTCACATACTCACACATATACACATAATTAAAAATAAAAAGAATCTTTAAAAATCTGCAACAAAACATGAGAAAAGAAGTTTGGAATCTCTGCCTCATGCTGCAAAGCCAGTTTTTGTCTCATCTCCCTCCTCTGCCTCCCCTCTCTCTCCTTCCTCTCCACTCTGCCTTTCAGTGCCTCTCTATTATTCAGGAAGCATAAAACTCTTTTGTATATGATTAATCTAGCAGGTATAATCTCCATGTTTCCCTTTAATCTTGAAATCAGTTATCTCTTGCCCCTATGCTAGCAACCCCCTAATTTAAGATTTTCATTATTTGTTTCACCCCCTTATTCAACCCATCACCAAGTAGTGGTCTATTTCATCTCAGTATCAGCTGTTATTCCTCCTTTCACATCTTCATTCCTGTTGTCAATGTTTTACTTCCATTTTAAACTATTTCAGTAGCCATATAACAGCTGTCCAGCAAGAGTTCTCAGGTTATCCGATTCGCTAAGACAATGGCTTTAAAACTTGACTACACCTGGGAAGCACCTGAATTTACTTTTGTAAAACCTGGTTCAACTCCTGAGTTTATTTTCCATAGTGAACAGCATAATTACATCTGATTATTAACAGGAACTTAAATGCTACTGGTTGGAGAAAGGTTCTTCTCTGCCTTCCCATCATATCAGCTGTATTTTGGGCTATATGTTTCTTTCGTTTTATACTATTTCTTTTTTTTAAATACTTTATTTTCTTTCTTCAAGTTACATCTCAGTAACAAACCCCTCCCTATTCCCCCTTCCTATCCCTCCCTTCCACCCTCTTCCCCCCAGAAGTTTCCCCTTTCAGTCCAACAGATGGTTCCTTCTCTTATTACAGTAAGTATTATACAAAACAGTAGATATAAATATGCCACATTTATGAGAGTTAAATGGCCCAGTATACCTTCCCAATGTCCAGTTTATACATATTTGGCCCCTGACTTTAACATTCTACTATCTAACCATCTCCTTGAGTTTAAAGGTCTACATGTGACTCAACATTCATACTAACTTGCAACACACTTTTAAGAGTATCTTCTTAGATCTATAACACCCTCTTGATTCCTAAACAACTCAAAATTTAACTATGAGACTCTAGCTGTCTATTCTTCAACCACCTCAGAAACCTGAGTGGGATAAATATATTTGCTTATATAGGGAGTGCAGGGCCTGCAGCTTCCAAAACTAAGAAAGGACATACCAATGACTGCCTGAACAGTTCCCATTTCCTCTCCATACATTACAGCATCAGTCTTCAGCCTTTGGGTCCTGTTTCTATGACAGACATTTGTTGTAGAGCAGGGATTATGAAGGACTTACCTACCCTGTCTTGGCAGAGTTAGGCTGTCGACTTCCCTGCTACCAAGTTTTGTCCTTTTTGGACAGCAGTCTGTCTGCAGTTGGTATAAGGGGTTTTTTCATGCCAAGAGATAGGCTTGCCAGTAATTCAACCATCTTACAGTGGAGGTTCTTCGAAGAACCTCCACTTATACTATTTCTTATTCAGGACAGGGAATATATCTCAGGAAAATTCTGTGACTCAAAGTTACAAAGCATAAGATATCTGATAATGAGACAATAATGGATAATCTTTAAAAAAAAACATTTTTTAAATGTCCCCATGTTGAAACACTGAACAAAGCTTCAAAGTCAACTACTAAAAAGTCTGAGGGACAACACTCTGCTGTTTTTCTGTGTTGATTAATACAATAATAAGTACATTTGGAAAAATAAAAATGGAAATAGCTACATAACATATGGAATAACTGTAACTATCTTTTGCCAGGGACCATGTTTAATGGTCCCTACTTACCCTGGAATTATTTTCTAAAGGGAGTAAGGAGAAATTGTGCCTGCAGAAGTAGGTGTTTCAAATTCATCCAGCTCATATATTACTAACAAGACTTCCAAATATTCATTTATAGTCTTTGATACTTATTGTTCATTGTGATATGAAATCTTATTTTTTTTACCTAATTCAGAGGACCTATCTACCTATTAATAAACACATTTCACTTAAAGCACTGGTTCTTAGACCTCCAAATGCTGTGACCCTTTAATACAGTTCCTCCTGCTGTGGTGAGCCAACTATTTTGTTGCTACTTCATAGCTGTAATCTTGCTGTTGTTAATGTAAATGTAAACATTTGTTATGCAGGATATCTGATATGCAGCCCTCAAAAGTGTCACAAACTACAGGCTAAGAACCACTAATTAGAGAGTTGGAGTTAGAGTGGGATATAGTCTCTGATAGAATGCTTAACTGTCATGTCAAGGTTCTAGGTTCAGTGCCCAGTATGGCAATAAATAAATGAACAAATAAACATTTTCAGTATCTTAAAACTATCTAAGACTATTAACAGCTACTGAAACTATTTATCAGAGTAACCTAACTAATTTTACCTGCAAAATTAGACAAAAAGGACCAAATCATGGTTTAAGTTAGGAGATAGAAGACAAAGACTATGATGTTAGAAAATGGCATCGACATTGACCTAATAAGGAACAGGAAGCTTTGTAGTAAGTTAAACAGTAGGACCAAGGTTCTAGAAAGATAAACAGTGAGTTACAGTGACATTCTCACTTTTAATAAACTTTCATATTTAAAACAAATGTGCTGTGATACTTAAAGGGTATAGCATGTAAGGGAATAGCATAGAAACTAGGAAAATATCACTGATGCTACTGCGCTCAGAAGATATAAAAGGGCATCCCTGGAGGGTGTCATGAGGGCTGTGATGTTTTGTAAAAGAGACAATGGTGAGTACATTTTCTCCATCTCCGTAGACAACAGCAGTCTGTTAATGATCCACAGAAATCAAGAATGAACTCTAAAACTGGGCATTGACTGAAACAAGTTTTCTAGCTTACCACATAAACTTGTAATTTAGGCAGAAAAACAAATGGTTCTCAACTGCATTTATTACATCCCATTATGAGAAACTTCTCTGAGTATCTGTTGTATCACCATGGTTTACTGGTAATATTTTGCAAAGACTCCTTATATATCCTCATCCAATTACAGGATCCTGTGAATACTGCCCTCCAGAGCATCATATAACTTTGCAAAAATAGGAAAACATGGCGCCTGAAGTCCTCAGTACAAATTCTAGCTCATCAGTCACTAGCTCACTTACTGAAGTAGCTTAAGTGATTTTAAATTTCAAGATAAAATTAAATTCTGAAAGATTATGGTGAACAAAACTCATACAGAGGATAGGAAAATGGAAATATTGATCATGAGAAATAGAAGATATTATAGATAAATTCTATCACTATTTTGATAATTATTTTATTTTTTGAGATTATACAATAATAATATCATTTTCCATTCCTTTACACCCTCCAAATCTTTCTATATATTTATCAATGCTCTCCATTAAATTTATGGCCTTTTTGCATTAATTGTTATTACATACAAATATGTGTGTATGTTCATATATACATACACATATATTCATCCTATATATTGTATATTTATCATGTGTATTTAGCAATATATGATTCTAAATACATTATATATATTGCTAACTATGTATATTATTAGCAATATATATGTTTCTAAACACATTTTATATATATATATATATATATATTGCTAAATGCAAAAATCTGCTTGGTCTGTATAGTGTTACTTGTATACATGTTTTCAGGCCTAATCATTTGGTACAATCCAACAGAATATCCAACTAGTGTGCTCTTCCCTGAGAAAACCTCTTTCTCCCACTCAACATTTGTTAGTTGCCTGTAGTTCTTTGTGTATGGTTGAGGCCTCATGAGCACCTCCATCTGTCCAATTTAGTGTGTCTATTGTTGAGACTTTAAGGGTGTAATTTTTAAAATAATTTTTATTTATTCATCTCTCATGTATTATATCCAACTACAGTTTCCCTCCTCCCAGACTGTCCTCCCGCCTCCCCTCTTCCCCAATCCACCCCTCCTCTTTCCCTTCAGAAAAAAAGAAGTCCTACCAGGGATATCAAACAAACATGGCATATTACGTTGCAGTAAGACTAAGCACCTCCCTTCTTATTAAGACTGGACAAGGCAGTCCAACAGAGTAAAAGAGTCCCAAAAGCAGGCAAAGGAGTCAGTGATACCCTCTGTTCCTACTGTTAGGAGTCCCACAAGAAGATCAAGCTATCTAACAATAACATATATGCAGAGGGCCTAGGTCAGACCCATGCAGGTTCCCCGATTGTCAGTTCAGTCTCTGTGGGCCCCTATCAACTCAGATGAGTTGATTCTGTTGGTTTCCTTGTGGTGTCCTTGACTCTTCTGGCTCCTACAATCTTTCCTCCTCGTCTTGTGCATATTCTACGGGTGTAACTTAAAACATTCCTAAAAGATATAATGTCACAGCAATCTTCCTACTCCTCTGGTTCTATCAAACTTTCCACTCCTCTTCCACAATGTTCCCTGAACCTTAGGGACTAGAGTTGTGTTGGAGGTGGGAGGGTAAGATAACAACAGTGAGGATGTCTAAAAATCTCATATGAACTCATATTATCAACTATCTAAAAATACACATGTAAATATACACACAGTTTAAATGAAGTTTTCCTACTGGCATGACAATGCTCCTTCCAAGAGCTAACAACCACCTAACAAAAATCACACCACCAGGCACAAGAAGATCCCTTGTGAGCTGGTGGCCAAGGCTGTCCAAGAGACTTCCCTAACATTACAGGATATTGCTATTGTCCTTGGTTTTTCCCCAGAGGTGAAAGGTAAGTTCCTAGTATTGAAAACACTATGCACATCATACACAGAGTCCAGAAGTCCCTGCACTAGAACTGACTCAAATTCCTCCTCCTTATGAACTAACTTTTCATGGTACCAGAAGGCACCAGGAAAATCTTCCAAAGGAGGGAAGTAACCAACAGTCCTAGTCAGCTATGATGCCTATGAAGTACAACAACTGCCATAAAAGCACAATAGCCCTAAAGGCAAAATAGTGGTATCCACACTTTGACAGTAACTAACAGATTTCTAATTGGACTAAAGACTCACTTAGCAAGAACAAAATCATGTTTGGTAGTGGAAACCTAACAGTCTACAGAGGGATAGTGAAGTCATGGATTTTCGAAGAGAACCTACCTTCTCCATTTTACTAGACCAGCATAATCCTAAATATTATTTTTACACCAGTGTGTGTGTGTGTGTGTGTGTGTGTGTGTGTGTGTGTGTGTGTGTAGCTTGCTCAGCCTTTTCAGTAGGATATGCATACATACTGAGTTCATTTCTGTGGTCTGTGAATATTTAGTTTCAGGGATGACCACTCTGCATTGGACAACCAATAAGTGGGCTCATATCTGGAAAACACTAATTTTCCTTTTCCCAGGGGTCATTAGTAGCCTTTATTGCTTAGTCTAGGTGTGGGACCTTCTAAAAATTCTCATTTTCATGTTAACATGTCCATTGATATCAACATTGTTCCACTGTTGTTTGTACAGCCCATTTCCAGCAGAGACTGTCTCACAGCAGACATCCTAGCATTCTGGTTCTTACAATCTTCCCACCCCTCTTCTGTGATGCTCCCTGACCCATATATTGAAGAAGTTGTGAAGAAGATTGTCTGTTGGGTCTGGGCTTCCCATGATCTGTTGATTTCTGCATTGTGTCCAGGTGTGGTTTTCTGTGATGGGCTCCAATAAATTTATAAACACATTTTTTTTTAATGTTTGATTAAATTATAATCTGGGATTTTTCCTATTTCTTAAAGAGTTAGTACTTAAATGTGTATGAGTTTATCCCTAGACATTTGATAATGTCTAGAAACATTTTCCACTGTAACAACTGGAGGCACTGCTGCTGCCATCTGGTAGAGTAAGGTCAGGGGCATCCTACAATACACAACAATCTCCATACACAACAATGAATCTTTAAGACACAAATATTAATATTAGAAAGGTAAGAAACCCTGCTTAGAGAAAAGTTACAGCTTCAGTCAAACTGAACTTGAATCTCTACTATCAGAACAGGGTGATAGTATCAAGGCTCTGTCTGAAAATATCACCATTCTCTCTAGATAAAGGGAAGCCATACCTACAAACCGAAAATAGATGCTATCCTTTTTTAAAGTAACATTCTTAATAGTTAAGCTTTACAATAGTTGCATACTAACATCCTTTAGAATAATTAAAATTGTAGACTCCCAAATCTTCCTTTTCAGAGATTCTCAGTCTATACATATGCTAATACCTGAATCACTCATGTGACCAGCTATCCTGATGCTTCCAATAAGAAACCACATTTGGAAATGGCTGATATAAAGAAATGTCTTGAGTCCTTGTCTCAAACAAAAATCATCAAACCTGTACTACAGTCATTGATCAAAATTTCTATGAGTGAGACCTGAGAATCTGTGTTTTTAACACTGGTCTCTTCATGGCTCTTACTATGGTCATGTTTGGAATACAGTCGTTTAAATGTTATCTCAAAAACTAGGATCTGTGTATATGACCCTCAGAAAAGTTATCATCATTTCAAGAGGATGGAATGAATGAGAGAGGAAATAATATCAAAACCAAGTTTGGTCTATCAATTCCCAGAAGAGATAAGACCGTTAAATGAAAGCTAAGAAAGGAGAATTAGTCTGTCTAGGAATAAGTTCCCAATTGGTTATACAATACCAAATGGTCAGCCCAGAAATGTTTGAACTAGCAACAGTAAGCATGCTGAGCAATTTGTATTTATACATTTATGTATATGTGTATAGGTATATTATATATTACACATACATATATGTGTATGTATAGAGTACATACACATATATGTATATGCAATATGTAATATACATATATTAAAGATATAATATATATATACATAAACATTTCTGTATATGTATACACGTATAAACACATACACATATATAACATATATATGTGTGCATGTAGGTACATATATACATATATAATACACATACATATAAAATCAAAAAACAAAAGGCTATGAATTGAGAGTAATGTGTCACAGGAGAGATTGGAGTGAGGAAAGGAAAGAGGGAAGGTGATGTAATTTCATTTTAATTAGAATTTAAAATTAAGAAAAAAATGACCCCATGGGATGACGAACTTGACCTTGCTACTCTGAAGTGGCATTGCCCTGGTTCTGCTGTAACATGGTTGGTTTAAGAAGTGTCATCAAATCTTTCCCTTTTTATAGATACAGTAGAGGGAATTTTCTCAGCTGCTGCTTTGTATATTATACTCAGATGTGTCATCATTTCCATAATACCTTAAAAGGTCAATGAAGAAAGGCAGACAAGGGCCCAGGACATGCTCAGCCCTTTACCGGTCACCTCATTATGCCTCAGTACATGAATTCAGCCTCCAAGTGCACTCCGGCTAATATTTCTAACACAAGCACTTCAGTAACAGCTCAGTGCTGATGAGTAGCTAGACAGCAAGCTGTGTCAGGCTTCCAGCCATCTGATTAGATACCATAAGTGAGTCATATTTCATAAGCAACAGGGAAGGCCAAGTGTTCTGTAGCCACAGAAAATAAACTAATCATCCAGATGCCAGCTGTTCCATAAAACCACAGGGAAGGAAGGAGGCAGTATTGACTGACAATCACTGCTGACGGCCTTCAGTTCATAGTCAACTATAGATCATGCAATCTCGGTTTGGAGAGAATGTCAGCGTTCATCTCCCTCAATCGTCACATATTCAAATACTCCCTGACCCTAACAGATCAGTGGTCTGAAGACTGACTATATGATATATTATCCTGGCAAACTTCCAGTTTGATTTTGTTTTGCTTAAAATAAACAATCTTGAGCCATAACTCAGCTCTACTTTACTAAAACCTCCAGTAATGGTGCAATTTCTAGATCAAAGTTATGCGTTCTTTGGGCATCTTTTTAAAGTTTTATTTTGTTGTCACAAACTAGTTCTCCACAGCTTCCACCATCAGTTCCAATTCATTCACTTAACACCTTTGTTTTTGTCTTAGCTGGATCTCAACAATTCCATTGTTTAACAAGTGACAAAACATTGAGTCATCTGCTTAGTTTCCCACAACTGTCTCACAGTTAGAGTGTCATAACCCAAAGGGAATGCAGCATTCTAATGCAGCGCAGAGCACAGCAGATTTCTCTCACAATCCACATAGCCAATTCCTAGTTATTGAATGCATTCACCACATGGACCTTACCTTATAAGAATGACACTTTGCAATCATTTTATCTCTGCCAGCTTCCTTTTTCTCCCCTCCCCTCACAGACTACTCAGAGACTATTAGCCCCCTACTTAACTCTGATCTACTCTCACTCCTATACTCTTAGCTAAAGGTACAGTTGCCAATATCATCAGAGGAAATATGGATACTGTGTCCCCACCTCGCCAAACTAACATCTAACTTTAATATATAGTGCCAAACTACCTAAGCAGAATCCCACACGTGAGAGAACTTACCCAATCAAATCCAAACAATGATAGATTAAACAAACAAACAAACAAATAAATAAAATGAAAAATAAAACCTAAACAATTAAAAAGACAGAGAGACAGAGGAAAGCCTGGAGCATCCTCTATGATTTCTCACAGCCTACCTTTCCATATGGAACAAGTCAAGTCCCATCTGCCTGAAGAATAGATGAGATCTCTAAAGTGACATTTGCAACTCACTTTATACATTTAAGAAGGTTAGTTCTAAGATCGCTGTTTTATCTTCATAAATAGCTCTAGGAATTACAAATTTTCACATTTTACAAAGCTGTAGGTTTTAGATGATTTTAGCATAATTCTAAGCCAGAGATGAACTATGTTGGACATTGCATCAGTGAGGACTCCCCTTCTAACAAGTATCACTAGTCTGTTTTCCTGAAGGGTCAGCTACCCCATTTATAGAAAGATTAGATGGAGTTGGAGTCAACTGTCCTCATTTCTTTCCCTCAGAAACATATCCCTGGTACACAGAGCAAAAATGGACCACACTTCCTCCTAAAACCTCTTTCCCACTGGCATCCATCCTGTACTAATTTTGCTTTTTGTTGCTGTGGGGAAATGTTCTGACCAAAAGAAACTTTCAGAGGTGTGTTTCAGTTTACATTTCAAGGCCATTGTCCTTTAATAATGGAAATCAGAGCAGGAAGTGAAGGCAGAAACTATGGAGGGATGCTGCTTAATGGTCCACTCAGTGGCTTAAGCTTAGTTAGCTCTTTGATACCTCCCAAGCTCACTTGCCTAGAGATGGTACTGCCCACAATAGGTTGGGCCTTCCTACACCAATCAGTAATAAAGAAAATGCCCTACAATTGTGCCTACAGGCCAATATAATTGAGACAATTCTTCAGTTGAGGTTTCCTCTTCCTAGATGACTAAAGGATTTGTCAGGTGGACATTAAAAATTAAGCAGAACATATGCATATCTTCATTTATTCTTAACATAGATGAATTACCCCTGCTTTCTACTAACAAGTACACTGAACTTGATTTCTTTAGCTATTCTTTCTACCACACCCTCTAATGGGTTTTTTTTTTTTCATTTCCTTGCCTGTCTTCTTTTGCTATGCTATCTGAAACAGCTGTAATGTATATACCAGCATATTCCCTATCCCCTTACTCCCTGCTTCTACTCCCCCCATAGCTTTTTGCTCAGTACTAAGGATTGGAGATGAGGCTTCATACATACTAGACAAGTGTTCTACCACTGAGATACATCTCTAACCCAGGATCCTTTTTTACTATGTAAATACATTTATTCTCTTATTAAAAATACTACTTAGTTATTATCCTAAAGATATTAATACATCCTTTGCATTCATTTTTACAACTTAACTTCAAAGTACTTAGTCCTAAATGTGACTGTTAACTACTATTATGGATCATTTGGGTATTCCCTGAGCTATGGAAGACATTTTCATTAACTATCACCATCCTCATGTCTCATAAGTGCTTGAAACTTCAAAATCCAAAACTAAAATTTGTATCAATTTCTGTCTTCTAGTATATCTTTATGCATTTTCTAAACTGTAGTGAGTCAAACACATGTACCTGAATGTGCAAAAAACTGTCATGTAAAATATTCTTTTATCCATTGAGCATGACATCCACTCAGTGGAAAGCACTCTTGTTTGTATCTCCAAGATAACTCTCAAATCCGTTTTCCCTTCAGACACAATAACATTTCTTGCATTGAGTCATTTTCCATATGAGTCCAGTTACTCAACACCCAAAAAAGTCATACACATTGCCTAGTCATCATAAGAAATCGCTCCCAATTCTGAATTCATGATCTACTCAATACAACATTCTAGTATGCTGGTTCAGAAATCTTGAAGTAGAGAAAATGAAAGAGTAAATAGTAAAGTTATTTATTCTGACATTATAAGTGCAACATGGATTCTTTTCTTTTGTTTATTTTGTCTTTATTGTTGCTACTGTTTTAACTTTTGTTTTTTTGTTAATCAGTTTTTGCCCACAGCAATAGTCTTCTTGATCCTCAATAACATTTTTAAGAAATATTTGTGGGTAATATCAGGATTTTGAAACCCTAAATACATAATTCAGGCTGGTACAACTTTGGGACTCTCCAGTGGAGGCAAAATTATAATTTAATATCCCATGAAGAAATAATATTAAAATCTACTTTTCAGAATTATCTAACAATGCTTAAGTGATTAGAAATGTATCGTATCCAGTTATGTTCTTGCCCTTAAATATGTGTATATTTATTCCAAATGCACATCATGTATACAAAATATTACAAATGTACAGAAACATTACATTTATAGGAGAAACCTACAACCTAGAAACTCATCATGAGTTGGTAGAAGCTACAATCTTGAGGCAGAAATTCCTTCACTAGACAACCTCAATTTGGCCTTTTAAGATTTTCATTTGAAGAAATGAGGCTCACCCACATTACCAGAGGTAACACCACTTAAATATCACATGCAGAAAGAAATGAACAAAAATATTCTCCTTCGTGTGCCAGGGGCTGTATCAGTTTTAAATTTTTTTCAAGCTAGAAATATTTCAGAGTACTGGCCTAGCATTCATAAAGCCTCTGTGTTCAATCTCCAGCACCACAGAAGTAAAAATAAATAAATAAATATAAATTATAAAGAATATTGTAGACATTATTGACATCTAACAGCATCACTCAAGCATCTGCATTAGTATTTGATTATCCACTGGACACTATGTTCTATTCAAAATGACACATAAAAATTAACTATCACAATCATATGATAAGTATTTCTGATATTTTTTTGGGCATAATTAGAATGACCTATGTAAGAGCTATGAAAAAAACTAAAGAAAAGATGGGGGGGCATTTTAAAAAAGAACATATTAAGTTGAAGAGCATGTAATTTTTTTTCGAGACAGGGTTTCTCTGTGTAACAGCTCTGGCTGTCCTGGACTCACTTTGTAGACCAGGCTGGCCTCAAACTCACAGTGATCCGCTTGCCTCTGCCTCCCAAGTGCTGGGATTAAAGGCGTGCACCACCATGCCTGGCCATATGTAATTATTTTTAAATTTTCATTCATACACTATTGATGAGGGAAACATATTTCACAGTTCCAGATATGTGCTTAGTTACTCCAATTCAATTATGAGAAGTTGATATTACAAAGAATTCTTACAATGATCTGGAAATAATACTTGAGATATAATGCGTGATCATACGGATGGAAATTGAAGTCATACTATTAAGCAAATTCACCAAATAAGTGATTGCACATGAATACAAGAAGAGACACAAGAACTAATCCCTTGAATTTTCTAGGATGTGAGGACGCAGAGAAGATGAGAACCCATCAAAACAGCATGAGTATCACCCACCAATGTTACAGGAGGAAAACATTCTAGAAGCAAAGAAATATAAATTAAAGAAGATAGCATATCAGATACAAATGATCTGCTGTACTAAGTGAAGCGATCAGGCTAAACAGCATGAGCATGGGGACTGAGGTTCCATCTGATAGTGCATTTCACACGCAATTTCACTTGAACAGTAAGCTGCAAAGCCTGGTGGGAGAAGAAAACTGGCCAGAGGAAACTGAGTATCGTTGATTGTGTCAAGTTTTGCTAATGAGGTAAACTGATAAATGGGGTCATAGCTAGAATGATATGCATAAATGGATTATTTATTTGCTTTTGTAAGAAGAAAAAAGTAAACCGTGTGAAAGCTAATGAAGGACCTTAAAATGTAATGGGAAATGATGATAAATAGTGGAGAACTGAAAACCTTTGTCTTTAAAAAGAAAAATATAATATATATATATAATTTATATAACATTGCACATTAATAATATATATAGAATGGAGTCCATGTGGAAGGATTGGTTTGATAGGAACAGAAGTGCATTGGCCATGGAAAACAAGGCACAACTTTGTGGAGACAGACACTGCATCAAAGAGTAGACATGGAAGAAAAGTCTCATGAAAATGCTGGCAAAACTGAGTCTTCTAGGATAAATAGGACCCCATGAGTTAGAAATAATTAATGATGATAACCATAAAAGAAAACAATACTTTCCCTCCTGGCCTAATGGCAGACTTGGTTCTCCTCTTCAACTCCACTAAGCACAACTATAAACACTTCTATTTGGCATGTGGTGACTAAGGGAGGACAAAGAAAGGCAGAAAGTGAAAGTTAAAGTGCTCAGAGATACAAGAACCAGAGAAAGGCAAATGGCATGGCATTTGAAAACCCCTCAACCTATAAGCTGATTCAGCCTAGCAGGAGAGTACAGTCCAGGTAGGTTTCTTTCTTCTTTCTTCCCCTGAACATCAAAGATGTCCCACCACAAAGATAAGGGAAAATTTCTCCATAGATGGACTTGAATAATAACAGGAACCAAAGGAAGCACTCTCTTCCCCTACTGCCACTTCATCCCTGCTTACAAACATTGGTAGCACTGAGAGGAAGAATCCTGCACTAATAACACTTTATCTAGAAGTCTCTATTTCTGAAAGACATGACTTGAGTTTTCCTTTAAAAATTAGTGTGTGACTGCAAATTCCAAACATTTGCCAACAGTAAAAAGTTTCGAATGTGCAGTTGCCAAAAAAAAAAAAAAAACCAGAATCAATGATATAATGAGTCTGAGGTGTTTTCTGGCAGTACTTGCTCATGTTGCATCATGAAACTTCATCGCTGTCTTGGTTCTAAATACATGATACATGCATTGTGCATGCCACATCACATGACTCCATGAAACTGATTGAAATGGTTAAAGACTATTAAATGCTACAAACTGCAATGCTTTACTCTCTGTATATAGTTTTCTGCTTTTATAGAAACATAAAGATTTAATTGTAGAAAACATACCTTTAATATTTTCCTACCAACCTGAATTTTGATATCAAAATAGGATATGGTAGGCGAGCATTGTTAGAATATTTGATCTTACAAAATGTTTGAGTTGCTATATTGAGTTTCATTTCTTTTTTAATGTTTATTTATTACTTCAAGTTACATCTCCATCATAGTCCCCACTTTTCACCACTTCCAGTCCCACACATTCTCTCCCCCTTCTCCCACCTATCCTACTCTTCCAGAGTGCATTGTCTCAACATATCAACCCTTCCCCCCAGTTCAGCAGTCATATGAGGGCTAAGAGCTGCCTCTTGCACTGGAGACCAATATGGCAACTTCATTAGAGCAAAGTGTCCCACTAACAGGTAAGAAGGTCTATGCTCCTGTTCAATTGGTGTGTTGGTTGTAGGACAGTTATCCTGTACTACATGGCTAAAATCCAATTATGAGTAAATAGATGCCATGTGCATCTTTCTGAGTCTGGGTTAGCTCACTCAAGATGATATTTTCTAACTCCATCCATTTGGCAGCAAATTGCATGATTTTCTTGTTTCTAATAGCTGAGTAGTATTCCATTGTATAAATGAACCACAGTTATTTTATCCATTCTTTGATTGAGGGACATCTGAGTTGTTTCCAGTTTCTAGCTATTACAAATGAAACTGCTATGAACATAGATAAGGAGTTGTCCTTTGTGGTTTGGTGAGGAATCATTTGAATGTATACCCAGAAGTGGTATGGCTGGGTCTTGAGGTAGAGCTATTTCAAGTTTTCTAAGATATCTCCAGACTGATTTCCATGATGGTTATACAATCCTGCGCTTCCACCAGCAATGGAGGAGGGTTCCCCTTTCTCCACACCCTTGCCAGCATGTGCTGTCATTTGAGCTTTTGATCTTAGCCATTCTGACAGGTGTGAGATGGAATCTCAGAGTCATCTTGAGTGTCATTTCTCTGATGATTAAGAATGTTGAGCATTTCTTCAAGTGTCTCTTGGCCATTAGAGATTCTTCTTTTCTGAATTATTGGTTTACCTCTATTCCCCATTTTTTCATTGGATAATTTGGTCTCTTGGTGTTTAATTTCTTGAGTTCTTTATAAATTATGGATATTAGCCCTCTGTTGGATGTGGGGTTAATAAAGTTCTTTTCCCAGTGTGTAGGTTTGTTCTAATGACAGTGTCCTTTGCCTTACACAAGCTTTTCAGTTTCATGAGGTTCAATTTATTTATTGTCTTAGAGCCTGAGCTATTGGTGTTCTGTTCAGGAAGTTGTCACCTGTGCTAATGAGTTTGGGGCTTTTCCCCCACTTTCTCTTCTATTAGATTTCATGTGTTGGGGCTTTATGTTAAGGTCTTTGATCCACTTAGAGTTAAGTCTTGTGCAAGGTGATAAGTATGGGTCTATTTGCATTCTTATACATGTTGACATCCAGTTAGACCAACACTATTTGTTGAAGATGTCTTTTTTTCACTGTACAGTTTTGGCTTCTTTGTCAAAAATTAAGAGGCCATACATGTGTGTTTATTTCTAGGATTTCATTGATCAACTAGTCTGTTTCTATACCAGTACTATGCTGTTTTTATTACTATTGCTCTGTAGTATACCTTGAAATCAGGGATGGTGATACCACTGGAAAAAAAAATTTTTGGTACAGGATTGATTTAGCTATTCTGAATTTTCGTTATTCCATATGAAGTTGAGAATTGTTCTTTCAAAGTCTGTCAAGAACTGTGTTGGTATTTTGATAGGAATTGCATTGAATCTATATATTTTGGTAGGATGGCTATTTTTATTATGTTGATCCTACCTATCCTGAGCATAGGAGATCTTTCCATCTTCTAAAGGCCTTTTCAATTTCTTTCTTTAAGGACTTGAAGTTCTTGTTGTACAGGTCTTTCATGTCCTTGGTTAGAGTTACCCACAGGTATTTTATATTTTTTGTGGCTATTGTGAAGGATGTTGTTTCTCTAATTTCTTTCTCAGCCCATTTATCTTTTGTTTAAAGAAGGGCTTCTGATTTTTTTGAATTAATTTTGTATCCAACCACCTTGCTGAAGGTGTTTATCAGTTGTAGTAGTGTTTTGGTGGAATTTTGGGGGTCACTTATGTATACTATCATATCATCTGTAAATAGGGATAATTTCACTTCTTCCTTTCCAATTTGTATCCCCTTGATCTCCTTTGGTTGTCTTATTGCTCTGGCTAGAACTTCAAGTACTATAATGAAGAGATATGGCGAAAGTGGACATCCTTGCCTTGTTCCTGAGATTAGATGAATTGCTTTAAGTTTCTCTCCATTTAATTTGATGTTGGAAACTGGCTTGCTACATATCACCTTTATTATTTCTAGGTATGGTCCTTGTATGTCAATCTCTCCAGGACTTTTTCATGAATGGGTGTTGGATTTTGTCAAATGCTTTTTCAGCATCTAGCAAGATGACCAAGTGGTTTTCTTTTAGCTTGTTTCTATGGTGGATTACATTGCTGGATTTTTGTATATTGAACTACCCTTGCATTCCTGGGATGAAATCTACTTGATCATGGTGTATGATACTTTTGATGTGTTCTTGGATTCTGTTTTTAAGTATTTCATTAAATAGATTTATGTCTATATTCATTAGGGATATTGGTCAGAACTTCTTTCTTTGTTGGGTATTTGTGTGGTTTAGGTATGAAGGTGATTGTGGCCTTGTAGAATGAGTTTGGCAGTGTTCCTTCTCTTTAAATTTTGTGGAAGAGTTTGAAGAGTTTTGGTATTAGCTCTTCTTTGAAGTTTTGGTAGAATTCTGTGCTGAAACCCTCTGGCCCTGGGCTTTTTTTTTTTTTTTTTTTGATTGGGAGACTTTTAACGACTCTTTCTTGTTCCTTAGGGGTTATAAGACTCATTTTTTTTTGCCTGATCTTGATTTAACTTTGATAGATGGAAGCTATCAAGAAAATTGTCCATTTCACTTAGGTTTTCAAATTTTGTGGAGTACAGATCTTTTTGAAGTAAGACCTAAAGATTCTTTGGGTTTCCTCTATGTCTGTTGTTATTTCTCCCTTTTCATTTCTGATTTTGTTGATTTGAGTATTTCCCTCTGCCTTTAAGTTAGTTGGGCTAAGGGTTTGACTATTTTGTTGATTTTTCTCAAAGAACCAACTCTTGGTTTCGTTGATTCTTTGAATTGTTCATTTCTAAGTTGCTCATTTTAGCCCTAAGTTTGATTATTTCCTGGCTTCTTTTCCTATTGGGAGTGTTTGCTTCATTTGCTTCTTTTTTTTTCCAGCTCTTCCAGTTGTGTTGTTAAGTTGGTAATATGAGTTGTCTCAATTTTCTTTTTGAAGGCACTTAGTGCTATGAACTTTCCTCATAGCACTGCTTTCATTGTGTCCCATAGGTTTGGGTATGTTGTGCCTTCATTTTTGTTGGATTTTAGGAAGTCTTTGATTTTCTTCTTTATTTGCTTTCTGACCCAGTGGTCATTGAGTGGAGAGTTATTCAGTTTCCATGAATGTGTAGACTTTTTGTTATTTATGTTGTTGTTGAAGTCCACCTTTAATCCATGGTGGTCTGATAAGATACAAGGGCTTATTTCAATTTTCTTGTATCAGTTGAGACTTGCTTTGTGTCTGACTATATGTTCCATTTTGGAGAAGGTTCTGTGCGGTGCTGAAAAGGTGTATTCTTTTATGTTTTAGTGAAACGTTCTGTAGATATATGTTAGGTTCATTTGGTTTATGACCTCTGTTAGGCTCATTAGTTCTCTGTTTTGTTTCTGTCTCAAAGACCTGTCCATTGTTGTGAGTGGGGTGCTGAAGTCTCCCAGTATTAATGTGTGTGGATCAATATGTGGTATAACCTTTAGAAGAGTTTCTTTTACAAATGTGGGTGACCTTGTATTCAGGGCATAGATATTCAGTATTGAGATGTCATCTTAATGAATTTTTCCTTTAATGAGTATGTAGTACTCCTCCCTATTTTTTTTTGACTAATTTCAGTGGGAATTCTATTTTATTTCATATTAGGATGGCTACTCTAGCTTGCTTCCTGGGACCATTTGCTTGGAAAACCTTTTCCCAGACCTTTACTCTGAGGTAGAGTCTATCTTTGTTAGTGGTAAGTGTCTCTTTTATGTAGCAAAATTATGGGGTTTTGTTTACAGATTTATTTTGTAAGCCTGTGTCTTTTTATTGGGGAGTTGAGTCAATTGACGTTGAGGGATATTAATGACTTTAAGTTGTTATTTCCTGTTATTTTAATGTAGGTGGTGGTTGTGTGTTTCTTTTGGTTTAGCTGATGCAGGGTTTTTTGCTTCCTTTGTTTTCTTGGGTATAGTTATTTTCTCTGGGTTGGCATTTTCCTTATAGGATGTTCTGTAGAGCTGGGTTTGTGGATAGATACTGTATAATTTGTTTTTGTCATGGAATATCCTGTTTTCTCTATCTAGGTTTATAGAAAGTTTTGCTGGGTATAGTAGTCTGAAATGGTACCTATGGTCTCTTAGGGCTTGTAGGATATTCCCTGAGGCCCTACTGGCTTTTAACGTTTCTGAGGAGAAGTCAAGTGTAATTCTTGTGGGTCTGCCATCATACATTACTTGACCATTTTCTCTTACAGCTTCTAATATTCTTTCTTTGGTCTGTACATTTGGAGTTTCAATTATTATGTAGCGAGAGGAATTTCTTTTCTGGTCTAATCTGTTTAATGTTCTGTATGCCTCTTTGAATTTTACCAGCATTTCTTTCTTTAGGTTTGGGAAGTTTTCTTCTATGATTTTGTTGAAGATGTTTCCTGGATCTTGGAGTTGGGAGTCTTCTCTTTCCTCTATGCCTATAATTCTTAGGTTCTGTCTTTTCATTGAGTCCTTGATTTCTTGGATGTTGTGGCTAAGAACTTTTTTAGATTTCTCATTTTCTTTGGTTGTTTTACTGATTTCTCTAATCGAATCTTCCATGCCTGAGATTCTGTCTTCCATCTCTTGTATCCTATTTGTGATACTCATCCTATTTGTGATACTCATGTCTGTAGTTCCTGTTCTCTTTCCTTAGTTTTCCACCTCCAGGATTGTCTCTGCTTGTGTTTTCTTTATTGCTTCCATTTAAAGTTTCAAGTCTTGAACTGTTTTATACGTTTTAAATTTCCTACTCCAATTTGGTTGTCTTTGTCTACAAATCTTTCAAATCCCTCATAGCCTTGTTTCTTTCCCATTCATGTTGACTGAGTAAGCTTGGAGGTCTCTAATGGAATTCTCCATTGCTTTCATTTGTAAAATTGTGGATTCTTTAAATTCTTTCAGGGATTTATTTTCTTCCTGTAAGGTCTCTATCATTTTCCAAAGTATAGATTTGTCTTCATTTCCATGTGTTTCAGCTGTGGTGGGATGGACAGGGCTTGCTGAACTAGCATAGCTGAATTTTGTTGGAGACATAATTCCGTGACTTTTGTCAGTTCTTTTCTTTCACTGGACTTTAGCCATCTGGTTGTTCTTAGGTGTTTGTTCCTGGTGCCTTTTGGACTTTTGCCAAGGAGGGAGCTTTGGTGCAGAAGCTATATAATCTTTGTGATCTGTAGCTCTCTACAGGCTGTATGGGGCCTATGTGAGGGCTGGTTCTCAGTGTGCCTCCCAGAGCTCACCCATTCCTGTTGTGTCCCAATTGGGAACTCAGGTCAGAGGTTAGGGTGGAATGTGTTATTCCCACCTGCAGTTTCCTGAGATCCAGCTGATCTTCTTAGTGATGTCAGTGAGGATTGGCAGGCCACAATATATAGGCTAGAGTTGCAGTTCCCCTGCAGGTTATATGTCAGGACTGTGATCATGGTCCTCCAAAGCTGCTCTCAGGGAGTTTTCAGTTTCTATATGAACCTTATAGCCAAAAGTACTGTGATCTGGTACAGCCCATGCCACTCAGGCAATAAGCAATGGTCCATGATTGTTTCAGTGCTCTAGGTCCAGAGCTCTCAGTATTTTAGCTAGTTATTCAGCAGAGGGGCAATGCAGGTGCCAGCAAGGAGTTCTGATGCGAAATTCACACCCTGTCCACAGTGCTTGGATTCAGGGAAGCTTAACTGCCTTTTCCCCGGCCAGGATTACTGTGCTCTAGTCTAGTCTTCCTGGGTCAGCATGACTTCTGGCAGTTTCCTTGTAGCTAGGGTGTTAGGACTGTGGTTGTAGTCCTCCCAAGCTAATTTCAGGGGGTCTAAGGATCAAGCTGTGCCTCTCTGTCAGAAGTTCTGTGGTCCGGCACAGCCTGTCTGCTTGGGCAGCAAGCCAGTAGTCCAGAACTGCTCCATTGCTCCAGGCGGAGATCTTGATGCCCTAGACTGAGGCTGTAGATTGAGTGCCCTGCTAGAGTGAGCATGGGCAGGGAGTTCCAATATGGAGTTCACAAGGCATCTGCAGCTCTTGGACTCAGCAAATCTCAGCCACCTTTTCCCTGTCTGAAGCACTGTGTTCCAGAGCAGCCTGCCTGGATCTGCAGGGGCCTCCAACAGTCCACCTCTAGCTAAGGTTTCAGAACTGTGTCCATGGTCCTCTCAATCTACTCCTAAGAGAGTCTCAGAATCAGTCTGTTCCTCTCAAACTGAAGCTCTGTGAACTGGTGCAGCCTGATTTCTCTGGCTGCATAAAATGGTCTAGAACTGCTTCATGGCTCTGGTCTAAGATGTAGATGCTGTACCCTGAGTGCACAGTGGGAAGCCAAATCTAGGGGCCAGGCAAGGGGGGGAGCAGTAAGTTCCAACACGTAGTCTATAACCTGTCCTCAATGCACTTGGGCTCAGGGAAGTTCAGCCCCTGTTAGCTTGATCCCCCAGTTACCAGTCAGTCAGACACTGCCATGCTGCAAATTCCAGGGAGAATTGTCCTCTGTCTTACCCTAATGGCTCTGCTAGTCTTCTCCTGGATGTCAGAACACCTGCACAGAAGCTGCAGACTCAGAAAACTGAGGAGGGCCTCTGTTTGGAAGTCAAAACCACCAGCTGACCTCCTGAAAAGATCCAATCTGCCTTCTCTTCCACTGTGTCTTTCACTGTGGAGGGGAGTGCACTGTCTTCCACTGGGAAGCGCTGTGTCCCATGCCTGGTGTCTCTGTTCTTCCAGTGTCTATATATCCAGTACAGAGTTCTTTATTGTCCCTGATTTTGCTGGGCAAGTCCAGATAGGCTTGTACCTTACAAACTGCCTTTCAGCAGCAGTTTATCTCTGTGGTGGTCCAGTCAGTCTTCGTGAGGATCAGAATGTGTCCAAGCTTATCACTACCATCTTGCCATGCCGCTGAGTTTCATTTCTTAAAACAACTGAACTTGTAATGGTAGCACAAGCCCTCTGTGAATTCAAGGCCAGCCTGATCAACATAAAAAGTTCCAGGCCAGTCAGGATTCTATAGTTAGGCCCATGTCTAAGTTGATTAATTAATTAGACAGATAAATCTATATTTTAAAAAAACTTTACTGAATTTTAACTTTGAAATAGGAAAGACTGTCCTACACTACTTTTGCCATTTTATACTGTGTATTTATGGAAAGTGGTGTTTTTAGTACTGTCAGTGACAAAAGCAAATATTTATCAACTAAAACTGTTGAACATGTTCTATTACTTCTGTATCAAATACTGAGGTCAGATTTAATTCTTTATGTGAAAATGAACAAGCAAATATCATTAGATTATAGAGTTGGTGTTTGTCTTCCAGAAATAGTAAAATTATATACAAACTATGGAATTTTTATTTGTATACCTGTTTTATATGTCTATACAACCAGGATCACACAAAATATTTCTCAAATGAGAGAGGGTCAGCAGTAGAAAAAGTTAAGGATCCTTAACCTAGAGACTCCATACCTAGTATAGAGGATGGGAAATAGCAAGAACCAGTTGGTGACCTAGGGTAAATAAATCAGAAGGAAATAGCATTACAAAGACTCTTAAAATTAAATTTTATTGAAACTGTCACCTACAAAAATAGTTCAGTACTGAACGCTGGAGAAGGGGATGCTACATCCAAAATTAAAAGATTTAAATAGGACTCTGTCTCCTAACTAAACAGCAAAATGTCCAAGATCCAAATGACTAACAAATAAGGAACAACGAGCCATTGCAGAATTGCAGTCATCATTAAGTACAATAATAATTAAATATGAAAAGGGGATGTCACAAATAAGGCAGTATCCACATCATTATTTTAAGAGTTAGAGAAGAACTTATTTATGTCATGTTACAGTTTGAATAAAAATTGCCTCTCACAGTGTCAAGGCTGTTTCAAGTACTAAATTATAGTTGTCTCAGTGGTTAAGAATGTTTGTTGCTCTTCCAAAGGACCTGAGTTTGGTTTCAGCACCCACATCAAGTTTCATATACTGATAACTGCAAACAGCTATCTGTAACTCTAGTTCTAAGATATCTGATACACTCTTGTAGCTTCAGTGGACACTCATACACAGAGACACCCAAAAACATATAAAATAAAAAGAAATATTTAACATTTGAAAAATTGTCAAAAAGCCTTATCACCTTTGCACATCAAAAATGAAAAGTATGTATCATCTCAGTACATCCATAAAGAGTGTTTACCAAAATTGAACATTAATTTCTAGTGAGAAAACTGCAAGCAACTAGAAATAGAAAGTAACTTTCTAAATTAGAAAAAAAAAAGTCTATCAATGGAAGTCCTACAGCAAGCCTCATTTTTAATAATTGAATTCAGAACAATTTCTAATAAAATCAGGAATAATGCAAGGATGTTGGCTTATGGCATTTTTACTAGAAGATCTACCTAGTGCATTTTTTAAAAATTATTTTTATATTAAAATATAATTCCATCATTTCCCCTTTCCTCCCTCCAAGGCCTCCCATAATGTCTCTCCTTGTTCTCCTTAAAATTCATGGCCTCTTTTTTCATTAATTGTTTACATGGAGATAAATATATATTTTAAATGTATGAGTACAACTTCCTTGTCTGCATATTAGTTGTATTTATGTTTTCATGGATTCAGTGTTGGATAACCAATTGGTGTGCTCTTTCCTGAAGAAGACTATTTGTCAGCATTCCTTAGTTGCCTGTAGTTCTTTGTCTAGGCTAGCTTAACCTTCTAAGCTCTCCTTCATTAGTATGTTTATTGATGTTCTTCCTTGTTCATCTCATGTGTAGATAGTAGTATTAGTGAGACTCTATGGGTGTACATTTTGGCATTTCTAGGAGATACAATCTCACACAAACTCCCTGTTCCATTGGCTCATACAATCTTTCCATTCTCTCTTCTGAAATTGTTCATGAACCATAAGTGTAGACATTGATTGTATCATAAATGTTTTAATTAGGGATAGGCTCTGTAACCACATTTTGGTTGGTTGTCATTTTCTGTAGTGGTATCAGTCTTTTACAAAGAGTAATTTCCTTGATGGTGGATATGGACTATACTTTTCTATGAGTATAAAGATAAATATCTAGAATTCCCTTGAGCTTTGTGTAGGTTTAATTACATAACGATTGTTTGTTCTCCTCCAAGACCCATGACTTCACTAGCCCTAGGTAGTTAGCTACCAGAATCAGGTACGGTTTCCCTCCTGTTGAGCATATCTTATGGAAAATTAAGGAGCAGTTGATTAAAACAAAAGTATGCATATCACTACTGCATACTCAATTTATCTTGCCACATCCATCATTTTTTTAAAGTTTATAGGTAACACAGTTGAGCAGGATTGTTGGTTGTTTCACTCATTTGGAAGTATCATGGATATGAAAACTAGTTCTCAGGGAGGAAGTTTTCAGCTCATTTTAGTCCAGGGGTCTCTGGGTCCTGTGTTTGAATTTTATGCTGTCTTCACAATAAGAACTTACTTTCTACCTCTGGGGCCAAACAAGGACAATAGCAATAGTCTGTATGTTTGAGGAATTTCTTAGACAACCCTATCCAACAACTGAAAAGAATGTTTCTCCTGCCTGGTGTTGGGGTCTTTTATAGATGATTGTTTGGCTCTTGGAGGGAACATCATCAACCCAGATGGAAAATTTTTATTTATTCACTGACTTATATGTGTTATAGAGATTTTTAGTTGTATAATTAATAGTATGATTCCTTGTGGTTTTTTCAGATATACTTAATGTTATTTTACCCTCCTTGTGCCTTCTTTAATATTTATTTCTCTCCCACACAATGAGAATCCCTCTTTTTCCAACTTAGTCTAAAAATCACTTGAGTCCTTTTATTTCCCTCTATATTTCTTATATACCCTCTCTCCTTGACAATGTTCATTTATACTTTCAGAATTTCTGAAATTATTACAGGTTATGTACTCATAGCTGGAGATTTCAATCTAGGTGCTTTAGCTGAGAGGAAACATGTGACATTTGGTTCTCTGGATCTGAGTTATCTCATTCACTGTGATCTCTAGTTCTAGCCATTTAACTGTAGATTTCATAATTTGCTTTCTTTACAGCTGAATAGTATTCCATAGTGCATATGAACTGTGTTTTCATATGAAGGTTATTTAGGTTGTTTTCATTTCCTAACTATTATGAATCAAGTATCAACAAATATGGGTGAGTATATTTATGTGGAGTAGCACGTTGAGTCCTTTGGGCATATGTCAAAGAGTGATATACCTGAGCAATATGTTAGATTTGGTTTTAGCTTTCTGAGAATCATACACACTGATTTCCACAGCAGGTACATCAGGAAAGCAATGCTTGTCTCAGAATGATTCAAAGGAAAGAGAATTTAAAAAAGGATGAATCATAACCATAGAAAAGAACACCATGAAATTTTATATGTGTGAATAAAACTCAAGACATTTAAAGTAGATGACATCTTCAAGGAAGAAACTTCCATCTCTCCTGCATATATATATTTTTAAAGGAACAGAAGGGTAAAGAGTTTCAGAATAAAGAGTCATTGTCCACAGATGTACTATATATATTATATTTTAGGTAATAATGACAACCATACATTCACTTCATATTAAAATAATTATTTTACATGCTATAGATTTGAATGAACATACCACAAGGGACTTTAAACTGCGACTGCTTTTATTCATTGTCCAACCTGATTGCTCAGTCTTTTGGGATCCTTTTATTTTAATCTACTCATGGAAGTTCTTCCAGACAGTGGCTCATTTTCTAAAGACAGAGCTTTTAGAATCAAGTTAAGTTATTAGCCTAAGTAAGGACTTGACTGTAGCTCAGGAGGAGGGGGTCTTTAACTCTATTTTAATGGTACCTTGTATTTTGAAAGTGGAGATCTGATCATCCTTGGTTCTAGACACATCTGCAGAAACAGAAACTGTTCCTGCAGGGTTCTTATCACCTATGAAAGCAGCAGATTCTGATTCTTTATCTGATATGCCTGATACATCGGCCAATTGATGTTCTTTTAGATCCTTATTTTCAGGGGTTTGTTCAGAAGGTGGAAGTGGATCTTCAGCAGAAGCCTTTTCAGAGTTCTCTTCAACTAATGTCAATTGGGTTTGCATGATGGCTTCTTCTGTGGGAGCCCCCTCAAATGAAGGAGATCCAATTTCACTTGCAGGAGCTTCTTCAACTGGGACCACCTCCATAAAGACCTCCTCAGTTGGCAAAGGCTGAACTTCAACTGGTGCCTCTTCTATAGCAGTCTCTTCAGTTTGTGGAAACTGAACTTCTGCAGAGTCCTCATATGTGGGAGCCAATGAAAGAGGCTGAACTACAAAAGCTCCTTCTGAAGAGCCTGCCTCAGCTGCTGGAAGCTGAGCTTCAGCGGGGGTTTCCTCTATTGGAGCACCTTCAAATGATCGAGGCTGGGCTTTGACAGACTCCTCTATTGCAGGGTATTCTTCATCTGGAAGACCTTGAAATTCAACTGGGACCCCTTCTGCAACATCCTCCTCAATATACAGGTATTGCTCTTTGGCATATAAATCTTCTAGAGGGGTTTCTTCAGATTCTGTAATCACAATTTCTGTTCCTAGAAGAAAACCTAAAGGAGCCCTCTCAAGGGGTGAAGGCTGAACTGCAGAATCCTCTTCTGCAGGGGACTCACCTAATAGAGGCAGGACCTGTGCAGGGCTCTCCTCAGCTGGTGGAAGCAGAGCTTCTGTGGGGCTCTCCTCAGTTGGTGGGGGTGGAACTTCTGCAGGGATCTCTTCTGTAGGGGCCTCCTCAGCTAGTGGAGATGGACCTTCTGCAGGAGTCTCTTCAGGAACTACTACAGAGGCTTCCTCACCTGGTGGAAGCTGAATTTCTTCAGGGATGTCTTCTGCGGGGCCCTCAGTTAGTGGAGGCAGAACTTCTGCTGGAGCCTCTTCTGAGGGAGCCACTTCTTCAAGATAATATTCTGCTGATGGAGGCTGAACTTCTTCAGTAGCCTCATCTGCAGGGACTTGCTCAGTTGATGGAAGCTGACCGCAATCAAATACCTCATCTGTAGGCAAGTCATCAGCTAGTGCAAGAGCAATTTTTGCAGAGACCTCTTCTACTGCCTCCTTAGTTAATGGTAACTGAACTTCAGCAAGTACTTCTTTAGAAACCTTCACAGATGGTGGAGGTTGAACTTCATCAGTAGATTCTCCAGCAGTTATGATAGGCTCTACTTTACCAGAGGTTTCTTCAAGAATAGTCTCAATTGCTAAACTTTGAACTTTCACAAGCACCTCTTGTAAGTGTTGAACCAGAAGTTCAACAGGAAGTTCTAAAGGAGCCAATTTTTCATTTTCAGGATTCTGTTGATCAGAAGGCTCATATGAAAGAGCCCCTTGCACTGACAGAGGATTAATGTCAGTAGAGGGCTCTACAGAAGGAAGCTCATCAGCTGGTGGGAGCTGTATTTCCACAGAGTATTTCCCAGGTGTCTCAGCTGCTGTAGCCTCAGCTGAAGATGGTGCTTGGATAGGTGTATCCTTTGTAAGGAAGATCTCCACTTTAGCTGTGTCCTCATCAGCTGGTAGAGCCTGGAATTCACCAGAAATCTCCCCTGTAGAGAAAGCCATCATGGCATCAGAGATATTTTCATTTGACTGTACCTCTAGTTCAAGAGAAGCTTTTATTTCAACCAAAGAACTCTCTTGTGCATCAGGTATTGTTACCTCCTTTGATTTAATTAGGGAGCTACTTGGCATAGGCATGACAGTAATTTCTAACTCACTGAAGCTAGTCTGCTGTTCTTTGTCCATTTTTGAACAAATGTTCAGCAGACTCCAGTCACCAGTGCAGCTGGTCTGCTGAGATCTGTCTATTAAGTGAGTGCTGGGTCTGTTTGTTGGAATCTCTACTTCTGAAACACTCTGTGACAACCCAGCTGTTTCTCCAACACCAGTTGTGCTTTCTTCAATCCTAAGTGCTTTATCCATGAATAAGACTTCAACTTTTTCTTCCATAGCAGTTTCTGTCTGCAGTGATTGATCAGTCATTTCCTGGCCATGTTTTCTTTTCATCCAAGTTTTTTGAAGTTGAGAAGACAGTCTAAGAGACTCATACTCTTTTGCAGAGTAGTTGTCTTTGCTTCCAGGCATACTACCAATACTGTGGGTAGCTTTGGGGGCAGGAGGTTGTACAACAGTCATGAGTTTCTTTTTTTCTGTTCCCTCAGTCTGCTGGGACTTATCTACCATTGGTTGACTGGGTCTTCTTCTCCTTCTAAATTCTTGTCTCCCTAATGAGATAGGCTGTTCATTTTCATCACTTTCTTCCATTTCTATGACAACTGATATCCAAATTTATCAGTCTTCAAGTAATGAATCATGAAGAATCATAAATGTACCAGGTGGATAACCTTTGCCTTCCTTCATTGAGTTTTTATAGTGAGCTCAGAAAAAAAATAATTCATAAATTATTGCATTCTCTACTACAGTCTTGTTGGATCCCACCTTACTTATTCATCCTCTTTCTTGTTTAGTTTCTGTTAGGACTAATCTCACTGTTAGAAGTTTCCCTCAAGGGTCTGTGACATCACAGCCACTTCTCCTTACAAAGTTCCGAAGTCACATTCTTAGCAGTTTTAAACTTGGTGTATTCACATGAGCAATGACTAAAAGTGAGGGGTTTACTTTAAAAAAAAAATCAAGTTGAAAGAAGCATGTCTTTGCCAAAGGAACAACAACTTAACTTCAGGAGTGCCACTAGTTGCTAAAGTTGATGCCTTGAGCCTGCAATCTGGTTCTTTTCCTCTTACTAACAAAGAAATTATAATACAGAACTCAGCATGTAAGAACAAGTTGTCAATTACTAGAGTTAACATATGTGTAGGAAATGTCTGATAAATACATGTTTATAGGACTGAAAAGAAGCTGCTACTCTTTAGAAGACTCATTATGCACAAGTCAATATCCATGGAAGAAGCACCACACCTTTGTTTTTAAACTTCAGTGACCACAGTGTTTTACTACCAAAAGATAATTCATATTTTCAGTCTTGAATATCTGTAGGTATTTATAATTTTACTTCTAACTATTTTAGAACATAGCTTTATCCAAAGTTTTGCAGATGTGAGGCTACTGAGTCTAAATATATGTCAGTTAAAAAAAATGATTTTGTAGCAATTTTTATACATTCTGTTGAACAACCACATGGAATGAATGCTCCAAAGGAAAAATGTCATCTATCTGGCAAGGAATGTGACTGCTTCATGGAAGGGGTTTGATAGGGATGAAAAGAAAATGAGAGAGAATGAAAGGAGAGGGTACTCAGAATATATTGTATACATGTGTGAAACAGTCAAACAACAATATTAATAAAAATTTGTATTGATGAGTTGGAAAAGAGAAACCCTACTGAAGCAGATCACAAGTGAAAAGATGAATTAGATATAATATATATAAATATAATAATTACATATATATAATATATGCCAATTAAAACTAAACATATTAAGTAAGACTTTTACTTATTTAATTATCTTATTTATTTAGTTATCTTATTTAATTATGACCAAACTATCATAGTATATTTTTTGTTTCTTCTAGTAATAGTGAGCTAATAGCCAGGAATGATCATGTATAACATAATCAATTTATATATATATATACATATACCACAATAACACTACAAGATATAGATTGGTCAAAGCATGCAAAAATATTCTAACAAAAGCATGCAAGAAGTGGATGAAGTTTTAAAATTTACTCACTGGAGTCAAATTAATGAACATTTGTTAAATAATATCTTAACCTTCAAATATTTCAAAATTGTCTGTTTTGTTTCATGACAATGTGAAAGCAAATTGAACAATCCCTGCTTTTCAATAGTGTAATGGATGAGTCCCTGTACCTTCCTCCAAATTCATAAATTATAATCTAAATTCAGAAGTTCTTCTAGACTTCCAGGAAAAGAAAAACCACCTACAATGTATGTAGACACAAACCAACTGGCACAGTGATTATTTTAGACTTATAAGTCTCCAGAACTCTGAAAATACATGTTTGACAACAACTGACTTATTTCAAAATAATTAGTGAATATTCCCAATACAAGTAGATCTGTGGTAATAGATATGCCTATTATTTTAATCATTACACATTGAATTCATATATTGAAATGTCAACATATGAATGAATCTTAAGCTGTATATATGTATCACTACTATGTCAATTAAAACTAAACATATTAAGTAAGACTCTTACTTAATGTATGTTATATTATCTAATTATGAGCAAACTATCATGGTATATTTTTTTGTTTCTTCTAGTAATAGTGAGCCAATAGCCAGGAATGATCATGCATAACATAATCAATTAATGATTTTAACTAAGATTCTAAACAGGATTGTTAAGCTCTTCATGGAGCATTTTTTCATGCTATTTTTTTCTTTAATTGGAAATAGATTCTTTTCTTAGACAATATATTCTGATTATAGTTTCCCCTCCCTTACCCCTCACAGTTCCTCCCTAACCACCCGACCCCTCCCTAACCACTACTCCCCTTCTGTCCCTCATTAGAAAAGAACAGGCTTCTAAGGGATAACAACAAAACATAATAAAATATAATAAGATAAAGCAAAAACTATCCCATTGAGTCTTGACAAGGCAACCCAACAGAAGAAAAAGAGCCCCAAGAAGAGACACAAGCATCAGAGACATACTCATCTACATACTCAGGAGTCCCATGAAAATACTAAGCTGAAAATTACAATTATGCAGCAGAAGATCTGGTGCAGATCCATGTCAGCCTTTTGCATGCTGCTTCAGTCATATGAGCCTTGCTCAGTTGATTTGGAGAGTCATGTTCTCCTGGAATTCTCCAGCCCCTATGGCTCTTGCCCTCTTTCTGCCTCCTCTTCCATAGGGTTCCTGAACTCTGAAGGCAAGGATTTGCTTGAGATATCCCATTTAGAGCTGTGTTTCAAGGACTCTCTCTCTCTCTGACTCTGCCTCTCTACTGCAGGAGGAAGCTTCTCTGATGATCTCACACAATTTTTTAAGGCCCACAAATGTTTCGATTGGTAACCTCATTGCTTTCTTTATATGGCTTGGGGTTTTACCCTTTTTCTTGATAATCTCACATGACTTAGTATTTCTCATTTGATTTGCATCTATTAATTATTAAAATATGCTTCTCAGAATGATATTGAAATCCTAATCCTTAGTACTTGTGAATGTGACTTTATTTAAGAATATAAGGTGTTGCCTGGGGCATGATGGTATACTCCTTTAATCTCAGAATTTAACAGACAAAGGCAGGCAGATCTCTGTTGAAAACAAGCCTGGTTTTCATTTGGGTCCTAGGGCCAGACAGAGCTAAATAATAAGTCTTTCTTTAAAAAAAAAAAAAAAGCCTCTGCATATGTAATCAAATTAAGATGGTTGTCTTATGGTAAGAACAGTATTTAGACAAAATGACAGAAAAGAAGACTGATGCAGAAAAAAGAGTTTGCAACACAAAGCAGGAGATGTCTTAAGTAACCAGAACCCAGGAAGAGTAGTAAAGGCTCCACCCCTCCAACTCTGCCATCCAACTTTATTTGGAATTTGTAGCCTTCAGGAATGTGAGAGAAAATACATTTCGGTTATTGTCACCAGGTTTTTGTTACTTCCCTGTGAGAGCCCTAAGAACTAATGCAGCAAGCTTTCATGACCTGACACTTTCTCTTCTGCTTTGCCTGCTCTTCATGTTGAATAACTGGGACTCAAACTGACAAGTGTGACATATTCTCATAATCAAAGAACCAAAGGGATTTTCTAAAAGGCTTCTGTCAGATAATTCACATTTAATTTTACCAAAAATAATTTTTCTGAATAGTATTTACTTTCATTTAGAATTTTAATGAATTTAAGGGCTATAATTCAGAAGTATTAGACATGCTTCAAATTAATATGTACCTAATATATAAACTATGACCTATAATTCTTTGTTCATAACTAAATAGGTCAGAAAATATAAAGCCTGAAATATATTTCTGAATCAGTGGATTCAGAAGGGTTCAGAAGGTATAAAATTTAAATCTCTGTGTGCCTAAAAGTAAATTAAATTAAAATGTCAAGAAAAACTACAAAATTAAGCCAAATATCACATAGAGATTTCTAATGTCCAAAGCACTTTAGAAATCAATGTAAAGATAGAGACAATAGAAGACTAAAGTTAGTAAAAACAAAATTATAGATGAAATAAATGACCAATAAATATATGAGAAGATCAATTTTACTTCTAAAATGTAATCAATATAATATAAATACAAAATTAACAAAAATATAAGCATAATACCCAAAAATAAGAGTACTATGATGAATAGTCTTGTACTTTACTAGAGTTTGAATTGATATAATATCTACTCTGGACATTTAAAAGTTATGGTAAAACTGTAATCCAGAGATATTGTATGAAAAATGAATTTATTTTAATAAAAAGAAGGAAAAAGGAATCTTTTCCAATGTTTCCTCTAATACACAATAAATAATTAAATTTTAATAATTAATGTAATAATAATTAAATTTTAATTAATTTATTAAATAATTAATTAAAATTACATTTAAAAGTTCCTAAATTCTACAGGTTCTATGTATAAGAGCCTAACTATAACCAACATAATGTGTTATTGCTTGGAAACTGTTAAGAAAGTAGATTTTAAAATTTCTTAAATACACAGAAAAAACATAATTATATATGTTTATGGATATATTAATCAAGGTATAAACAATGCAAACATTCATCAAAGCATCCTACTCTATTATTTAAAATGTAAAATATTCACATGTCAAATAAAATTTCTAAAATTCATATTATTTACAAAAAATTATACTTTTAAGAAACTTGAATTTTGGAACTAATAGTTTCCTCAAAAATATTTTTGCCATATATATATTCTAATAATATATATTATTATATATCTAATCTATCTAATATATTATATAATATACACATATTACATATATTCTAGTGATATTTCAAGTATTAGGGAAACTAAACAAACAACAACAAAAGACATTGTTTCCTGCCCTCATGGACTTTATAGTTCAATAGGAAATCTCAAAATATGCAAGCTTAACCAGATATCTGCAGTGAAATAACGTACTGGTGGGTCTGCAAGAACCACTGTATATAAGAACTCTTATATATACTCTGCAGCTCTTACTATATTCAAAAAATATGGACAAGACTATCTCTGTGAAAATCCCAAGAGGAATGGGATAAGGGATTTAAGAAATCCCAACTCTAGCTGGAGGCTTATTGGTAATTGATGGTTTCTGGGAAAAGTCAGTTTTCTCCAGGGACTTGGCCCCTAGGAGACTACCCAAGCTCCAGCACAGTGTTCTACACCTTTGCACTTACAGGCAGAGCTAAGTGGACTCAGATAATTCTTAAAAGAAGAATGCACGAAGTTGGTAGGAAAAAATGATGTGCGGAGAAGGGAGAAATTGGAGGGGAAAGGAATGAGGGCTACATTTGATCAAGATATGTGTACAAAATACTCAAACAAAAAAATGTAAATTGTTATAGTTAAATTTTGAGTTGTTTAGGAATCAAAAGGGTGTTCTGGATCTAAGAAGATGTTTTTAAAATTGTGATGCAAGTTAGTATGAAAGCTGAGTCAGATACAGAACTTTAAACTCATGGAGATGGTTAGATAGTAGAATGTTAAAGTCAGGTACCAAATACATATGGACTGGACATTGGGAATGTATGCTAAGCCATATAACTCTCATAATTGTGGAGTATTTATTTCTGTTGTTTGTATAGTATTTACTGTTATAAGAGAAGGAACCATTTGTTGGACTGAAAGGAGGAGCTGTTGGGGGGAAGAGGGTGGAAGGGTGGGACAGGAGGGGGGAGTAGGGAAGGAATTGTGACTGAGATGTAGCTTGAAGAAATAAAAAAATAAAGTATAAAAAAATAAATAAAAGTACTTTTAGGTGATCAAGAGAAGGGATCTGTAGGAAAGAGTATGGAATTGAAAAACCACTAAAAAATGTGGGAGTTATATAAGAAGCAAATGCAACTTTCTGGAAAATTGTGACTGGAAGAAGACCAGGGGTAGGGTGGCCATACATGAAATGTGTTAGAAGTCCTTAAGGGGCACAGTGACTTACAGAATACATCAAGAAATACTATTTTGATTTAAATACCAGAAAGGCACCTCTGTCCTTTGTACACAGATAGCTATGGGAAGGATATTTTGTTTGTATTGCTGCATTGTAAGTGACCACAAATGTAGCATCATAAACCAACACAGATGCACTATCTCACCATTCCATGAGAGCCAAGGCTGAGAGCTGAGGCAAAGGTGAGCTGGGTCCTCTGATCTGAATCCCAGCAGGACAAATTGTATTAGTCAGAGGAGAGAACGTACCCAATGATAAAAGTCTCTCCCTGGCTCACTGAGCACTGGCAGAATGCCTCAGAGTGTCTCTAAGCCCTTTTTTTTTTTTTTTTGCTAGCTGACAACTGCATCAGTGTTTAGCTCCTAATAACTACTATCATATCCTGATCAAAATAGTCCCATCACAGCATGGAAGGTTGCAAGGACAATTTCTTCTCTGTGTGCCAGGGGTGACTCTTCTAGTTTGTCATATAACAAAACCTAATCAGGGAAGTGAATATCTCATGTTATTTAGAGACTCCATGCATACCTACATGCTGTATGTTGACAGAGTGCAGGACAGGAATCTTGGAGGTCATCAAGGAGGTTTACGTATCATAGAATAGAATTCTATGATAGAAATCCAGTAATCGGGTAGAATGGTGACAAGATAGTAGAACCCTTGGTAAAGCCATCACTACTATACATTTAAAGGCCTTGTAGAATTGGGACTGGAAAATATGACTGCAACTAAATAGTGAATTGACAGAAGCGTGGATAGAAATGGTAAGAGAGCATACTGATCTATGTTGTAATTAACAAGAATTGGAATAGAAGCAAGGAACTAAGAAAATGAAGGCTGCTGAGAGAGAGAGAGAGAGAGAAGTAGAGAGTCAGTTTTCTTCAGGTATGTGGCCCCTGCTAGGTTGACTATGCTCCAGGAAACCATGCCCTTACACAAGTGCATATGGGCAGCACTAACTTGACTCTGAGTTATAAAAGGAAGTGGGGAGGGCTGGAGAGGTGGCTCAAAGGTTAAGAGCACTGGCTGTTCTTCCAGAGCTCCTGAGTTCAATTCCCAACAACCACATGGTGGCTCACAGCCATCTACATTGAGATCTGCTGCCCGGGCATTTATGTAGAGCAAACACTGTATACATAATAAATACATAAATAAATGTTTAAAAAATGTTTAAAAAAGTTATTTAAAAAAAGGAAATGGGGAGAGGAGAATGACATGAAGTTGGGAGGGGATGTGGTGCTGGCATCTAAAAACACAACCAAGATTCCCAACAACTCCATAAGTGTAGGGGACCTTGGTCCAGTCCATGCATGCCCTTTAGTTGGTAGTTCAGTTTCTGTGAGCCCCCATAGGCCTAGGTTAGTTTACTCTGTTGGTCTTCTTGTGTTCTTGGCCCTTCAGGTGCCTCTATCCGTCCCCCAATTCTTCCACAAGACTTCCAAATCTCCATCTAATGTTTGGCTATGGATCTCAGCATCTGTTTTGCTCTACTGCTGGGTGGAGCATCTTAGTGAACAGTTATACTATACTCCCACCTGAAAATATTGCAGAGTATTATTAATAGTGTTAAGGGTTGGTTCTCTCCTATGGAGTGGGTCTCGAGTTTGACCAATCATTGGTTGGCCATTCCCTCAATCCCTGTTCCATCTTTATCCCTGCATATCTTGTAGGCAGGGTAAATTTTGGTTCAAAAGGCTTATGGGTGGTTTGGTGTTCTCCTCCCTCCACTGGAAGTCCTGCCTGGCTTTAGGAGATAGCCACTTCAGTCTCCATATCCCATGCTGATAGGAGTCTCAGCTATAGTCACCCCATATCCTCCCAGGAGCCTGCTCCATCACAAGAGGGTGGGACTGTTAGGAGAAGAGAGAGGGCTACAATTGGGATGTAAAATGAATAAATAAATAAAGAAAAAAATTACATTAAAAATGAATTATGCTACTGAATGATAGTAGATAGATGATAACCATGGATAGATATTAATTTAAAAAGAAAAATATTAATTTTAATTATAAGCTTATTTTCATAAGACAAATATATTACACATTATATATATGCATATGTATACATGTTATACAAAAAAAATTTTTCACTGAAAAAGAAAATGACATTTACAGGGTACATATTCGAAGATATATGCATTATTTATTTTTATCTTTTCTATGTTTTCATATGTTTCACAGTTTCATATTTGTTTAATTGGAAAAGATAAGGATAGTTATTATAAAGTTATGTTCTGAAGCAACTAAAACATCTACTATAAAAACAATAATAGAACTGATCAGCATTAACAGAACTTAGTGAAGTATAAGTATGAACTCTCCAGTCAGTTGAGTCATCAAGGCTAATAATTGTTTTTTGTAACAATATTCAGAAAACCTGTCTACAAAGTCACAGAATCATAATAATTAGATTGGTTCACATTTTGGGAGTTTCCAGGATACTGGAGCAGAGAAGTACAAAGGAACTGAGATTAAATACAATCTAAAGTCATATAGGATCTAAAAATGCAAGGTGAAATTCAGAAAGAAAATGAGAAAAAGCAACTGAACTCAACGAGGAGACCTGGTAAGTCACAGTAATACAAATATTGAAAAATAAGGGACCTATGATAGGTGTGTCATAATGTAAGGGGGCAGCCACAATAGTACCTGTTTGTGATAAAATCAAGAATGTACTTGGAGTGCAATTGAAGTGTTAATTTGAAAAATTCAAGGAAAATTTGAAATTAGACATTGAGATAGTCAAAGACAATTGACTGAGTATGGTGTCTAACCCCTACACAGGCTAAAGACAATTATGTCAGTACATATGCAGAAAGAGTCACGGTATTGACGCTGACACAGACTGACTGTCTTGAACTGCAACAGGTAGAAATCCAGGAGTCCCTCTGTGTCTTTGTTTTCTGTATCTATAAACTCAATAAAAATTATTCATAAAAGAGGATGAAGAGTTGGCTCTTGCAGAGGAACAAGGTTTGATTTCCACCAACCACACAGTGGAACATAATCATGTTCAACTCCAGTTCTAAGGGATTTGTTACCCTCTACCAGCCTCTGAGGGTTCCAGGAAAATTTATGGTGTACAAACACACATGCACACAAAACTCTCATATATACAGAACAAAACAAAAAAAACAAACTAAAATTATGTTTAAGTTTCAAAAATATGTGACAAAAATGTATGGTCTTCTTTATGTCATTATTTCCTAAACAATTATCTTTACGCAATTTACATTGTATTACATAGTTAAAGTATTCTAGAGTTGACTTAAAGCTTATGGGATGATGTCCATAAATTATAAACAAACATTAGGCTTCTTCTTTCTTTTATTATTACTGCTCAGTATCTACATGTGACAACATATCCATGTTATATATTTGGTTTGTGCATGTAAACTGTTTCAAGGCTGACCTCTCTGATGGACAACAACTAAGGGGGCTCATCACTGGGAGAGGCCAATTCTACTTTTCCCATCAGTCATTACTTGCCTGTAGCTCTTTATCTAGGTCTGGAACCCTAAGAAAATATCCTCCTTCCATGTTTATATGTCTATTGGCATTGCCTTGTTTTCCAGTCTTGTTTATGCAGCCATTTCTAGAAGAGGGTATTTTACTGCAGACTGTTAGCATTCTGTCTCTTACAGTCTTCCTGCCTCCCTTTTTCACTATGTTCCCTGAGCCATAGATGCAGGAGCTGTGATACGTCTGTTAGAGTTTGGCTCCCTACAGCTTGTTGACCCCTCTGCATTGTACCTCACTAATTCCCATAGGCTAGTGAGGACATGGACCTTAGAAACTAATCTACTACCACCATTTTGCTAGACTAGCTTAATTCCCTACTACATTTCAAATCTTATTTATCCTTACACCCACAGAGAAGTGTAGCTATCACCCCACATCAAAGAATCCTGTATGACTTAAATTAAAAAATAATTTCATTCAAGTAGAACCAATATTCATGTTAACAATTCACCGATACTCAGAAATTATTTAGTACCATCTTAAATATTTTAATTATATATTATTCTTTTTTTAATTTATTTTTTATTTCTTCAAGTTACATCAATCACAACCTCCTCCCTACTTCCCCCTCCAGTCCTATCCTTCCACCCTCCTCCCCCTCAACACCCCATCCTCTACCCTATTCTTTTCTTTTAGTTTAAGGTGTTTCTTTCCTCCCCCGCCCCCTGCAACAGCTGTCCCTTTCAGTCCAACAAATGGTTCTTTCTCTTATAATTATAAATACAATACAAAACAACAGAAATAAATAGGCCACAATTATGAGAGTTATATGGCTTAGTATACATTCCCAATGTCCTGTCCATATGCATTTGGCACCTGACTTTAACATTCTACTATCTAACCATCTCCATGAGTTTAAAGTTCTATATCTAACTCAGCTTCCATACTAACTTGCCTCACAATTTTAAAAACATCTTCTTAGATTCAGAACACCCTCTTGATTCCTAAGCAACTCAAAATTTAACTATGAGACTCTAGCTATCTATTCTTCAACCACCTCAGAGACCTGAGAGGGATAAATATATATGATTATATAGGAAGTGCAGGACCCGCAGCTTCCAAAACTAAGAAATGACATACCACTGGCTGCCTGAACAGTTCCCATTTTCTCTCCATATATTACAGCATCAATCTTCAGCCGTTTGGCCCTGTTTCTCTGACAGACATTGACTGTAGAGCAGGAATTATGTAGGACTTACCTACCCTGTCTTGGCAGAGCTAGGCTGTCGACTTATCTGCTTCCAAGTTTTGTCCTTTTTGGACAGAAGTCTGTCTACAGTTGAAGCAAGGGGTTTTTCTTGCCAAGAGAAAGGCCTACCACCAATTCAACCATCTCCCACTGGAGATTCTTCGATGCTCATCTTCTACTTGGAGTAGTATAGGGGGTGCTGTCAGGAGCTGACATGTCTTGATATCAAAAAATCTTAAGTTAAGAAAACATCTATGAATGCCATATTCTGCAGATCTCTTGAGGTTTTTGAAGATGCCCTATCTATCTCTTATATTTAGATAAGCAAATATTGCTTGTCTCTTAGCAACTTGATTTCTGAGTAGCTTAGAAAATAACTGTGATAGACTGTCATAGTAATTAACAAAATGACACGTTTTCATGACTATTAGTTTCCGTTTCTTAATTATCCTAAACAGTTTATGTCGGTTGGTAGCGAGAGGCCAAAACTTGACATTTCATTTTTAAGTATTACTATGAACAATACCTTTAAGAAGCGTTACCCTTAGTTTTGTATCAATATACAAAGATCAATACCAATGTGGCCAAATATAATCTTAATTTTGTATCAATATACAAAGATCACTGGTGGCGCAAGCTGGTAGGATATGCTGAAGAGGCAGAGGCAGGTGGATCTGAGTTTGAGGACAGCCTGTTCTACACATTTTATATATTATTCTTATGTACTGTATCCACCATTACAGATTTTCTCTTCCCTTTTTAAAAGTCTATTTTGGCCAGGATTGTGGCTCATGTGAACTGTTTCAATAGGTGATTTGTTTTGGATTTTGGTTATACTCACCAAATTTAGGGCATTTGATGAAAGATGGAGACTGAATAGCAAGGATTCCCTGGCTCCTGAACAGAAGAGTTTTTTGGAGAAACTCTAGTGAGCTATTGTCTCAGCGAAATGTCATAGCTTCTGTAAGAAAAAAATCTCATGTACCTATGTGCATACAGCGAATGTGTCCACCCCCACTTTGTCTCTCATTGATTCATCCATCCTTACTATCCCTTTCCCTCTTTCTCCTGATTTCATTTTTACTTTACAGTTAAGGATAAAGATATTATTGATCTCAGTTTCCTGCCCTACGGACACACACACACACACACACACACACACACACACACGCTTTATATATATTTAATATTTATATGTTTACATACATACATATATATATATATATATATATATATATATATAATTTGGTCCCTTATTAATCTCTGGTAAAATTGGCTGAACTGAATATTTCGTATGAAGCCATTGAATGATAGGTCCTTTATGAATTTAGAGATCTGAGGATCTTTTCATGGATCATAACCTCTGAAGCCATCATATGGTATGTAGTTTAAAGTATAACTTCCAGCCGATAAGACTATACAATTACAAAATTTCCCTTTTCTCTAAATGACTGTGTAAAATGCTACTGTTGTCTTAAAGTTCAAAATGCTCAAAACCTGCTCTAAACAAATAAAGGTGTTGAAAGGGCACTTTATATCAATCTTAAAAATATGCTCACTTAAAATATGTAATTAAGCATTAATTACATTATACCAGGCCCTTAATTAACAGGCCATATTCTAGGATCCAGAGGAGGGCCTAGAGAAATAACTATCTTTTTGTTGTTTTGTTTATTTGTTTATTAATGTTTATTTATTACTTCAGTTACATCTCCATCACAGAGCCCTCTTTCTGCCCCTCCAAGTCCCACCCTCCCACCCTCCACCCCCTCTCCCTTCTATACCACTCCTCCAGAGTGGAGTGTCCCTACATATCAGTCCCCCAACCCCACTTCAGCAGTCATATGAGGGCCAAGATCCTCCTCATACACTGGGGGCCTACAAGGCAGCACCACTAGGGCAAAGTGTCTCATTAACAGGTTTGTCTATGTTCCTGTCCCCTTTGGTGCATTGGTTGTAGTACAGTTATCCTGTACTATATAGCTACAGTCGGATTATAAGTGAATAGATGCCATGTGCATCCTTCTGAGTCTGGGTTAGCTCACTCATGATAAGCTTCTCTAGTTCCATCCATTTGGCTGAAAATTGTAGAATTTCGTTGTTTCTGATGGCTGAGTAGTATCCCATTGTGTAGATGTACCACAGTATTTTTATCCATTCCTCGGTTGAGGGACATCTGGATTGTTTCCAGTTTCTAGCTATTACAAATAGCACTGCTATAAACATAGATGAGGAAACGTCCTTGTGGTTTGGTAAGGAATCATTTGGATGTATACCCAGAAGTGGTATGACTGGGTGTTGAGGTAGAGCTATTGGAAGTTTTCTAAGATATTGCCAGACTGATTTCCATAGTGGTTGTACAAGTCTGCAGTCCCTGGGGGAAAGAAAAAAAAAACAATTTCAGCTTCATATGGAATAACAAAAACCCCAGAATAGCTAAATCTATCTTGCACAATAAAAACATAACAAAACAAAACCATCAGGGGGTATCACCATCCCAGATTTCAAGCTATACCACAGAGCAATAGTAGTAAAAACAGCATGGTACTGATATAGAAACAGACCAGTAGATCAATGGAATCAAATTGAAGACACAGAAATGAACCCATACACATATAGTTACTTAATTTTTGACAAAGATGCCAAAACCATAAAATGGAAGAAGGACAGCATCTACAACAAATGGTGCTGGTCTAACTGTATGTCGACATGTAAAAGAATGCAAGTAGACCAATACTTATCACTCTGCACAAAACTTAAATCCAAGTGGATCAAAGACCTTAACATAAAGCCTAACACACTGGATCTAATAGAAGAGAAAGTGGGGAAAAGCCTCGAACTCATCGGCACAGATGACAACTTCCTGAAGAGAACACCTACAGCTCAGGCTCTAAGACCAAAAATCAATAAATGGGACCTCATGAAACTGAAAACCTTCCGTAAGGCAAAAGACATTGTCATTCAAACAAAACAGCAATCTACAGATTGAGAAAAGTTCTTTACCAATCCCACATCTGACAGAGAGCTAATATCCATAATTTACAAATAACTTGAGAAATAGCTATCTTAGTTCCTGTACAATGGTTGATCCAGGAGTTTTTCTTCAGAGCAGAGACAAACCTGGCAAGGAAGACAAAAGTAATCATGTTGCATGGGCCAGGGGCAGTTGATTCTTGGTTCCCCATTGTTCCATTTAACTACGGAAAATTATGTGAAAAAGTAAGATCCACAAACTAGGAGTCCCAGCCTCTGACCAGAACGCTACATCATACAGAATAATTTATCTTCTTTAGCCCAACCCAAAAATTAGCTACTCTAGCTGCTTTAATTTATTCAGAAAAAGAAAGTTCTAACACAAAGGACTAAGATGCTTTTTCTAGGGAACAATGATTAACCACTGTAAGATTCTTTTCTCACCCAAGGATTTAGAATCTCTCCAAGAATTTAACATTTGTCCTCAATTTTTCTTTCTTTACATATTAACTGAAAAGAAAAGTTCTAAAAAACCCATTTGTAGATTAAAAGCCTAGCATATATAAAATAACAAAACAAAACTGGATCACATAATAAAATATTAGGTACTCTTTCCAAATAATTTATAAGTACAGAGCATCACTTCTCCTAATCTGGGAATATGAGTTAAATCCTACTAATATGAATTTGTTGAACATGGTCACTTACAAGACTCCTGTCAAGTTCAGTCTTTTCCTACACTAATGATATATGAGCCTGTTTGAAGAATTAATTGTTCCATCTATAGCAATATGAATATATGGATGAATTCTTTAAATAAAAATAATCTTTAGTCCATCAATGCTTTTTAAAACTTTTTTTGAGACAAGGTTTCTCTGTGTATACCTGTCCTGAACTCACTTTGTAGACCAGACTAGCCTTGAACTCACAGAGATCCACCTGCCTCTGCCTCCTTAGTGCTGGGATTAAAGGTGTGCACCACCACACCTGGCGCTTTTTAAAACTTTTTATTTGAAATTAATATATATGGGGCATTATGTAAATATTAAAATGTCTAAGCTCTTCTTGGAATGTTTCTAATATAATAGAACATGCTCAGAGAGAAAAGAAACTATTGAAAATGCAAATTCAGCTATTTGAAAGGCTACTAAAAATTCTTTATCATAAAAAGAAGCCCAAAGATTTTAAACATGCCAAAAATGTTCTTAAAATAATCCTCTAGGGACAAAATATAAACTTGCTGAGAAAGAACTTTAAAGAGAAGTAAAAATCCCTCCTATCCATTCTGACATTAAATGGTGGAAGACTTGCAGATCATTTATACAAACATAAGCACCAGAAGTGTCTATAGAAAGAATATCAGACTTCAGTTTTACTCAGAGAAAATCTGTTTTCCTATCCACACATGACCTCCCTCCTATCCTTCTGTGAGGTTTCATTCCATAGTGGACTGACACATTTTAGTAAGAAAGCTTTTGCAATAGGATTGTAAGATTTGAGGTATAGTTTAATTTTACCTAAAGAGCAGGGAAACTAGACTTGAATGAACCTTGACTATTTTCCCCACAGGAATAATACATCTCAATTGTCACCCAGCACTTGTTTGCTATATACATTGATATATAAATTATCAAATGTTTTTAATCTCCACATCTACTGTCCCTGAAAACATAAAGTTCAACGTACATAAAAGAAGAAAGCATTACAATATATCTCTAACAAAGTAAGACATTTAACTTTTTATTTTATAAAATTTCATACTTAAATACTATACTTACATTATTTCCACCCCTTCCTCTCTCAACCCTATGTCATCTTCACTCAATCTCAAATTCATGAGCCCTTATTACATATAAATATGTATTTTTACACACACACATATATATTATGTATGTATGTATGCATGTATCACCTACTAAGTACATTTAGTATCACTCACATGTATATGTGTTTAGGACCACTTGGTGTTGAGTAGCCTATCAGGGCATTTGTTGGTGGAGAAGATTGATTCTCCCTTTCTCAGTAGCCATTGACTATTTGTAGCTCTTCATCTAGGCATGGGATTTATGAGATTCCCTTTATGCATGCTGGCTAGTCATCTGGTGTTTTCATTAAGCATGCCTTGTGTAGGCAACCACACTTTTAAGATTTCATGGGTAAAGCCTCCTGTCATATATAGAAGACACTATCACACAACACATATATTGGTTCTCCAGCTCTTAACAATCTTTCTATGCCCTCTTCCACAAAGTTCTCTAAGATTTAGGTGTATAAATTTTGTTTTAAATATATCAATTGGAGTTGGGCAACTCATGATATGTTGTTCTCTGCATACTGAGCAGTTGTGGACTCCCATTTGCTCTTCAGGGGAGTCAGATTTCTCATTGTCTGTGATTGCCTTCAAGAACATGAAGGTAAAGCCCTATGGCAGAAGACACTATATACTTAGTACACAGTAGTTAGAATAATCAAGTTAGAACCAAAACAGAAAACCTTCTAGCTAAGGACTAGATTCCATAGTATCCAAAGGAGTTAATCAAAATGCCAAAGGAGGAAATCAATGTTCCTACTCAGCTGTAATACCTATGAATCACAACAGTGACCATGCTGGAAAGATATCCACAATGGTGAAATAGCAGCCTTTTATCTTGGTAGTAACTAACAGCTGTCTAATTGGATTTAAGGCCCACTAAATAGGATAGAAGTCAACCCTGATACTATAAACCTAGACAACTACATAGGGCTGGTGAAGTCATAGACTCTGAAGAAGAACCCACTATTGCAATTTTATCACATGCATATAAATTCTGTGCTCTAAATAGTTATCCTTATATCCACAGATAAATATAGCTCTCACCCCTCATCAAAGAAACTTCTTTTTGCAGCAGCAGGAGACCATTACTGAAATATTCTTGTCTACTGGATTGCATGTATAAAGGACTAAAGTTCTAATTCAGTATAACCATATAACATCCTTATACTGGATGTGCCCAGCCCTTGCTAAAAGGTCACAGCTCTCTACAGACAATAGAAGCGATTGCACACTCAAATGGAGCACAGCACATGACTCTGGAGATTCACCCTAAAAGTCTGACTTGTCAGCTCTAGCATTCATTATAAAGCACTAAACCCAAACACTGCTCTCCAATGATAACATTGTTCCTAACTACTTGGCACCAAGAGTTGGGCTGGAAACTACTGACAGCAATAGAAAGCAGACCGAGGAAATGGGATCTTCACTCACATTTTGACAAGGTATTACACTGTATGTGTTCAGTACATGGCTAAATCCTTTTAACTAAGCATGGAGCCCTTGGGGTGTGAAAGAAAAATTTGATGATGTATTTGGAAACACTGGAAAGCATGAACTCAGTATAAGTTTTTCTGCTTCAATTATGCAAACAATCTACTATACATCACCCTGATCTTTTGTGTTCTAGGAGAGCTGTGTAAAAACAATTCTAATGGCACCTTCAGAGTAAATGCCAAATTAATTAACAGAGATCAAATCAAAATTGGCTCAACCCACAGTAGTGAATTCAAAAGAGCATTAACCGAAGTCAGGTATATTTGACACAAGCTCTGAATACTCATGTTGCATCAAATAAGACTAGGAATTTCTAAATGTTGAATAATGCAACTGGATCCAGGTTACACAAATCATGGACCACATCTGGATCTGCAAAGATGTCTAATTCTACACATATACTTAATCAATTATAAACAAAGAAGCCTAATTCTAATTTTGAAACTTCTCTTAATGAGATACAAAACTACTGCATAAGAGATATAGTCTAAAAACAAAAATCCATCAGAGGAGAACAGCAATGATTCAATTTTCTTGTTAGCTTATAACTGTGGCTTTTCCTTACATCAGCTCAAACTTTGATAGTGAAAAGAAGGAAGAAAGCAGGTACTTTCTAGCAATCTTTCAAACATTTCAATAGGTTATATGAAAAGAAAAGTACACGATGTTGCCAATAAATATAAGATATTTCAAATTTTTCTCAAGTTTTGGTCATAGAAAACCATCTCAAAATGCATTAATGTATTAAGGTCTCTTTTATTCTCTGTGTTTAAGTATATCATTAAAATGTAAACCTGCTTGATGAGAAGACCAATTGGCAGACCAGTATGGATAAAGAGAATCTCACAAGACATCATCTCTAGATGAAGAGCTACAGACAACTAACTACTGATGAGAAAGGAAAATTAGGCTTCCCCATTGATGAACCCCATAGTTGTTTATTACATGTCAAGTAGTCATACCTAAAAATCATATAAATACTTTAAAGAAGAAATAGACCATCAAGCTGTCCTTACATATTGATATATAAGTATACATGGAACAATAATAAATAAAACAGTAGTAAAGTGGTGCCAGGATTGTAGCTCAGTGTTAGAGCATATCTCTACAAGGGTGGACAAGGTCCCAGGTTTGATTCTCATAACTACAAAAAAAGAAAGAAAATAAAAAGAATTAAATCAAAACATATCTTTCTAGTATGCAACAAAATATGGGCAAAAGTAATTCTGAGGGAAATTTGTGCTTCTGTTGAGCAATTTTCTATATTGAGCAGATAAAGTCTCAAGAATACTGAGCTGCCAAATTAAAAATATTATCAATTTTCCTGAGTGATTATGAATGATCCTGAAATAAATGTTTTATATTTATATTCAACTAATTGAAAAATAGCAATGTCAGAATACCTGCTGGAAGTTTTAAAATGGTAATATACTCATATTAGTAACAAAGGGACACAAACCTGGGACCATCCCACAAGAAAAAATTGAAATAAAGCCCAAAGAGAGAGAATGAACCTGGACCACAGAGGTATCCTGCAGTGGCCAATGCTCTTTTTTCTCCAGCCAAAAATAAATTGTCTATATACATAACATTTACCTAAATTCTCCAGATTGATTGTATTCTTTTTGTCATCTATCTAAGATAGTTTTGGAAGACTTTAGGGCATGCTGAAAATAGAGTTTGCTGATGTCCTACTGCATGTCAAGCAGAATGCTGAGCATTTAATATGAATTATTTTCATCCTAATAGCCTGCCCTAAGAAGTCCATGTAATGATATTGAGAATATGAGAACATGCTTGCTTATATGTTGAAGGAGAACAAAAGTTGTGTATACAACTAACATTATTAATCAGGTTAATTTGAGATGAGGTATTATCTTGGATTATCTGGGAAATCCAAATGCAACCAGGTAAGTCTTATAACTGGGAAATAGTGGCATAAGTGAGTGATTATAGAGGATATGCAGGTACAGTAGAAAATGGAAAGAGGAGCCTCAAATCAAGGAACGGGAAACCCAGCAGAAGCTGACATAATCCATAACAGGAGGCCTTTAACCCCTAGCTCACACCTTCATTTTATCTCGGTGAGACCCAGTTCAGACTTCTGACCTACAGAAAGTTAAGAGATAACATTTTTGTTAAGCTCTCAAATGTGTGGTAATTTACTAGAGCTTCAGTGGAAAACCAACCCACTACTTTAAGTCATATTATTTTACTTAGTCCCAACAGAAGTCTATAATTTGTTACTGCTATTTACTTGATGAAAGATCTAAATGTTAGAGACCCTGAATAACAGCATTTAGAACTACCTTAGATCTAAAGTTGCCCACTTGTTACTGTGCTGGACTTCTTACATGTCTTAACATGTCCAGAACCTCAGTATTCCAAGTCCCCACCTTGTATCTTAATAAAAGTTTTCACCAAATCCAAGAGAATTTCTCAGTTGGGAGAAATAAGTCCTATTGTTTAATTTTACACTGTGGTGAATACTGTTGGAGGAAAGTCCAATACATTGATTCTGAATGTATTGGACTTTCTCAGAAGGGATTACCACCCCTTCTGAGACATTCTCTGATTGGTTAATAAAAGTCAAAACCCCTTTCTTCAACTGTAGACAGAATTCTGTCCAAAAGGACAAAACTTGGAAGCAGGTAAGTCCACAGCCTAGCTCTGCCAAGACAGGGTAGGCAAGTCCTTCATAATTCCTGCTCTACAATCAATGTCTGTCAGAGAAACAGGGCCAAATGGCTGAAGATTGATGTTGTAATGTATGGAGAGAAAATGGGAACTGTCCAGGCAGCCACTGGTATGTCATTTCTTAGTTTTGGAAGCTGCAGGCCCTGAACTTCCTATATAATCAGATATATTTATCCCTCTCAGGTCTCTGAGGTGGTTGAAGAATAGATAGCTAGAGTCTCATAGTTAAATTTTGAGTTGTTTAGGAATCAAGAGGGTGTTCTGGATCTAAGAAGATGTTTTTAAAATTGTGATGCAAATTAGTATGAAAGCTGAGTTGGATATAGAACTTTAAACTCATGGAGATGGTTAGATAGTAGAATGTTAAAATCAGGTGCCAAATACGTATGGACTGAACATTGGGAATGTACGCTAAGCAATATAACTCTCATAATTGTGGCCTAATTATTTCTGTTGTTTTGTATTGTATTTATTGTTATAAGAGAAAGAACCATTTGTTGAGCTGAAAGGGAGAGCTGCTGGGGGACAAGAGATATACCTTAAACTTAAAAAAAAGGGAAGAGGATAGGGGTGTTGATGGGAAAGAGGGTGGGAGGGTGGGACTGGAGGGGGGAGTAGGGAGGGGATTGTGATTCAGATGTAACTTGAAGAAATAAAAAATAAATTAAAAAAAAAAGTCACTGAAGGCCAAATAGCTGGGCAGAAAGAGTATAGAAAGGTGGGACTTCCTGAGACAAAAACAGGAATCTTGCGTTTTACACAGAAGAATCTGTCTTTCTGCCAGGAGACACAGAAGCAGACAGATGTGTTTGAGATCTCTGGAAGGTAACAACAGGCCACATGGCTGTTTGGGATTACGTGGTCCAGGTTAATTTTGATTAGCTAGTTAAGAGTCTGCCTAGCTAAGGACTAAGCATTGAAACATTAAAAGGTAATTCCTCTAGTCAAACATAATAGTTCATTGTTATTACTAAGTATCTGGCAACTACCCTGCCATTTCCCCCACCAGACCACATCATCAGGCCATCCCTCCAGGCCTATAGGCTTTTAAAGCAAGTCAGGCCTGTCAATGTCCCTCCAGGCCACCGGCTGCTCTGCTGGTCTAATATACAACTTATAATTATTAATGAAGGTATTAGTTAACAGAATTTAGATTGAAGGTGTTGAAGGTCACCCTTGTTCCAGGACTTTTTCCCCAGGACAAGTCAGGCTGCCAGTTAAGGTAGGTCAGACCTGCTGGCCTCCTGCCAGCTCACTAGCTGCCATGCCAGCATAATCTTGCAATTTGTACTTATTAATAATTACAATTGATAATTAAATTTCAGTTTCAGAGTATAGTTAACAATAACATACTGGGGTTTTTTTAAGGTTAGAAGAAAGAGTTTATTACTTTTATGCTTTCATGCATCTGTCAAAGCAAGTTTAATTTAGGGGTTCAAGAGATTGTTCAATGGGTAAGAATGCTTATTCTCCAAACACAAGGATCTGACCTCAAACCCAACATCCACTTTAAAAAGAAGACATGTCTTGTACATGCCACTAACCCCAGCATTAGGGGACAAAGATGGATGACTCCTGAAAATGCACTGGTCAGGCAGCCTCGCTGAAACATCAAGCTCCCCACTCAGAGAGAGACTCAATCTCAAGGTAACAAGGTAGAGATCAATAGATTGCCCTGCTCTGGTCTCCACTTGAGTTCACAAGCATGAACAGCCACACACCAATATGAAGCATCATACACAACACACACTATGCATATGTACACATATATTACATGCACATAAAATAGATACATTTAAATTTAAAATATATATATATATAAAAATAAGCTTTCAAATAAACTTCATAAAAGGTGACATTACTAAGGTTTTACTCTGTATCCATGCATACAGCCTTGTTGCAGTGTGACTCTCTGAACGTAGACATGGAACATGGTCTAAAACAGTGGGACAGTGACTGAAAGCAGGAGGGTTATACATGTACTTGCGAGCAATGAAGCAGGGAATCTTCTGACAGCTGCTGATGACGAGCAGATTGGCTCCAACAGCTCATCAGACTCCATAAATGACAACAAGACTCTCAGTAATGGCTCCTCCCAGGGAAGGCAGCTGATACCATTTTTCAGTGTTGAAGGCTTAAAGCAAGCATTCCTATTTCCAGTGAGTTCTTTAGGAGAGACAGTATAATATATGGACTGACACCCGCTGGACACAGATTCCTTTATGGAGGAACATTGATGTATCTCACACACTCTCTAACTCTATCGTTTGAAGTGTGATTTTTTTTTCCTTCCTGATTTTTATTATTTTTCATGGAAATAGGCTTTCAATGAAATCTCATGTTAAGCACTAGCCCCATCCAGGTCTCCCAAATTCTTTCATACATAAGCGGACCAGATAAATTTTAACTTGTACATTTACAAGCTAAACAAGTAAAGCCTGTGCCTAGTTATTAAGTAATAGATTCCTTTAAAATTCTCTCAGGCTCTCTGATATTGGTTTGAGTTGTGTGTAAGGGCTTAGTATGAATTTCTTCTGAGACTCCTCCCATACGTTTCAAGGAAGCCACCCCATGTCACAGTACATTCAGTCATTATTACTGTCATAATGGTCAACAGCTACAAATGCTTCAGTTATTAGGCATGTCCACCATAGCACATGAAAACCAGATTAATCTTAGTACCACCACATACCATGAATCACTGATCTTCTGCATCTGCACAGAGCTAAGTAAGCATTACATTCAAACTCGAGGTCGAAATAAGGCCAATCCCTAAGTCTCATCTCTGAAATATCAATAAATGCTTACCTGAAAAACACTCAGGAAACAGCAACAATGCCAAGTTTGGAAAATAAAAAAAAATTTCATATGAAAAATATTAACCATATATTAGAAAATTGAAAAGGCAAAAGGGAGTTTTAATAAGCCAGAGAAATAATCATGCAGCAGCTAATATTCACAGCAGTTGTAGAAACAAAGAAAGTGGATTATAATGAGTAAAATGTGAATGCTAAGAGGTGAGATCCATAGAGCTGAAGGTGTAAAGGCCCACAGGCCTTGGTGCTGAATAGGGGGTACTGATCATTTGGTGCTCATGTCTCAGTGACTGTTAGCAGAACAGCAAGCTGGCAACAGTCACCACTACTGGAAAGAAACTGCTTAGCTGAGGTGAGAAAGTTGTTCTGGGGAACTACTGAGTAAAATAGGTACCACCAGAGAAGCAGTGGTGGCTCCCCGCACCTGATCCATTAGCCTTACAGACTTCTAGAGCTCCCTAGCCCACCGGTTACAGGAGTCAGCCTGTCCACAGCAGGAAGGCATCTTGCAGTGTCCCAGCTCCAACAGAGGCAGCTGCTAAGTTACTAACATGTGGTGTCATGTTTACTTGTTTCTCCATTAATCCCTTCCTTCATTCATTCAGTTGTATTTTAAATACCTAGTATATTCTAGGCATTTATAAGCACTAACAAAAGAAAGTTCCTGTTTTTATGGAGCTGACATTGGGTAGGGAGACAATGATAAACAATATACAAATATTTAATACTTTGGGTGTTAAAATACTTTGTAGACAAGTAAATCAGGGTAATGGAGTATAAAGAAACAGAGTCATAAGTAGTATAGATGATGGCAGCGTTATGGTTTGAATGTGTAACTTCCCTTACATGCTACTCTTTGAACACTGGTTACCCAGCAAGTAGTGCTATTTGGGAAAGTTGTAGAACCTTTATAGACAGTCCCTTGGAGAGGAACTGGGTGGGGACTTGGTCTTGGTAGATTTTATAGCCAGATCCCAATTCTTGTTGACTCTGCTTCCTGACCACAGATGCAGTGTGGCCAGCAGGCATCCCGGTCCTGCTCCTGTCCTTTCCTGACTGTTGGCACACCTCCCAATCACCCAAGACTCTACCTTCAAACTGTAAATTGAAATAAAAACTTCATTATATACGTCCCTACTTTTAAGGGTATTTGTCACTGAACCCAGAAAAGTAACTAATACAGTCAGTATGGATAAATGGTGGAAACAAAAGTCATGCTACCTGGATATGAATCCTAGCTCATGATCTTAGGCAAGCTCCTTAATCTACTCTACCTCAGTTGTTTTGTGTTGAGTGAAACAATTATGATCATAAAATATCAACTTTATTGATTGTTATAAGCATTAATAAACAAATATCCAGAAAGAATTCAGAACATAATACCATTTGTTGAAGAGTTTGATATTAAAATAATAAAGGTCTACATAGCCTAGGACAGCAGATATATAAAGGAAAAGATGAAAGATGCTGAAATAGTAATGAGGAAGAAACTCTTCTCAAGGACAAAAAAAAAAAAAAACAACCCATCACATATAGGAGATATAGAAAGGAAAACAAACACCCTTGAGAAGGATGTGAATGAGGCCAGTTCTTCACAGAAGAACAAGATTTAAGGGAGACTGAAACTATGAGAGCTGCAGTGGAGAGAGGGCTCAGCAGTTCAGCGCAATCACTGCTCTTTCAAAGGACCCAGGTTCCATGCCTAGAACATATGTAGGGTGGATGGCAGCTCACAACCACCTATAACTCCAGTTCCAGGGAATTTGACACCCCCTCCTAGCCTTCACAGGCACCCATAGCCATGTAGCAGACATCCACACATACCCAAGAATAAAATTAAATCTTTTGTTAAAAAATAGATGAAAGGGGCTGAGGACATTGCACAATAAATAGTTATGGAAGAATTTTAGAGAAAGAGCAGACAGGAGAGAAGAAAACATTTACCACTTACGACTTTATTTTTAACACAAGGAAAACACCATGTTAGAATAACAGTAGCCTCCTGGTGGTAAGAAAAGCAAAACAGTTATTACATCCAATAACAGGTATTTCCATAGCACCATCCAGTTCACAGAATATTTCCCCATCCACTTCTCTGTTGTTCAGAATAAAAACTGTGAAACTTGTGGATAAGATATAGCTAGAGACTCATAGTTAAATTTTGAGTTGTTTAGGAATCAAGAGGGCATTCTGGATCTAAGAAGATGTTTTTAAAATTGTGATGCAAGTTAGTATGAAAGCCGAGTTAGATAGAGAACTTTAAACTCATGCAGATAGTTAGATAGTAGAATGTTAAAGTCAGGGGCCAAATACATATGGACTGGACATTGAGAATGTATGCTAAGCCATATAACTCTCAGAATTGTGGCCTATTTATTTCAGTTGTTTTGTACTGTATTTATTGTTGTAAGAGAAAGAACCATTTGTTGGACTGAAAAAAAGAATTATGCATTCTGGGGGAAGGGTGAGAGGTTAGGAGGGTGGGGCTGGGAGGGGTGGAGGGAGAAGGCTGTGATGGAGATGTAACTTGAAGTAATAAATAAACATTAAAAAAGATATATCTACAGTGAAAAGTGGAAAGAGGGCAAACTTTGTGTTAGTTCAGTAACCTCCCAAATATTTGGCAAGTGTTAGAGGAAAGAATAGACACAGAAAACTAAAGTTAAATCTTAGAGAAAATGTTATATGCACTGCAATGTTTTCATATCATATGTGTGAAACCGTATGTGGCTTCTGAGCTAATGTCATATCTCAATTTGAAAAGGATTTTTAGGGCCAAAAAAAAAAAAAGGCTCATCTGGTTAAAACATGTACCATGAGATTCTGACATTAGTTTGATCCCAGCCACCCATGGTGGAAGGAGAGACTGCCTCCTAAATGTTGTCCTCTGACCGCCACAGGTATGTCATGGGACATATGCACCAAAACTTACATACACACATTACACACAATAATAATTAATAAAAATAAATCTTTAAAGCTCTATAGTAGAACAGTGCTCTAATGAAAGCCACAAATTAACTGGCAGGTAGTATGTACCTTTGATTGTTCAATCACAAGGCCACTTCACAGAGGTCCTGTTATATAGGAAAACATCTCACAACTATGACTCCTCTTCACCCATCAACACACCGAAGGCATGATGTGACTTATAGTATCACTTTTCTGTTGTTTTGTATTGTATTTATAGTTATAAGAAAAAGAACCATTTTTTGGACTGAAAGGGAGAGCTGTTGGGGGGAAAAAAGAAATACCTTAAACTAAAAAAAAAAAAAAAAAAGAAGGGAAGAGGATGGGGGGTTGAGGGGGAGGAGGGTGGAAGGGTGGGACTGGAGGGGGGACAAGGGAGGGGATTGTGATTGAAATGTAACTTGAAGAAATAAAAAATAAATTATTAAAAAAAATTAAAAAAAAAAGAAATTCCTGGGAAACAGCAATATGTTCTTCACACAGACTAAGAATTCAAAATGTCACAATAGAATTTATAGTAGCTGTTTTAGGATAACAGGATGAGACACAGATTCTTAGAGCTGATCCTGATTGTAAAGACCCTCACCAAGGCTCTCAGGCCGCTGGTTTTGTGCAACAAAGTAGAGCAAAGTAAAGTGACCTAGTCAAGAATACAGATTCACAGTTTGGTAGTGGCAGAGGGAGGACTAGAATCTGGTATCCCGTGTCATCTGTCTGTGACTCCTGAAGAGTATTGGGACAATTGTACAAGAAACAAAAACAACCTGAAATCAAGAGATTCAGGGGAACAAAGAGCAGTAAGCAAGGTATCTGCTCAAGGCAGGTGAGACTAAGGCAGTGCATCAATCTACATAATCATTGTGAAATGTAAACATAGTTCTCAAGTGATGGCTTCTGGAACTGAATTCCTACAGCTTCTATTACCCCTACATTCATACTCATTTGTAGATATGCTAAAGTGTGACTTCATTTCTCATTCTTTGTATTGCCTCAAACCCAGCTCAAAACTGGGCACACAGGATGCTAATAGTTTCTTTTAACTGCTTCAAACATCTGCCAATGTATCCAATTAAATATGGCAGTTAAAATATTTTCTTGGTTTAGTAAATCAATATTTAAAATTTTTCTAAAAGGCCCTATTGATGTTTTGACTTGTCATACTCAATATCATCATTAAAAATTATTTAGAAAACACTTGTTTTATGTCATCAGTTGGGGTTTTTGTAAAAGATCATATCAGAATTAGGATTTAGATTAATATAAAGCATCATGTTTGAAAGTTATCGACCTTTATTTCATGAGAAACTTAATTTTAAAGAAAGGTTATGCTACACAAAATGCCACATAGCAATTTATCAGACTTCAAAAGCAAGGAGGAAGAAGAATATACACAGAGAGCTACATGCCAATGAAGCACTTCTAGTTTCTATGGTAACCAACAAAAATGAATACCTTTTTTGAAAATGAAGTAACAAAGTCAGTGAGATGTAAATTCAAAAATACAGAAAACTAAAGACCCAATCCTGTGGACAGCAAGAAGTTCAGAGGTTTTCCATAATTGGAATTGTATCTGAAAATGTATGTCTGTGTGATGGTGGCTGTTCATAAGACTTTTAAATGCAATGTTGTTTTGTGGTTAATTGTCTCCATAATTAGAAATCACTTTTTTATTATTTCTAAATCATCGTCTATAATTTTAGTGGAGAAGCCAATGAAACAAAATTCATAATCCTCTACCAATCCCATCTTCCCAAGAGTCTGTGGCAAACTGACTCCAGAAACCAGGACATCTTAAGGATAACTGATTAAACAGGCTAAAATATTAATAATGAAGCAAAAAAAATCAAAGTCATGCATATTATCTGCTTCTCTCTTATCCAGGCAGGTGAACCACCCTCTTTGCTGTAAAAGCTGCACTAAATACATTTTCATCGTTACCAATTCAAAAGAAGGAAAAATATGTAATTATATTCAGAAGTAAACCAGAAAACAATGCCTAGATGTTCTGTTGTTTTTTTTACAAATATGTCACTAATTTAGACAGACATCAGTTTATTCCATAAATGGATAGAGTTGGAATAAAATGAATGCAAAGAATCACCATCATATAATCATAATAAAATTATACATGAAAATGAACAATGATTAAAATTTTGTAAATTTTGTAAAATTGTCACAAAGAGGAGAAAAAATTCCACAGCAAACATAATAAAATACCTTCATTCCATATTTGTCTCATTAGTATAGGATTATCTAGAATCCGTGCCTTTTAATACAACTGAATTGGAATTCCAATATGCCAGTTCTCTTACTCTCTGTGTCCACTCCATCATTTAAAAAGGAATTGTATCTAAAGCTGAGTTTCTGTCTGTGTGGTTTTGCCTATGGATAAACTGTTGCTGTAGCTTCTCTAAGTCTCATTTTAGTTTTGGTTTTTGGTTTTTTATTTGGTTGGTCAGCTGTTTTGTTTTTGTGCTTGTGCTGTGAAGATGTGCATGTGGGAAGAGGAGGTAAATATGGAGGCCAAAGGACAGCCTCAGATTTTCTTTTTCAAGTACCACCAACCTTATTTTTTGAGACAGTCCTCCACTGTCCTGAGAGTCACCAATTAGGTTAGGGTGGCTAGCCTATGAGCCCCAGGGGGTCTCCTGTATCTATCTTGCCAGACTTGGAATACATATTACCATACCTTGCTTTTTTCAAACATGGGATCTGAGGAATGAAACTTGAATCCTAACGCTTGGCATAGCAAGCACCTTACCAAGCAAGCTGTCATCCCAGATATAAAGTTTCATATTGTTAACAAACTTTTCCATATATGTACAAAGGTAGCTTTTTATACATGTCAGTTTGCTAAGATATTCTCATTTATCACCAGCCCTTAGTCCCAGGAAACTATCACTTCACTGTCTGCTTCTGTAAATCCAACACCATATATGCATTCATCACGTAACATAGTATTCTCGGAATTCATACATGTTGTCATAAATGTCACAATTTCCTTGTTACAGCTGAATATATCCACTGTTTCATCTAACAACAAACATGGGTTATTTGTATAGCTAGTTTACTCCAAATAAAACCTCACTGTACATAGAGAATTAATATCTTTTTGAGATACTAGTTTCATTTCCTGTAAATATTACCTAGAAGTAAAATTGCTAAATTAAATAGTAATTCTGGTTCTTTTTTACAGTTTTGAAGAAACTCCATTGTTTTCCATAATTTACATTTTCACCAAGAGAGAATAAAGTTTTGCATTTATCCAAATCCTTACCCACACTTACCCTTTTGTCACTTAATAAGCAAGTAATTATATTCTGTTTTAGTATGCTTACATTTACCTGATCATTAATATTATTAACCACTTTTCATATACTTGTTGTCTGCATTCCTTTCTGTGTGTATTTATATCTTTTTCCATTTATTTTAAATATACCTTTATTCTCTCTCTCTGTGCATGTACATGTGCGTGCGTGCATGTGTATGCATGTGCGTGTGTGTGTGCGAGCGTGTGTGTGTGTGTGTGTGTGTGTGTGTGTTATGTATATGTATGCACATGACTGCAGTGCCTATGGAAGTCAGAATCAGATGTAGGATACCCTGGAGCTGGAGTAACAGGAGATTGGGAGCAGCCTGATAAGGATTCTGAAAAAGGAACTCAGGTCCTCTTCAATAGCAGCCAGCACTCTTAACCACTGAACCATGTCTCTAAAATCATTTTTGTTCATTTTAAAATGAGCAATTTTGTTTTATTTTGCTGATAAGTTGCACGAGTTCTTTAAATATTTTATATATTTGTCTCTCAGTGACTACATGGTTGGCCACATACTTCCTCTCCTTCTATGTACTTCCTTGTGGTGAGCCACAACCCTAAGATGGCACCTGGCTTATTGCCAGAAAGCTCAAGCTTAGCTGTAAACAAGCCTTATTTGGTAGCAGCTGCCTAGCCCGGTGTGCTTCCTCCTTTTGTGAGCCTATCTTGGATCACCAGGTGGCATGATCTGATTGGGTTTGAGTAGGCATATAAGGGCTTGGGGGAGGACAAGCAGAGACACAAGCGGAGAAGCCGATGTACAAGGTTCCTGAATAAACTGCTTGAAGAAGAATCGTGGTTGTGTCTTTCCTGCTGGTCAGGGGGACGCAACAAGTGGTGGCCCGTACGAGGAACCAGAAAAGACTCAGAACTCCTGCAGTCAGGGGCAGTGCACTGGTAAGTTCCCGGGATAAATTGGGACAATAAAGTTTCGTGGAAATTGCGAACTACAGGTAAAGTTTCGCAGAAGTTGCAAACTAAAGGTAAAGTTTTGTGGAAATTTCGAACTAAAGGTAAAGTTTCGCAAAAGTTGCGAACTAAAGGTAAAGTCGCGGAAATTGCGAACTAAAGGTAAAGTCGCGGAAATTGCGAACTAAAGGTAAAGTTTCGCGGGAAGTTGCGAACTAAAGGTAAAGTTTCGCGGGAAACTGCGAACTGAAAATAAGGACCTCGGTAAAGAGGCAATAAGGTCTCCGGAGGGAGCAATAAGGACCTCGGTAAAGAGGCAATAAGGTCTCCGGGAGGGAGCAATAAAGTTCCATGATTTGGATGAGTAGAAGACACAACTGGCAGAGCAAGGTGAGGAAAGCAGAGAGTGCCTCACAGAAATGGAGCGAATGCTGGCCTTGCTGGCCTTTATCAGTTGCTGGGATAAGCTTGGGAGAGATCTAGATTTTGCCTGGGAGCAAGGTACATTGCAGGGAGGAGCACGGCCTATTTGGAGACTTGTTTGTAGTTGTTTAGGAGATCAGAGATATTGCAAGGCCGTGGAAAAGGGACAAGAGGCATTACAGCAGTTAAAAGAGGAGCGCTTGGTCAAATCTGGGAAAGATACTTCGGAAGAGGATAGCTCAGAGTCTGAAGAGGAACTTGAAATGTTAGCAAAGGAAATGGAGAAGTCATCTTTGAGGAAGAGTTCTGACTGCACCCGGATAGAGCCCTCAGGTCCGGGGCCACCTGTGTTGGTGCCGCCTTCATATAATGAGACTTCCCCTCCGAGTGGTCCTAGTGGGCGGTCATTCTGTCCAAATGTCTGGAGGGAAGTGAGACATGAGCTGTACTACCCTGTCTTTCAGGATGGAGGGGGAAATCGTTATCATGAACCCCTCGATTTTAAGGACTTGCTGAGTCTGTCCACACTTATGGGATTAATGCTGCTTTCACTGTAGCTCAGGTGGACGCTCTTCATCGTTATTGCATGACTCCTAGTGACTGGATGAGCTTGGCACGTGCCTGCCTGTCCTCTGGGCAGTATTTAGATTGGAAGGCTTTCTTGATTGAGTTTGCTAATGAACAAGCTGCTGCTAATCGTGCAGCAGGAAACCCAGCCTGGGATGTGGACATGCTTCTTGGGCAAGGTCAATTTGCTCAACAACAAACTGGGTATCCGGCTCAGGTGTTTGAGCAAATCAATTTAATCGCAACCAGAGCCTGGAAATCATTCCTGTTAAGGAAAATGTTAGTTTTGATTTAGAAGGGAGTTTATGCTTTCAGATTATGCAGATTAGTGAGAAAAGTGGTTGTATTTTGCTCTATAATCAAGCTACAGCTTGATTTGATCCCCTTATTAGGTACACTGGCATTATTATTACGCACAAAGGAGTGGGTGTTATAGAGAAGGTAGGCACTGAGGACGCTCTCCCTGGCACTTTTGAACAGTGGTACTTGGATTACAGGGAGGTGGCCTACAGCTATATCAAGGGAGAATGGTACTATTCCCCTTCAGCCTAGGTGGGCTCCATTCTGTAGGGGTCAGAGAGATGAGTCTCTTAGACCATGGACTGGATGTTAGGGTCGTGGAGTCACTTGGGCAGTGAAGGACTATTTCACGTTTTCTCCTAGAATTAGCACGTTTCCTAATGCAACCTTTCCGGGATATAAGTGGACCTATCAAAATCCTGCTCAGCAAGGAGGTTCTAATCCTTTTGATACTTGTACAGATATCTCCCCAATGGCTATGATTGGAGGAGGGCTATAGGAAAAGCATCCTTTTGGTGGAATACTTCACTAACCTTTGAATCCTCTGTAGAAAGCCCCAGTGCTATGACCCTTTTTAGAGCAAAAAGAGATTTTGGAATTACTGCTGCCATTGTTACTGCCTTTAGTCTTGCTGCTGTGGGAGCTACCACAGCTACCATTGCTATGCATTCTACGGTGCAGACTCCAGTTGCCTTGAATAATTTGTCAGCCAATGTAGCCACGGCCTTGGTTGATTGTGGCAGGTGGCCCAGATTGGCTGTGAGTGGAAAATGACTGGATTGTGTGTGACCTATGTGCCATATCAAAATTATACTGTAGCTGCAAATTTGTCTAAGCAACTCTCTCAGTATCTTACAGGAAAATGGTCTGGCGAGTTTGATAAGCTGATGCAGAATCTGAGAATTGCCATCGTGCATGTGAATTCCCCCCGGGTTGATGTCTCTGTTGCTGAGGACTGTCAACATGGATCCTCCAAGCCATGAATCATCTGAAGGAATGGGCGGGAATGGGTGCCCTAGGAAGCATGCTCTTCCTAGTCAGTTTCATTGCCCTATGGTGTATCTGTAAGATGAGGATTTCACAGAGGAGAAGTAATGCCATGCTGGTGCAAGCCTTTGCTGCCTTGGAGGCTGGACAGCCGCAAGCTTGGTTGACTGTCCTAAAGGACTAAGCTATCATCACGCTCAGGATGCGAGGCTAAGCACTGCACTTGGGGTCAGCTTCTAGCGACTTCAAGAAGGGCATGTTTGATTGCATATGGGTTGGTATCCTAGTTTCCCATCTCTGAGAAAAAGATACCGGACGGGTATGGCACCAGCCTGGTTGGCTACTGGGCGTGGGGTCATTACAATGTCCTTTACATGCATATCAGAGATCAGACCTCTACCCTTGCCTGTTGCGTTTTAAAACAAAAAGGGGGAACTGTGGTGAGCCACAACCCTAAGATGGCACCTGGCTTATTGCCAGAAAGCTCAAGCTTAGCTGTGAACAAGCCTTATTTGGTAGCAGCTGCCTAGCCCGGTGTGCTTCCTCCTTTTGTGAGCCTATCTTGGATCACCAGGTGGCATGATCTGATTGGGTTTGAGTAGGCATATAAGGGCTTGGGGGAGGACAAGCAGAGACACAAGCGGAGAAGCCGATGTACAAGGTTCCTGAATAAACTGCTTGAAGAAGAATCGTGGTTGTGTCTTTCCTGCTGGTCAGGGGGACGCGACACTTCCTCACCACTTTGCTCATTCTTTCATTTTACAGACCCTTGTTAGTTTCATGAAGCCCCATCAACTTTCAATGAGATCTTTGTGATGGACCATATTGTATATATCTGTGGGCTTAGTGCCTTTATGCTTGTTGTGAATATTATGAGAAAAAGTTAATGTAATAGGATGGTAAGAAAATAACTTCAGGGATCCAAGATGGGGGCAGCCTGCGTGGACGTATTTTTATTTTGGGGTCAACAGTCACAAGGCAGCAAGTGTTGCAGGACACTGTACAAAGGGCACGACCCCTTCTAAATCTCACCCAGCTACACAGGGACCATGGAAGATCCCTGGGCAGGACACCCCTTCCCACTCTCGGACACGCTAGGAAGCCGCTGGACCCAGAAATCGGGATCACCCATCCCCCAAAAGGAGAAATACCCGGTAAGTTCCAATATAATACCCAGCCGGCAGATTCAGAACCCACGCAGAGATAATCCCCAACCTGCTGGGCACTCCCAGGTCTCACACAGAGGATCCAATTATCTGACGAAAGGTTGCAACCCTTGGAAGTGAGCACAGCTCCACTGCAAAGTGTCTTCAGACCGCAGATCACAGTCTGTGAGGAAAGTGAGCAGTTTACAAGCCACGGGAGCAGCAAGGTTATTGGAGCTGAACTGCAGATTTACCCACTACAGGAACCAACCCTGGGCAAACTGCGAGATATTTGAAACTGTCATATATCGGACATTTGTACTAGTACGGGTCCTTCTGGCAGGGAACCAGAGCTTACTTGTACACAGCTCTGCCACCTGGATTAGTTAGGTCTCCACTTGGGAGGTGGGACTGAAAGACTCACCTTATAGGGGTAGAGTAAGGCAACACTACTCCTACAACAAAGCGCCCCCTTTGGACCCAAGTCCAGAAGATAGCAAAAAAATTCCACATGGCCAGAGGCCCCAGACAAAACAAAACAACAACAACAAAAAAAAAAAAACAAAGCAAAATGTCTCCAACAACAGAAAGCAACACTATTCCGTCCAGCCCGAACCACCTCACCACAACTGAAACACATGAAAACGATGACAATTCTACATTATGGAAAGTGATAGAGTCCCTTCAAGAAGAACTTAAAACTATGAAGGAATTCAAAGAAGCCACAATTTTACAAGTCAAAATAACGAATAACACCATTAAAGAGCTCCAAGCCAAGGTGACCCAGCTTGAAGAGGAAAAGGATAACGCAATGAAAGATTTCCAGGCAAAAACAAGCAAACTGGAGAAGGAAATGTACAAAACGAATAATACCATTCAAGACATGAAAATAGAAATGGAAACAATAAAGAATACACAGTCAGAGTTAAAAGAGGAAATGGAGAATCAAGAGAAGAGAACAGGAACTATGGATGTGAGTATGAAAAAATAGGATGCAAGAGATGGAAGACAGGATCTCAGGCATGGAAGATTCAATGGAAGAAATCAGTACAACATCCAAAGAAAACGAGAAAGCTAAAAAATCTCTCACCCACAACATCCAAGAAATCAAGGACTCAATGAAAAGATGGAACATAAGAATTATAGGCATAGAGGAAAGAGAAGACTCCCGACTCCATGGTCCGGGAAATATCTTCAACAAAATCATAGAAGAAAACTTCCCAAACCTAAAGAAAGAGATGCCAGTAAAAATCCAAGAGGCTTACAGAATACCAAACAGATTAGATCAGAAAAGAAACTCCTCTAGCCACATAATAATAGAAACTCCAAATGTAGAGAACAAAGAAAGGATATTAAAAACTGTAAGAGAAAAAGGCCAAGTCACATACAATGGCAGACCCATCAGAATCACACCTGACTTCTCCGCAGAAGCTTTAAAAGCTAGAAGGGCCTGGACGGATGTCCTACAAGCCCTGAGAGAACATAGGTGCCCAGCCAGAATACTATACCCAGCAAAACTCTCTATCAACATAGAAGGAGAAAACAAGATATTCCATGACAAAATCAAATTCAAACAATATCTCCTCACAAACCCAGCCCTACAGAAGATCCTAGAAGGAAAATTCCAACACAGAGAAGATAACTACACCCAAGAAAACAGAGGAAATAGAAACCTCCACAGCAACTAAGCAAAAAGAAACACAAGACAGCCAGCTATACCAAAATAATGGGAAATAACAACCCCTGGTCACTAATATCCATCAACATCAATGGACTCAACTCGCCAATAAAAAGACACAGACTGACAAACTGGATCCATAAACAAGACCAATCCTTTTGCTGTATACAAGAAACACATCTCGCTATTGAAGATAAACACTATCTCAGAGTAAAGGGCTGAGAAAAGGTTTTCCAAGCAAATGGACCCAGGAAGTAAGCTGGAGTAGCCACCCTAATATCAAACAAAATAGACTTCCAATTGAAGTTAATAAAAAAAAGACAGAGAAGGGCATTACATACTCATTAAGGAAATATACACCAAGAGGTCATCTCAATATTGAACATCTATGCCCCAAATACAAAGGCACCTACATTTATAAAAGAAATACTTCTAAAACTTAAATCACACATCGATCCAAACACTTTAATACTGGGAGACTTCAACACCCCACTCACAACTATGGACAGATCATCAAGACAGAAGCCAAACAGAGAAATAATGAGTCTAACAGAGATCATGAACCAAATGGACCTAACAGATATCTACAGAACGTTTCACCCAAACACAAAAGAATACACCACTTCTCAGCACCTCATGGAACCTTCTCCAAAATCGACCATATAGTTGAACACAAAGATAGCCTCAACAGATACAAGAAAATTGAAATAACCCCTTGTATCTTATCACACCACCATGGAATAAAGCTGGACTTCAATAGCAAAAGAATCAACAGAAAGTCTACACTCACATGGAAATTGAACAACTCTTTACTAGAGGACCACTGGGTCAGGGAAGAAATAAAGAAGGAAATCAAAGACTTCTTAAAATCCAACGAAAATGAACACACAACATACCCAAACTTATGGGACACAATGAAAGCTGTGCTACAAGGAAAGTTCATAGCACTATGTGCCTTCAAAAAGAAAATTGTGAGAGCTCATATTAGCGAATTAATAGCTAAACTGGGTGAATTGGAAAAAAAAGAAGCAAACACTCCCAAGAGGAGCAGAAGGCAGGAGATCATCAAACTTAGGGCTGAAATCAACAACTTAGAAACAAAAAGAACTATACAAAGAATCAATGAAACCAAGAGTTGGTTCTTCGAGAAAATCAACAAAATAGACAGACCCTTAGCCAAATTAACTAAAAGACAGAGGGAGAAAACACAAATCAACAAAATCAGAAATGAAAAAGGAGAAATGATAACAGACATTGAGGAAATCCAGAGAATATTTGGATCCTACTTTAAAAATCTATACTCCACCAAATTTGAAAACTTAAGTGAAATGGACAATTTTCTTGATAGATTCCACCTACCGAAGCTATATCAAGATCAGATAAACAGATTAAACAGCCCTATAACTCCTAATGAAATAGAAACAGTCATTAAAAATCTCCCAACCAAAAAAAGCCCATGGCCAGATGGCTTTAGCATGGATTCACTGGACCTTCAAAGAGGAGCTAACACCAATACTTTTCAAACTCTTTCACAAAACAGAATCTGAAAAAAACATTGCCAAATTCATTCTATGAGGCCACAATCACCCTGATTCCTAAACCACACAAAGACCCAAAAAAGAAAGATAACTTCAGACCAATCTCCCTCATGAACATAGATGCAAAAATACTTAATAAAACACTAGCAAACCGAATTCAAGAACACATCAAAAGTATCATCCACCATGATCAATAGGCTTCATCCCAGGAATGCAGGGATGGTTCAACATACGAAAGTCTATCAACGTAATTCACCATATAAACAAGATGAAAGAAAAAACCACATGATAATCTCGCTAGATGCAGAAAAAGCATTTGACAAAATCCAACACCCCTTCATGCTAAAAGTTCTGGAGAGAATGGGCATACAAGGGCCGTACCTAGAAATAATAAAGGCAATATACAGCAGGCCAGTGGCCAACATCAAAATAAATGGAGAGAAACTTGAAGCATTTCCTCTAAACTCAGGGACAAGACAAGGATGTCCACTTTCACCATATCTCTTCAATATAATACTTGAAGTTCTTGCTAGAGCAATAAGACATCTAAAGGAGATCAAGGGGATAAACATCGGGAACTAAGAAGTCAAAATATTCCTATTTGCAGATGATATGATAGTATACATAAGCGACCCCAAAAATTTCACCAGAGAACTCTTACAGCTGATAAACACCTTCAGCAAGGTGGCTGGATACAAAATTAATTCAAAAAATCAGAAGCCCTTCTATATACAACAAACAAATGTACTGAGAAAGAAATAAGGGAAACAACCCCCTTCACAATAACCACAAACAATATAAAATACCTGGGGGTAACTCTAACCAAGCAAGTAAAGGACCTATACAACAAGAACTTCAAGCCCCTAAAGAAAGAAATGGAAGAAGCCTTGAAGATGGAAAGATCTCCTTTGCTCATGGATAGGTAGGATCAACATAATAAAAATGGCGATCCTACAAAAAGCAATTTATAGATTCAATGCAATTCCTATCAAAATACCAACACAATTCTTTATAGACCTGGAAAGAGCTATTCTCAATTTTATATGGAACAACAAAAAGACCAGAATAGCTAAATCAATCCTGTACAATAAAAAAGCATCTGGAGGTATCATCATCCCAGATTTGAAGCTGTACTACAGAGCAATAATAGTAAAAACAGTATGGTATTGGTATACAAACAACCAGTAGATCAATGGAATCGAATTGAAGACCCAAAAATGGACCCACACATCTATGGCCAACTAATCTTTGACAAAGAAGCCAAAACCGCACAATGGAAGAAGGACAGCATCTTCAACAAATGGTGCTGTTCCAACTGGATGTCCACTTGCAAAAGAATGAAATTAGACCCATACTTATCACCTTGTACAAAACTTAAGTCCAAGTGGATCAAAGACTTTAACATAAGGCCTGTCACACTAAACCTACTAGAAGAAAAAGTGGGAGAAACCCTCGAACTCATTGGCACAGGTGACAACTTCCTGAACAGAACACCAACAGCTCAGAACCTGAGATCAACGATCAATAAATGGGGCCTCATGAATCTGAAAAGCTTCTGTAAGGCAAAAGACACTGTCATTCAAACAAAACGGCAACCAGCAGACTGGGAGAAAATCTTCACCAACCCCACATGTGATAGAGGGCTAATATCCAAAATCTACAAAGAACTCAAGAAACAAAATGCCAAGAAACCAAATAATCCAATCAAAAAATGGGAGGCGGAGCTAAATAGAGAATTGACAAAGGAGGAATCCCTAATGGCCGAGAGACACCTGAAGAAATGCTCAACATCCTTAATCATCAGAGAAATGCAACTCAAGACAACTTTGAGATTCCATCTCACACCTGTCAGAATGGCTAAGATCAAAAACTCAAATGACAGCACATGCTGGCAAGCGTGTGGAGAAAGGGGTACTCTACTCCATTGCTGGTGGGAATGCAGGCTTGTGCAACCACTATGGAGGTCAGTCTGGCAATATCTTAGAAAACTTGGAATAGCTCTGCCTCAGGACCCAGCCATACCACCTCTGGGTATACACCCAAATGCCTCTTCACGGAAACATAAGGAAGTCTCCTCATCTATGTTTATAGCAGACTTATTTGTAATACCTAGAAACTGGAAACAATCCAGATGTCCCTCAATCGAAGAATGGGTTAAAAAACTGTGGTACATCTACACAATGGAATATT
>CAJQZJ010000157.1:96910-159281 GCA_907164525.1 Lophiomys imhausi
TTGAGTCAGATATAGACCTTTAAACACATGGAGATGGTTAGATAGTAGAATGTTAAAGTCAGGGGCCAAATATGTATAAACTGAACATTGGGAAGGTATACTGGGCCATTTAACTCTCATAAATGTAGCATATTTATATCTGTTGTTTTGTATAATACTTACTGTTGTAAGAGAAGGAACCATCTGTTGGACTGAAAGGGGAAAGTTCTGGGGGGAAGAGGGTGGAAGGGCAGGATAGGAAGGGGGAATAGGGAGGGGTTTGTGACTGAGATGTAACTTGAAGAAAAAAAAATAAAGTATTTATAAAAAAAATTTGTGCTTGTAAACTCAGAAGACTTGAAGAGTATTTGTTCTATATTTCATTATAAATAATTTCTCTAGTCTATACGCACATATAAAGGTATCTATATTGATTCGGATATATATATACTCATAAAATACCACTGAGGCTAACCACTATTAATTTTAAAGTGTTAATTAGCATTTCATCAGTTTTTTACTCACTTAATTTGGTAATGTAATAACAAACTGGTGCAGTCAAACAATGGGACACACAGAGCAGTGAGGATGAATAATCTATGAAATATCTGATTTAAGCCTCTCAGATGACAAAGATCTTTCTTTAACCAAACTTTAATCAGGCTCCCTTGAGTGCTCTTCATGAGTCATAGACACTGACTCTTATTTTGTCTCAGTCTAGCCCAGATGTAGCAAGAATCCTACTAGGTCAGTTTAATGAGAACACACCCACCATTGATATCTGTTCAAATTCATCTCTCCTACTCTTGATGTGGAAATTATTGACCTGATTTTATCAGAAATCCAGTTGTCCAATTTAACAAGAACCTCCATGTTCTTAGTAACAAATAATTTTTTTTTTACCATTCCCTTCTCTCTACTCTTGGCTATCAACTCCACTTGTTATCTGTATTTAGGATAAACTCAGTCACTTTCTGCTACTAGGATCATGACTTGGATCATACTAATCTTGTACCAGATCTTCTTTACAGTTTTAAGTGTCAGAATAGCCATTCTTCAGCACAACTATTGTATGAAGAATAACATTGGTATCTCTACTTTACCAAAAGAAAACTTTGAGGGTTCAAATAAAACATTCAGGTACTCATAACAGGAGCCAGGATTTGAAACAAGGCATGGTGACTTCAGAGAATGATCTTCAGCACTGCTCTTTAGATGAAAATACTATTCAGCTTCAATATATGTTTTAGCTACAGACAGAATTCAGTCACGATGTTAGACTTGACATTGATAGTTTATGAAGACACATTAGAAAAAAGGGAAACAAACTATTTCTCAGACAACTTCTCTTACAGGAAATAGTAGTTCATGAACTTCAGTAGAATTACAATTTAGTGTCATGAAAATTTAGCAAGTGAGAATTAAAATAGGAGAAATGTTACTTTAACAATACTCAGTGATAGCTAAAAACATTTGCACTCACTGGGTGTTGTTTTTCTTGTTGCTGTTATTGACAAAATGTAGGCTCTTTTGCTGAGAATATTAATGAAAGCTAATATGTGAATTTTTACCTTTAGATACATACACATCAGGGACCATTTTGTTACATTCCCAAAAGCCTTTCATCAGATGGAATTCAGTTCCTTCAGTTTCTCTGCAAGGCAGTTTGGAAGGACAAAATAATTTCATAATTTTCTGAAGGTCACTCTTGGGATAGAAGCAATGGGTTTTGGAGTTCATCTCCACCCATAACAAGAACAAAAAGAATTTTAGTCCCACTCAAGCACCCAGCAACATGTGATGAGGGAACACTTGTAGTATCAACTGTGAGGAAAACTGAGCATGGGATCAAGAACTTCGAAACAAAGAGAAGAAAAGGAAAGTCAGGAAACTGAAAAAGACAGTGTTGTTGGCCTGCAGGTTCAGGATTCTGAAGACTCACCCCGACTCACTTTTGACAGTATTGCACTGGAACTAGACTATCTTTCGGTACTTGAACTTTTGAGATATGCCAACACTAAATCATAGCATTCAGCTATGTTACTCCTCTCAACATGACAAGACTTATAAGGAAGATGATCAGGCTTAAAAACAAAAACACTCTCAGTTATTATTCAGTAAAATAATGATTTTCCTATGTTTGCAAATACACTTTGGGAAATAATAGGACGAAAATCCCATCAAAAGCTCAGAACAGGTTTCTTAGTGATGTTGATACCTGGATTATTTCTTGAAGGAAGACCAGGAGGGAGATGGTTACAGTCATTTCATTTAAGGGACAATGAAAACTTGTAAAATAAGGCTAGTGAAATGATTCGGTGGATAAGGGCACTTGCAGCCAAGCTTGAGAACCTGAAACTCTGTCCCAGGACCCACATGGGAAAAGAGAAACAGCCTCTAAAGTTGTCCTCTGACCTCCACCCACATACCATGAAACATGTTGTGCATGCACACACACACACACACACACACACACACACACACACACACACACGTATGCGGGTAGGTTAAAATTCTCAGTTTCATTTAGACAAGAATACACTTTCTTTATTCTTGCCATCTCATCACTGAAAGATAAGCTAGTCAAACTCACTGCATTGTCACCATAACCATTGTCATCATTACCTTTCCCAGAAACTTTGCCCAACTTCATTAACTTTAGTCTTGCATTATTAGAATCCATTCATTACTATTTAAAAGAAAAATCAGAATGTATAGATTAATAAATTTAAATAATTCTGACAATATCCCAGGAACACAGCTGTCCTAAAAATCAAGACAAGCAGTGGAGCAAGTGTTGTGGACTACACGTCACACTTATAGGTCGCTCAGCAATTGTTAGTTGTGTGACTCTAGAGAAATACATTAATTTTCTTTGTCTATTTCTTCATCCCTTACAGGAACATCAATAGCCCTTGCATTATAGATTTGTGACATAGAATAATTATGGAAGTTAATATAACAAAGCATATAAAACATCTCCTGTCATATAGGACACAGTACTTGCATTAGCTTCTATCATTACTGTCAACAACTGTGCCATGCTGCCTCTTAGGAAAGAGGAGATAGTAAAACACTGGAACACTTGAATCCTGACTCTGTCCTTCACTGATTGTAGTCTTAGACAAAGTGCAAGATGATAATGAAGATAACACTCTGTAACCATCTTAGAAACATTAAATAAAGCAGCAAATCTACATTCTTCAAAATCAGCTAGCTTTTACTGGTCATAGAAGCTCTCCCAGGATATAAAGGAAAGAAGACCTAAAATAGAATAAATGCAAAAATGCAAAAGCTGATGGAACTCATGCAGGTTATAATGTCACAGTTGTTATTGATGGTTCTGCAAAGAAAACAAGTTAGGGGTGAAGAGGAACAGGGCAAATAGAAATTAATGAAGTACAATGACATTGTTCCCAAATCACCCTTTGCACACACTGATTCTAAGTAAATATATGTTCTTTCCTTACTCCAAGGTTCAAAACTGGCTGTCTCTTACTGTGCACTATGAAATTGAAGAAACAACTGGCAATCTTAAATGACAATTTAGTGCAAGGGTCTTGATTCCTAATATGTGCTTTCAAAGCTCTGCAGTCTTTTCAAACTTTACCTACTACAGTTGAAAATTAAGTTAGGTTATATAAATTACCTTTTAAATGTTATAGATTATGCAACTGAAGAGGATAATAACCTACCTAAAGTCACATGAGTCATAAACAACAAACCTAAACTGTCTGGATTTATGATTTTTGATCCCTGGTCTTGCACCTGTGTGTTTCTTTCTTCTCTTTCCTCTGTCTCATGTTTAGTCTGGTACCAGAAAGATGTTTTTCCTCTTTTGATTTTGATAGATTCATTTCCTTGGAATGCACACATCTCTTTATCTATGGGAAGGTGAAAGTAGCACACACAGAAAGTAAAATTAAATGCAGGAACACAGAAAGTGGTCATGCTTCATTAAGAGCAAATGGAGTGAGCCTGTGTAGAGCAGAGCGACGATTTTGCCATAGCTATCTATCTGACTTTCCGTATTATAGAATCTGTATGGTCCCTCCTCATGTCTCATTAAAAGTTGCTGTTAGTTCACTGGGGTAATTTTAAAAGTCTGGAAGACAAGGGCTGAAGTTATTGTCCTACACATGAGAACTTAATTTCTTATATTGCACTGGAGGTTTGCTAACCTATTTACTTTCTACAGTACATTTTGTGCTTATTATAATGAGGACTTGGAATAGACCCTGGTCAGTAGGAAAGACAGCATCATCTGCTTTTCAATTAAATTATCCAGCTCAACAATTTTTTATTTACACTAAGGCTACCACCAGATGGAGGGGAGGACCTATCGTATCATCAGTTGACACTATTTTCTCTTCCACTTCCTAAGCCCTTACAATTGTCCTCATTCCAATCTGCTGGAGGAAAATATCCATTTTCTTATTTTAAGAACATGATTCCTTAGTGGTAATAAAATGAAAACCTAATGAATAATACATCATTGTAAAAGATGTTTAGATAGAACCCTAAGCTTTCATTGTGATTGCTTTCCAGAACATCCAAAATGCCTAATAAACAAGTTGTATTTCACTCCTACCATAAAGAAAGACAACTGAACACATTGAATTTTTTTAAATATACAATTTGGCACCATAAAATGTGATTGCTAATGATGATATTAATTTTTTATTATTAGATAAATATGGGCAAGAGTGAAAAAAAGTTCTCACAGCCAGATTTTGCCTGCGTACTGACCGTCATATCAAATGGGCCAATGATAATAATAGGTGCTAAGCAAGACCTCAACTGTCAGCCAAAGGGAACTTCTGAATCCGTTTAGTTACTATGGCAGAAGCCACTCTAGGGACTTAACAGGTCAATTTGGGGCCAATTATGACAACAAATAATCTTCTATAGATATCCCAAACTCCATGTACTTTTTAATATAGCATTGTCTTAGAAGAAAAAAACTGCCTTATCTGAGCAGTAAACAGTACACCTCGCAGAAACTCAGGTAACAGGCTGGTTAGTGGCATTTTAAGAATTCCTGAGAACATTTTGTTCTTTGTGAAGTACTTCAGTTAATATACTTAATTAAAACACAGCCAGCTAGCCATACACAAACCAGAATACACATACACAACTTCTATCTGATCAAAAGATGTCTTTAACATGGCTTATCCACAGCCCAGTCAGGAGTAACTGCCTAACCTTCCTCCTCCTCTTTAATAATGGAAAAAGTTTGCGTGACATTGGGCAAAACCATCTCCCAGCCTCAGTCACGTTGTGCACTGGAGAGAGGGATCAATGGGCGAAGGCACTTGTCGCCAAGCTTGGAAATCCTAGTTCAGTTGCCAACCCATGTGACAGAAAGAGAGACCTGACCCCCTGTAAATTGTCCTCTGACCTCCACACATGCCCTGTGACATGTATACAAGCACATGCATGTGCGTAAGCACATGCCACCCACAAATAAAAACAATAACATCATCTTAGACTATATATACACTACTATTCAGATTTATTTTAATTTACTTACATACAAAATTTATTGGAATTGTGTTAAACATGTATAATTGCTTTCAATCCCTACATGAAACCTTTTTTTTTTTTTTTCACATAACTGCAGTTGGGAAGATTGTTCCTCCACCCACTTTCAGTTCTTGTAAGTACATTTTATCAGTTCTCTGTGCTTACTGTGAGTTCTGTTTATCAGAAAGCAACACTCAAAAGCTAGGGTGGTTTAATTTGGGACATACAGCTCCAGGTTACAGACATATGATCCATGGTATGAAAGGAAAAAAAAGATTTGTTATAGTGTCATAAAAGAGAAGTTTGTGTCCCCAAAAGTCAGTGGATCAAGGAAGCATGGGGCAGGGAGAGCAACTGGCTAGCCTGCCTGAAATTCAACACTAATTCTTTAGAATCTTGCTTTATCTCTGATATGCGGCTCTGACCTGTTCCTGAAACCTCTAGTGATGTGAGTCAGTAAACCCATTTGCCCTCAAGATAGATGATATTATATGTAAGGGATCTATGGCATAATTTTCATTGAACAATTCTAGTGACATTTAAATAATATTTTTCCAGTAAAGCACAATGCAAGCTTTTAAAACAAAGTTAATTTTAGTAATGACACTCCTCAAAATATGCACAGTACATTTATCTGCTCCATAAGTGCAGAAAGCCTGTTAGTATCCCTAAGGAAAAGAAAAGAAATAATATGGTGAATGCCAAAGAGAAAATTGTATTTTTTCATGTCTTAAATTCGACCAAAAATGATTCTGTAAAACACATTTGAAATTTTTCAAAATAGCATTAAAATTTTGGGATAGCAAGCCAAAGAATACATTTTATCATAATTACCTGTGTGAATTTCTATGAAAAACAAAATCTCAAAAAACATACATTAAATAATAACAGCTTTACTCCAAATACATAAGACCTCTGCAGTGGCTGTTTTAAGTCCTACCTTGTTGACATTGTAAAGGGAATATGGCTGTAGACAGCGCAATCCTCTCTATTCTAAAAAGGAAAATATTTGCATCAACACTAAAATTTTCTGTTGAGCTAAGAGAAAGGATCATTCTCATTCCCTGTGTTCTCTTCAGAGCTGACATAGAATGAGTAATGAATGAGAGAAGTGTTTAAAGAGCTCATTTTCATGCACCATGGGTTCTAACCTTGTCCCAAGGAGCCAAGGTTAGTGCGTCCCATGCCAAATTAAATCTAAGATGCATGCAGTAATGAAAAGGGTAGCATTCCATGAACAATTCCACTTTTCAGTTAAAGTAGCTAATGTTTATTAAATATGCAGAAATTACAATGCTAATGTAACTTTGCAAATTAGGGTTTTCTTCTTAATTGTTTAAGCACTGTACTGTAAAGAATCAAACAGCTGAAGGCTTTCACAGTTTGTTACCTGAATCTCCAAGAACCTCACTAGTAAATAAGCCACACACTTACCAAAGATAGGGAATTTTCGTTCATATTCCAGTGAGCAAGTCACTGGATATATTTGAACAAATTGTCTTTGTCCAATAACCCTGACTAATTCTCCTGCCCTTTGGATCAGTGTTACACACCTCGGCACTTTATGACTCATAAGCATCATGTTTTTGAGTTAGAACAGCCTCCCCATGCAGCCCTTTCCTGAGCACAAAGATGCAATGTATTGGAGTAAGAACATCTATTTTTTTAAGCCAAGATTAACAAAAGTTTAAGGAAAAAGAAAGCAATAAAATTAAAAATCCAAACTAAATATATGTTTGACTAAAGCAAGTAGCTGGGTTTTTCTTAAGCAACGTTTGTTTTTAAAGGTGACGAATGCAAAAAATTTCCAGAGGTAAAGCATAAAAAATACAGAAAATAAAAATAAAAATGATTTATTTTTTAAAATCCCTTTTTCTAAACATACTACAACTCTAGAAGCATAATGTTTTCTAAAGATGTTAAAACTGAGGAAAAGGGTGATAAGCAGATAATATTTTCCAAATGTTATATTTTAAATGATCTTTAATACTTAATAAATCTTTAAACATATTTATTGTGCATCATGGGGGCTGTGGAATGGTGTGCAGTAAGGGCAGCAGACAACTTTCAGGAATCACTTCTCCCTTTCTACCTTGCTGCCACAGGCTGTCTTTTCTTATTTACTCAGCATTCCTCGGTTGCTCATAATTCTATGCCTAGAGTTGCGAACCATGTTAACATGTCTGTTGGTATAATCCTTTTTCAGGTCTTGTTTAGGCAGCCATGTTGTTGAGGCTTTATGGGTGTAGCTTCTGACATTTCTAGGAGGTGTAATCTTACAGAAAACTTCTCCTGCTTTTGCAGTCTTTCTACCTCTCCTAAATTCCATGAGTCTTAGGCGCAGGAGTTGCATTGTGGATATATCTGTTGGGGCTCATACCTCATGTTCACTTGTTTTCTGCATTTTGATCAGTTGTGGTTTTGTGTAGTGGTCTCCATCTGTTAAAAGAGAAGTTTTCTTGATAAGGAGTGAGGACTACACTTATCTGTGGGTATAAGGATAAACATTTACAAAACAGTTATAAATTATGCTTGTTTACTAAAGTTGAGGTGGTATGTTCTCCTCTACAACCCATGAAATCATAGTCTAGGGTAGTTCACTAGTTTTCCAGTACCAGACATCATTTCCCTTTTTTTTTAATTAATTTCTTTTTTCAAGTTACATCTCAATCAAAGTCCCCTCCTTCCTCCCCTTCAGGTCCCATCCTCCCTCCCTTCCTCTCTCCCTCTCTCCCTTTTCCCCATCTCTGTACCCTCCTCCTTGGATGAGAGGAGTGCCCACATATCAAACCCCCTCAGTTCCTCAGTCACATGAGGGCTACGAGCTTCCTCTTGTACTGAAGCTTAATATGGCAGCCCAGGTGTGATAAGGTGTTCCACAAACAAGCAACAGGGTCCACAACTCACTGCTCGATGAGATTTGTTTTTTTTTTTAATTTGCCAGAATATTTTATTAAAGAAATAAAAAATCAACCATGACATTATCAAATGAAAAATCAAAATACAATTTAGAAAAAGATCAAGGCAAATGAAAATAGAGCACATATATTAAGACTTATGAGAAGAGAAAAATGTAATGCTAGAGGGGAAGTTTACAGTATCAAAATCCTATATGACAAAAAGGAAACATAAATGAATGTCCTAAATTTATATTTCAAAGAAACAATAAAATAAGAAATTGAGTGAAATTATCAGGAGGAAAATTATATAACTAGAGAAAGAAGCAAAGTAGGCAATAAGAAAATAACTTTAAATTTTCACTAAATTTTAAACTTTTTAGTTTACAATTTTTAAAGTTAAGGCTTTTTTTCTTCTTTCTTTGTTTCTTTCTTTTTTGTTTGCTTGCTATGTCAATTTACATCTCCATTACAGTACACTCCCTCCACCCCTCCCATGCCAACTCTCCCACCCTCTCCCCCTTCTCCCACCTATCCTACTCCTCAGGTGTGGGGTGCCCTACATATCTGCCCCCTTCAGTTCAGCAGCCATAAGAGAGCTAATAGCTTCCTCTTGCACTGGGAGCCTACATGGCAGCTACAGTAGGGCAAAGTGTCCCACTAACAGGTAACCAAGTCCATGTTCCTGTTCCTTTCAGTATGTTAGTTGTAGGATAGTTATCCTATACTACATGGCTAAAATCCAGTTATAAGGGAAGAGATGCCATGTGCATCTTTCTGGTTCTGGGTTACCCCACTCAGGATGAGCTTTTTTAGTTCCATCCATTTGGCAACAAATTGCATGATTTTCTTGTTTCTGAAGGATGAATAGTATTCTGTTGTGTAAATGTACCACATTTATTTTTATCCATTCATCAGTTGAGGGACATTTGGGTTGTTTCCAGTTTCTAGCTATTACAAATAAGGCTGCTATGTACATAGTAGAGGGCATTTTAAAAAATATTTATTTATTTATTACTTCAAGTTATATCTCCATCACAGTATCCTCTTTCTACCCCTCTCAGTCCCTCCCTCCCACCCTCTACACCCTAACCCTTCCATCCCACTCCTCTGGAGTGGAGTGTCCCTACATAACAGACCCCCGTCCCAGTTCAGCAGTCATATGAAGGCCAAGAGTCTCCTCATGCACTGGGGCCTACAAGGCAGCACCACTAGGGTAAAGTGTCTCATTGACAGGAAAAAAAGTCGATGTTCCTGTTCCCTTTTGCGCATTGGTTGTAGTATAGTTATCCTGGACTATATGGCTAAAATCTGACTCTAAATGAATACATGTCATGTGCATCCTTCTGGGTCTGGGTTAGCTCACTCAGGATGAGCTTCTCTAGTTCCATCCACTTGGCTGCAAATTGCATCATTTCATTGTTGCTGATTGCTGAGTAGTATTCCATTGTGTAGATGTACCACAGTTTTTTAATCCAGTCCTTGGTTGAGGGACATCTGGATTGTTTCCAGTTTCCAGCTATTACAAATAAGGCTGGATGAGCATAGATGAGGAAAATTCCTTGTGGTTTGGTAAGGAATCATTTGGATGTAAAACCAGGAGTGGTATGGCTGGGTCTTAAGGTAGAGCTATTCCAAGTTTTCTAAGATATAGCCAGACTGATATACACAGAGGTTGTACAAGTTTTCACACCCACCAGCAGTAGAGGAGTGTTGCCATTTCTCCACATCCTTGCCAGCATGTGCTGGCATTTGAGTTTTTGGTCTTAGCCATTCTGACAGTTAGGAGATGGAATATCAGAGTTGTCTTAAGTTCATTTCTATGATGAAATGCTCACCATCCTTAATGCAACTGGGTAGAGTTTTTCCTAGGGTAGTTCTGGTAGGTTCATGTGTGGATCTGTGTGTGGTAACATGGTTGTCCTGTGCTATATGGATACTATCCACTTATAAGAGAGTACATACCATGTGTATCTTTCTGGGTCTGAGTTAGCTCACTTAGGATGAGCTTTTCTAGTTCCCTCTATTTGGTTGCAAGTTGCATGATTCCTTGTTTCTGATAGCTGAATAGTATTCCATTGTATAAATTTACCACAGTTATTTTTATCAATTCTTTGATTGAAGGACATCTGAGTTGTTTCCAGTTTCTGGCTATGATGAATAAAGCTGCTATGAACATTGTTGAGGTGATATTCTTGGAGTTTGGTGAAGAATCATTTCCCTCTTATTGAACAGACCTTAAGTCCAATTTAACAGCTGTTGTATTACCACCAAGATATTATCACCATTAATTGCTGCTTGTTTGGTAGCAAGAAATGTCAGAATTCTTAGAAAAATTATTAAAGTGGAAAAATACTAATCATTTTCAGTGACTGATGAAAATACAATCTTTATGTTTCCTTCATCAACTAAATTGAAAAGTATTTCATTGATCTCAGCATTTCAATATAGATAATATTTAAATTCATTAACAATTTAAACTCATATTTTGTCTTTGAATAATTCTTCCATCTACTTGCTTTCTCTTTTTTATTTTAAAAATTTTAATTATGTGAATGGGTTTGTCCACATGAATTCCAGTGCCTGAGGATGCCAGAGATGTCATATGCCTCTGGTACTGGAGTTGTGAGATGCAAAATATGGGTGCTAGGAATAAAATATAGGTCCTCAACAAGATTAATACATGCTCCTATCTGATGATCTATCTCTCCTGTCCCCTATAATTTTCTTTTTCTTTCTTTTCTTTTTTTTTTTTTTTTTGAAAAAGTTTCTTACTGTGTAGGTCTGGCTGTCTTGAAACTCACCACATCAACCAGGGTAGCCTCAAACTCACAGAAATCCTCCCACATCTGACGGTCTGCCTGTCGGCCTCTCTGCCTCTCTGCCTTTCTGCCTCTTTGCCTCTGACAAGTACTAGGATTAAAACCATGCACTATTAAGCCCAGTTAAAGATTTGTATATTTTTGGAGGATCCAAGATGGCGCCAACCATAGAGCATTGTATCTGAGTAGTAGGTGAATGAGATTAGTCACTGTGGAGTGAATATGAGGTCCCCTAGCCCACTGTGCAACACAGACGTTGTCTGAATTTCCTCATTGAACACTGAGATTGGTCACCAAGCAAAACAGCTCCACCTGACTTTCTGAGACCTGCCAGTGCTCAGGTCCTCAAAGGATAGCCCCCTCCTGACTCCAATCCCCTGTATATTAGTCCAATTGGGTCACAACCAGTTGAGGGGAGCAGCAGTCACTCTCCTGAGAGCCAGTCTATTACAGGAACCTACCCACCATCTGGAGGTAGACACCAGGATCTTAGTATCACCCAACCCCCAGAACAGGGAGTTTTCCTGAGCACCAATGTCAACTGACAAAAGAAACAAACAGAAAACATCAGGGTCAATCAGATGACAAAAGGTCAGTGCAAGAACATGGTTAAAAAAAAAAAAAAAGCAATATGATGTCTCCAGAACCTAGACACAGACAACTCTGGACTTCCTAACATGATTGAAACAAAGGAAAATGACCTAATCCTACACTTATATTAATAATAGAAAGCCCAAGGGAAGAAATCAAATATCTCAGAGAGCAACAACAAAATACTGCAAAAGAGGTGATGGAAATGAATAAAGAGCTTAAAGGAATGGAAGACCTGAAAAGGGAAGTTGAAGAAATAAAGAAAATCCAATCTGAGACATCCATAGAACTGGAAACCTTAAGAAAAGTAAAGGAACTACAGACACTATCATCACCAACAAAATACAAGAGATGGAAGAAAGAATTTCAGGCACAGAGGATAAAATTGAAGAAATTGATACACATGTCAAAGAAAATGTAAAATCAAAAAAAGTCCCAAAAAAAACCTTCAGGGCATCAAGGACACTATGAAAAGATGAAATCTCAGAATAATAGGAATAGAAGAAAGAGAAGATTCCCAGCTCCATAGTCCAGAAAATATCTTCAAAAAAATCATTGAAGAGAATTTCCCAAATCTAAAAAAAGAGATGCCTGTAACTGTACAAGAAGCTTACAGAACTCCAAATAAATTATAACAGGAAAGAAAATACTCTGGCCACATAAAAATCTAAACACTAAATGTACAGAACAAAGAAATAATATTAAAAGAAGCGAGGGAAAAGGGTCAAGTAACATATAATGGCAAACCTATCAGAATTACACCTAACTTTTCATCAGAGACGCTAAAAACCAGAAGGGCCTGGACAGACATTTTCAGACTCTAAAAAACCACAAATGCCAGGCTAAACTACTGTTCCCAGCAAAATTGTCAATCAACATATGGAGAAAACAAGATATTCCATGACAAAGCTAAATTCAAACTATGCACATATCCAGCTCTACAGAAGATGTTAGAAGGAAAACTCCAACCCAAAGAGGTTAACTACACACAAGAAAGCACAGGAAGAAAATAACATGCCTGCAGCAAAACCAAAAAAAAAAAAGAGAAGCTCATTCACACACTATTTCCACCAACATCAAGATGGCAGGAAGTAACAATCACTGGTCATTAATATCTCTCAACATCAATGGACTCAATTCCCCAATAAAAAGACACAGGCTAGCAGAATGGAAGCAAAAAGAGAATCCCACATTCTGCTGCTTACAAAAAACACACCTCAGCAAAAAAGATAGGCATTATCTCCAAGTAAAGGGCTGGAAAAAGATATACCAAGCAAATGGACCCAAGAAGCAAGCTGGAGTGGCCATTCTAATATCCAATGAATTAGACTTTCAACCAACATTAATCCAAAGAGATGGGGAAGGACACTGAATTCTCATCAAAGGAAAAATCCACCAAGATGACATCTCAATACTGAACATCTATGCCTGAAATGTAAGACCACCCACATTTGTTAAAGAAACACTATTGAAGCTCAAATCCCACATTTAACCTCACACATTAATAGTTGGAGACTTCAACACATCACTCTCACCACTGGACAGATCAATGATGCAGAAATAAAACAGAGAAATAATGAACCTCACAGATGTCATGAATCAAATGGAACTAAATGATATCTCAGAATATTTCACCCCAAAACAAAAGACCATACTTTCTTCTCAGCACCTCATGGAACCTTCTCCAAAATCAACCATATAGTCAGTCACAAAGCAATCCTCAACAGATACAGGAAAATTGAAATTACACCTTGTAACTTATCAGACTATCATGGAATAAAGCTAGACATCAACAATAACAAAATCAACAGAAAGTCTGCAAAAGCATAGAAACTGAACAACTCTCTACTCAATGACCTCTGGGTCAGGGAAGAAATAAAAAAAAAAATTAAAGTCTTCTTAGAACTCAATGAAAATGAAGGCACAACATACCCAAACTTATGGGACACACTGAAAGCAGTGCTAAGAGGAAAGTTGATAGCACTAAGTGCCTTCAAAAATAAATTGGAGAGTTCCCATACTAGCGACATAAAAGCACACCTGAAAGAGCTAGAACAAAAAGAAGCAAACACTCCCAAGAGGAGCAGATGAGAGGAAATTAGCAAACATCGACAAAACCAAGAGTTGGTTCTTTGAGAAAATCAACAAAATAGACAAGCCCTTAGCTAAACTAACTAAAAGGCACATGGAAAATACCCAAATCAACAAAATCTGAAATGAAAGGGGGGAAATAACAATAGACATTGAGGAAATCCAAAGAATCATTAGGTCCTACTTCAAAAACTGTACTCCACAAAATTGGAAAACCTAAATGAAATGGACAATTTTATTGATAGATTCCACCTACCAAGTTTAAATCAAGAACAGGTAAACAAATTAAACAGTCCTATAATGCTTAAGGAAATAGAAGAAGTCATTAGAAGTCTTCCAACCAAAAAAAGCCCAGGTCCAGATGGTTTCAGCACAGAATTCTACCAGACATTCAAAGAAGAGCTAACACCAATATTCTTCAAACTCTTCCACAACATAGAAACAGAAGGAATACTGCCAAACACATTCTATGAGGCCACAGTCACCCTGATACCTAAACCTCTCAAAGACCCAATGTAAAAAGAAAATTTCAGACCAATTTCCCTTATGAACATGGATGCTAAATATTTAATAAAATACTTGGAAGCCAGATCCAAGATCACATCAAAAATACCATACACCATGATCAAGTAGGCTTCATCCCAGGGATGCAAGGGTGGTTCAACATTAATTAAAAAAAATCAATGTAATCTGCCACATAAACAAGCTGAAAGAAAAGAACCACATGATCATCTCACTGGATGCTGAAAAAGCTTTTAACAAAATACGGCACCCCTTCATGTTAAAAGTCTTGGATAGATCAGGCATACAAGGACCATACATAAATATAATAAAGGCAATTTACAACAAGCCAATAGCCAACATCAAACTAAATGGAGAAAAACGTAAAGCATGTCCTCTAAAATCGAGACAAGGCAAAGCTGTGCACTCTCTTCTTATCTCTTCAACATAGTACTTGAAGTTTTAGCTAGAGCAATAAGACAACTAAAGGAGATCAAGGGGATACAAATTAGAAAGGAAGAAGTCAAAGTATCCCTATTTGCAGATGATATGAGAGTATACATAAGTGACCCCAAAAATTCCACCATAGAACTCCTACAGCTGATAAACTCCTTCAGCAAGGTGGCTGGATACAAAATCAATTAAAAAAATCAGTAGCCCTTCTTTATGCAAAAGATAAATGGGCTGAGAAAGAAATAAGGGAATCAACACCCTTAATAGCCACAAATAATATAAACTACCTGAGAGTAACTTTAACCAAGCAAGTTAAATACCTGTATGATAAGAACTTCAAGTCCCTGAAGAAAGAAATTGAAGATATATCAGACGATGGAAAGATCTCCCTTGCTCATGGATAGGTAGGATCAACACAATAAAAATGATCTACTTCCCAAAAGCAATAAACAGATTCAATGCAATTCCTATCCAAATACTAACTCAATTCTTCACAGACCTGGGAAAAACAATTCTCAACTTCATATGGAATAACAAAAGACCCAGAATAGCTAAATCAATCATGTACAATAACAGAACATCTGGAGGTATCACCATCCCAGATTTCAAGCTGAACTACAGAGCAAAGGTAATAAAAACAGCATGGTACTAGTATGGAAACAGACCAGCTGACCAATGGAATCAAATCAAAGACCCAGAAACAAACCCACACACCTAAAGTCACTTAATTTTCAACAAAGAAGCCAAAACCATACAATGGAAAAAGGAAAACATCTTCAATAAATAGTGCTGGTCTAACTGGATGTCAACATGTAGAAGAATGCAAACAGATCCATACTTATCACCTTGTACAAAACTTAAGTCTAAGTGGATCAAAGACCTCAACATAAATCCAGACACACTAACATTAATAGAAAAGAAAGTGTGGAAAAGCCTGGAATTCATTGGCACCAGTAGCAACTTCCTAAACAGAACACCAACAGCTCAGTTGCTAAAACAAACAATCAATAAATGGGACCTTAAGAAACTGAAAAACTTCTGTAAGGCAAAGGACACTGTCCTTGTAACAAAACAGCAGCCTACAGTCTGGGAAAGGAACTTCACCAACCCAACCTCTAGCAGAGGGCTAATATCCAAAATATAAAAAGAACTGAAGAAATTAAACACCAAGAAATCAAATAACCCCATCAAAAAAATGGGTTACAGAGCTAAGATGAGAATTCACAGAAGAGGAATCTCTAAAGGCTAAGAGGCATTTGAAGAAATGATCAACATCTTTGGTCATCAGGGAAATGCAACTTAAAACAACTCTGAGATTTCATCTCACACCTGCCAGAATGGCTAAGATCAAAAACTCAAATGATAGCACATGCTGGTGAGGATGTAGAGAAAGAGGAACACTCCCCCCATTGCTGGTGGGAGTGCAAACTTGTAAAACCACTTTGGAAATCAATCTGGAGATATCTTAGAAAATTTGGAATAGTTCTACCTCTAGACCCAGCCACACCACTCTTGGGCATATATCCAAAAGTTTCGAAACGAAACCACAAGGACATTGCCTCAACAATGTTCATACCAGCTTTATTTGTAGGAGCCAGAAACTGGAAACAACCCAGATGTCCTTCAACTGAAGAATAGATAAAAAAAATTGTGGTACATTTATACAATGGAATACTGCACAGCTATCAGAAATGAGGAAATCATGCAACTGGAAACCAAATGGATGGATCTAGAAAAGCTCATGCTAAGTGAGCTGACTCAGTCCCAGAAAGATAAACATGGTATGTACTCTCTTATAAATGTACATTAACCATACATCACAGGATAGCCATCCTACAGTCCACAGACCCAAATAGATAGGAACCTAGCATATCTATCCTAGGAAAAATTTCACCAAGCAGTGAGTCATAGAATCTGCTGCAGATTAGTGGAAAATCTTACCCTAGATGGTGCACCATATCAAGCCACAGTACAAGTGGAAGCTCTTGTCCCTGACATGACTGAAGAACTGAGGGAGTATGATATGTGAGGGCCCACCACATCTGAGGAGAAGGGGACTACCAAGTAGAGGAATGAGGGAGGGGGCGATGGAGGGGATACAAGGGGAGGAGGGAGGAAACTATGTTCTAGAATTAACTTGAGAAAACAAAATAATACTTTTTTTTAGAAAAGAGTTAATAAACTTAAAAAAATAATAAAAATACAATATGAAAGTATCAAAGTATAATTTACCAAAGGTATACTTGCCTTACTTGCATGAAAGGAAAAATGGCCTTAATTTTAGATTGGAATGTTAGACTACAGGTTGCCACATAGCTTACACAAACTTGGTTGCAGTTTAAAAAGTTTTTTTTTTGTAGATATAAAGGATATTTCCATGGTTTGGCATTAAAAAGCAGGTAAGAGGTTTAAAATGCTGTAAATAAACTAAAGGTTACTATAGTTCAATCTAGTTTTCTAAACCTCCAAGAGTTGAAAAAATTTGGAGCTAAGGTAAAATATATGAGAATGATGGTATTAGCCCATGCCTTTAACTCCAGCAGAGACAGGAGGATCACTATATAGTTGTCCTATAAATTCTAGAGTTACAAGGAACAGGGTGGTGATGGTGCACATCCTTAATCCGCCATCATTTGAGAGGGACACACCCTTAATCCCAATACACAGTGACAGAAACCTGAAGATCTCAGAGTTCAAGGCCAGCCTGACACAAAGAAAGCTCTAAATAAAGAAAAACACCAGTCCAGGATTGGTGGTGCACATCTTTAATCCCATCAGTTGGGAAGCATGTGCCTTTGATCCCAATACTTATAATGCAGAGACAGGCACATAGGATTTGGATGGATTTAAGTTTAAAAGCTACTCACAAAAGGCATGCTGAAATTCAAAGTGAATTGTCCTTTGAGATCTCAAAATATATACACTTACAGGTTTGCTTAGAACCAAAATATCAAAACAATTTCTCTTTTAATCTCAATTGAAAGATAATACTTTTTATATTGTCAAAAAACCGAATTTGCTCCAGGAAAAATATTATCTCTCTCCCCCACCCCCTCACCCCTGGCAAAAGTAGTGTCCCAGAGTTAGGATTAGGGCAAGGCTCTGTTCTTATCTTTCCAGGAGATTTAAAGGATTCATCTAAGGAATCCAGTGACAACTGGACAACTGAAACCTCAGAAGAAAACAGATCAGACACCAAAGAAGACAAGTAGCTCAGACAATCCAGCCTCGCAGACTTCCTCAATAGCTGTTTCCTCAAAAGTCTACAACCACAACAAAAATCACTAAGATTGTTCAGCTCCACAGACTGTTCCAGCCAGAACTCCAGTAAAGCCCTGAAGTTCAGCTTCTGTCTACAAACTTCTTAGGACATTTAAGTAGCTAGGCACAAACGGACTGAACATGAAATGATTCTATTAACATGCTTAAACATTTTCCATTCTTATTTGGGCCCCAAACAGGTTTACTGTGTCCCAAATCAGCAGGAAGTCATATTAAGAGATAGACGTACCATCTCCAGAAGATGGGATGGGTGTTCCCCCGCCTTTGGTCATTTGATGGGTTATAGATACTTCTTGTTATTTAGGGGAAGAGATTGCAAGCTGCTAAATGGTCTTGTTAAAGGGGTTTTGGAGGTTAGACCCAAGGATTTCTCTCTTTTTCTTTTCTGTATACTTCTTTTTCTCCTATGTAGGGGTGAAATAATTTTAGAAAAAATGGGATATAGACATAATATAGGGATGATAAAGAAAAAAGGAGAGATTATTGAATATGCTCTTATACCTTTGTATATTGATACAAAATTAAGATGATATTTGGCTAAGTTGTTATTGATCTTTGTATTTTGATGCAAAATTAAGATTGTATTGGGCTACTTCGGTATTGATCTTTGTATATTGATACAAAACTAAGATTATATTTGGCCACATTGCTATTGATCTTTGTATATTGATACAAAATTAAGGTTAATTCTTTTTAAGGTATTGTACCTAGGTAGTGCTTAAAAATGAAATGTGAAGTTTTGACCTTTTGTTAGCAACTGTCATAAGCTTTTTAGGCTAATTAAGAAATGCAAACTAATAGTCATTCAAGCATGTCATTTTGTTAGGCACTAGGGCAGTCTATCACAGTTATTTTCTAAGTTAAGCAGAAATCAAGTTGCTAAGACACAAGCAGCTTTTGCTTATCCAAATATAAGGAGATAGATTAGGTGGTCTTCAAAAACCTCAAGAGATCTACAGAATATGATATTCAAAGATGTTTTCTTAAGATTTTTTTGATATTGAGACATGTCAGCTCCTGACAGCACCCCCTATTGTACTCCAAGTAGAAGATGGGCATCAAAAAATCTCCAATTGGAAATGGTTGAATTAGTGGCAAGCCTATCAGTTGGCAAGAAAAATCATTTGCTTCAGCTATAGTCAGAATGCTGTCCAAAAAGGACAAAACTTGGAAGCAGGTAACTTGACAGCCTAGCTCTGCCAAGACAGGATAGGCAAGTCCTTCATAATTCCTACTTTAAAATCAATGTCTGTCAGAGAAACGGGGCCAAATGGCTGAAGATTGATGCTGTAATGTATGGAGATAAATTGAGAACTGTCCAGGCAGTCACTGATATGTCTTTTCTTAGTTTTGGAAGCTTCTTGCCCTGCACTTCCTGTATAATCAGATATATTTATCCTTCTCAGGTCTCTGATATGGTTGAAGACTAGATAGCTAGAGTCTCATAGTTAAATTCTGAGTTGTTTAGGAATTAAGAGGGTGTTCTGGATCTAAGAAGATGTTTTTAATATTGTGATGCAAGTTAGGCTGGAAGCTGAGTTGGATATAGATCTTTAAACTCATGGAGATGATTGCATAGTAGAATGTTAAAGTCAGGTGCCAAATACATATGGACTAGACATTGGCAATGTATGCTAAGCTTTATAATTCTCAATCATGGCCTACTTATTTTTGTTTTTTTATATTGTATTTGTTGTTATAAGAGAAAGAGCCATTTGTTGGACTGAAAGGGGGAGCTGTTGTGGGGGAAGATATACCTTAAACTTAAAAAAAACAGGAAGTGGGGGGGTAAAGAGGGAAGAGGGTGGGAGGGTGGGACTGGAGGGGGGAGTAGGGAGGGGATTGCAATTGAGATGTAACTTGAAGAAATTTTTTAAAAAGATTTGTTTATTTTTATGTTATGTATGTGGGTGTTTTGCCTGCCTGTATATCTGTACATCACATGCTTGCACAGTGGCTATGGAGGTCAAAAGAGGGCACTGGATCCTCTGGGACTGGAAGGAAAGACAGTTGTGAGCCCTGTTGGTGCTGGGAAATGAACCCAGGTCCTCTGCAACAGCAGCTAGTGCTCTTAACTAATAAGCCATCTCTCCAGCACCAATTTTCTTTTTTTATTATTTTTTTAATAGATGTGAAAATGGATGCCTGATGAGTGATGTCTGTCACAAAAGGTTCATTCGTATGTCATGAATGAGTTAATATTGACATGGACATAAACACTGATTTTTCTTTTTTACTATTCTAGGATTTCTCTATATTCCTTAGAAATATCCTTTAAAAAATGAAGGCAGTTTGCCCTCAAGTCATTTACACTATAGTTGGAAAGACAACTGCCTTAGCAAAAATTTATTAAAAGATACTGCCAAGGAAACACCTATGTGAACACAAATTATTAAAACCCAGCCAGAACAATCCCCCAAAATTCTGAAGAAAATAAAGTGTAAGTAGGTCACCTGTGTCATATTTTTCCATATGCAGCTCCTCTTCCCTGACCCTCAACCTCACACTGTTGTGTTTTCTGTCTCTAATATGCCCTCTCAGTTGCTGAAATCAAGACTTGAACAGCCTGCCTGGTGTACCTGCATCATTTCCCATTTGGCTAATCTGAGGCAAATTCTGATTACACAATCACAGCAAACTTGATTTTCAATTAGTCATACTAGGATCCCTATTCCATTTGGAAAGAATAGGACAAACAGTTCCCTTTCAGGTAGATTTCTTTCTCCTCTTGATGTTAGAAAATGGTCCACTAAAGGTCTTCCAGTGGTGGGAAAAGATTGAAGGAAAAAAATCATATCTTCATCAAGGGGCAATATCCAGAAAATTCTAACTTAAAAATTTCTCTGATCTTCAAATAATAGACATACACATGTTTGATATGTTTAATGTGTGTTTTGATTAAATATTCTACCTCCATAGCCAGTGGTTTCATGGTATAGTGATCATACCCATTCTGCAGAAGAGGAATCTTTAAATCCTCATAGAGTTAAGCAATGCTTATCTAATAGAGTGAAATGTAAAACTATTGTTGACTTGCTGCTAATGAATGCAATAATAATAGCAGATACAAAATGAGAACAGTAATCAAGGTAACAGAAAGTAAAAAAATACATAAGAAACAAATGAAAAAAGAAAACTAATATAGCTGTTGGGTATATTAGAAGCACTGTTCAGACAGAAAGTAGAAAATCTGACCACCAAAAAGAATAAATAAGTCAAATCTTTTACATTTAATAAATGGGTGCCTATGGCAGAATCAATAGCTGAATTCTGTAATTACTGGTAGAGACATCTGGTTTAGGCACTACCCAGACTTCCCAATGTTCAGACTGACCACTCAACCCCCATTTTTCCACAACCTGCAAGATCTAGCCTAGATTTTCCAGCCAGTGCCTTGGTCAGGTATGGTCACCCCAGCCTACACTGCTGCCAAACTCTAGACTTCCTTCAGGACCTGCCCAACTTGTAGCCACCACAGAGCCTTTATTTCCTTAACAATATCTAAAGAGTGGTGTGGTTTAGGGTTGGTTTGTTTGTTTATTTTGTCTGCTTGTTTTTTGTCTACATTGGTACTATCAAGATTAAATTAAGCATTTGGACTTAGGATGGAAAGAAGCCAGGTGTGATGGTGTAGGCCTGAAATCCTAGCATTTCAGGAAGCAGAGGCAGAGGCAGGAGGATTGCTAGGAAAGCAAGAATTGTACTGCAAAACCTTATCTCAAAACTCTACAAGGGTAAGGTAAGCAAACTTATGTTGGTTAAATCCAATGTAGTTCCTATAAACTGCAGATAAAATTGCAAACATGCTCTGAGTGTGGTCCTGACTGTATTCATTTACCAGCATCACTCAACCCATTGAAGTCCTGGTGCTGCTCCAGCTTTCCATGACCATCTTGCTTATCTCCAAACCTCATTCACATCTGGTCTGTCCATCAGTACTGCTCTAATATACCACCGGTACTAGGAACTTCTAAAAGTTGTCCTTTGAAGTTGAAAGATACCATGACTTACCTGGAAAGATAGAATATTTGGGGCACCAAATCTTCAAACCTTAGGTTTGATTATAATAATGGCATGCACTGAACTTCAGTTTAAAAATGACAAATATTATTGTGCCCTCATCAAAGAATCCTCATAATGATTACATGTGATACTACATACATACAGAATGTAGTATCCATTAACTAAGTAGGTCTTTTGATGTAAGTGTTCTCCAGGATCTGCAGTTTTATTACCCTGTCCCATCTAATTTCATCTTGTCTTATCCTCTCTTAAGATCTATGTTTCATCGTTGCTGCAGAATGTCTTCATGGTATACAATACTGTCTTCATGTGGTAATTATTGGTTTGTTTTGGTTGGTTATTTAGCTTGGTTTCTGAGACAGGCTGTCCCTGTATAATCAGCCCAACTTCACAATCCTCCCAACTCAACCTCCCAATATATTTTCAGGTGTACACCACCACTACCAAGAATCATCATATTTTAAGTGTAGAAAAAAGATTGATGTATTTAAAGCCCAATTACTGAGTTCCCATGTACACCAAATAATCTATAGTCTGTGCATTTTCTATATTATACCCATGTTTCTATATTTCCTTCTTTTCCCAATCTAATTCACCAAAAAGAAACTATCCCCAAACAAAATCTGCATCTGGAACTGTTTATAGGCACTTAATGAGCTTTCCTCTAGATTAATTCCTCACATCCACCACATAATGCAAAGATAAAAAGTAAAGCTATGCATTCTACTATAAAGACACAACCTCAAATGAGATTCAAAGCTGGATTTGCTTTTTTGTCATACACATCTACTCTTGGACATTTCCCTACTATGCCAAAAGTAGTCCATCAAAAAAATTCAGATGTTCTGTTTAAAAAAAAAGCAATTCTGTAGATACATGTATGTAGAAACCAATATTTAAGCAAAAGCTATAAAATTTTGAAAGAAATATGCAGTTCTTCAAATGTAACTTTTATTCACCAAAAATAATTGTTGCCTTGGAGGTTTGCTGAATAATCTCACCCTTTCTAGTTCTTCCTGAATTCTGGCTGGATGATTACACTCGGCTGTTTTGGCTCAAACTCTTCTCCAATGTGACTGATTCAAACTGGATCCTCTTGGCTTCTGACAGAATTTCTCTGCCTCTGAACTGAACTGCACAAAACTTCACAAACTCAACTGAACTCAATTCCACTGTACCATCTTCTCTACTGAACTCTCTATGTGCCAAACTCCACCCCATTCTCTACTGAACTGTCTTCTCTACTTTCTCACTCTACTGCACCCTACTCTACTGTATTGTCTTCTCTATTCTCTCTCTACTGTACCCCTACTCTACAGTCTCAACTCTACTGTGCTGCACTCAAGTAATCTCTTTCCTGTCTTGGGAGTTGGGTATATCCTATCTCTGATTCATTCTGTCAAATTTTTCTCTGATTCATCACTTTGTCTTCCCCTCAATTAAACATCATTTTCATACATGGGTGCTTTTTTCTACAAACTAACCTTAACTTCATTGTCTGGGATTAAAGGTGTTTACTAAGGTTGTCTCTGTAGTCCAGCCACAGGGAAAAAAAGGTTTTTAATTCCAACTGGATCACACAGACCTGGAAGGTCTTTACATGTGATCTCTTGCCAGAGCAGCCATGTTGCTGGATTAAAATTCCTCTACACAGCTCTTCATATATAGTATTTCAATGACCAACACATTGAAGAGTGTTTGGTACAGGCTAATACAAAATGTGCATCATTAATCAAAACTTAAAAAAAGATAAAAAAGTGGATTCATACAGATGAACTGTGATGTCATTAAACATAACTATCTTAACTGCCAGTGTTTTAAAAACATAATTCAAACAAATGTATTGGTCATGTTAGAATATGTTTTGCTTTAGTAATATACTCCACAGATGAAAATGTTGCTTTTGTTATTGCTACAAAGCTAGTATTTCAGAAGACTGTGTTAATAAGAAAGCTTATTATCTCCTTGAAATCAAAACCAAAATTAAATAGACTTACCTAGTAATTGATTGGAATGGAGTCATTGGACCTTCTTGTGCTGAAGACCATGACTATCAAATAATATAGAGGAGTAGTTAGTACTATGTGCCTTTTTTCATGGGCAGCAGCCTCCTACAAAGCAGGAGGTAGGTTATACTTTATATTGTATTAGTTTGTTTTCTGTTGCTTTGATAGAACATTGACCAAAAGAAGTTTTGGGGAGAAAGGGTTTATTTTGTTTACAGATTACAGTCCATCATTAGGGAAAGAGAGCAGGAACCAGGAAGTAGGAACTGAAGCAGAGGCCAAACTTCCCCTGGCTTGCTTTCCCTGACTTGATCAGCTACCTTTCTTATGCAACCAATTAATATGCTAAGGCACATATTTGCCCACGGTGGGATAGGCCCTTCCACATCAACTAGCATTCACAATTCCACTGTACCATCTTCTCTACTGCCCACAGGTCAGTCTGATGAAGGCAATTCCTCAACTAAGAGTCCCTCTTCCCAGGTATGCCTAGATTTGTTCATATTGACAAAAATTATGACATTCCATCCCTTGTCAACTTTGACACACCATAAAATTTAAGCTATGCCCTTTTTATTTCTTGTGTACAACATAACATGCTAATAATATAAAACAGTATAACTTTAAAAAATCTAACAGTCTTTCAATTTTTCAATACTTTTTCAAAATCTTTAAAAATCCAAGGTCTTTAAACTTAAATCCTTCCAAATCCTATGTGCTTGTCTCTGCACACTAAGTATTGGGATCAAGACCTGTGGTTCCCAACTGAAGGGATTAAAGATGCACTTCCCCACCCCTGGATCGAAGTTTTTCCCTATGTAGAGCTTATTTTGTATCAGGCTGACCTTGAGCTCTGGCATCTGCCTGTTTCTGTCTCTAGTGTGTTGGGATTAAGGGTGTATTCTTCTCGAATGATGAGATTAAGGGTGTGCACCATCACCACCCTGTTCCTTGTAACTCTAGAATTTATAAGACAACTAACTCTGTAGTGTTCCTCCTGTCTCTGCTGAAGTTAAAGGTATGGGCTAACCTCACGAATTTCATGTATTTTACCTTAGCTCTAAGTTTTTTTGACTCTTGGTGGTTTATAAAACCAGGTTGAACAGCTGTAACCTTTAATTTATTTACAGTGTTTTAAACCAGTTACCTGCTTTTTTATTAAATAAATTTATTTATTGGTTGCTTCAGGTTACATCTCCATCATATTGTCCTCTTTCCCCCCTTCCAAGCCCCACCCTCCCATCCTCTACCCCCTAACCCTTCCATCTTGCTCCTCTGGAGTGGAGTGACCCCACATAACAGTCCCTCGCCCCAGTTCAGATATCATATGAGGGCCAAGAGCCTCTTCATACAACTGGGAGCCTACAAGGCAGTACCACCAGTGAAAAGTGTCTCATTGCTGGGGAGAGAAAACTAAAAAAACATACCAATGAACAAACAAACCAACAAAAACTAACAACAACAGCAAGAAATGAAAGAAAAAAAAGTCTATGTCCATGTTCCCTTTGGTGTGTTGGCTGTAGTACAGATATCCTGTACTATATAGCTAAAATCCTACTATAAGTGAATAGATGCCATGTGCATCCTTCTGAGTCTGGGTTAGCTCACTCAGGATGACCTTCTCTAGTTCCATCCATTTGGCTTACAAAAGGCATGCTCAATGTAAACAAATTGTTCTTTGAGATCTCAAAATATATACACTAAAGGTTTGTTTAGCTCCAAAATAACAAAATAATTTCTTCTTTAATCCAGATTGAAAGATAATACTTTATATATTGTCAAAAAAACAAATTTGCTTCAGGAAAAATATTACCTGACCCCCTCCCCCCAAAAAAGGATAATGCCCCAGAGTTAGGGTTAGGGCAGGGCTCTGTTCTTATCTTTCCAGTAGACTTAAATCATCCATTCAAGGAATCCAGGGACAACTGGACAAGGGAAACCTCACCAGAAAACAGATCAGACACCGAAGAAGACGAGTGGCCCAGACGATCCAGCCTTGCAGACTCCCTCAATAGCTGTTTCCTCAAAAGTCTACAACCCCAACTCAAAATAACTAAGATCGTTCAGATCCAAGGTCTGTTAAGTGTGGATTCTCATAAAACAAACAAGTTCCATGCTTTTTATTCCAACAAGGAAGAACCAGAGCATAATTACAATCCAGTCAAATCAAAACCAACATCCTACAGTGAAAATCCAATCCAATCCTGTAGCTCTGTGCTGGCCTTTGACTGTTATCCTGGCATCTCCAATATGCTGGAGTCCATACTGCAACTGAGGCTATTCCTTTACCAATAGCTTCCTGGACTCTCTCTAGAGCCTATAATCCTGCCACATGATACTGAGCCTCAGTTTCCCTCCATGATTCTTTCAATCCACATCTCTCTACTGAAACTGAAGCTGCACCTTCACCAATGGCCTCTGATGGGCCAGTGCCAATCCTTCTGCTTTCATGTTGCCAAAGACAGTATCACATGGGAGACATACACTACAAAATTCATTGTAGTGTTTACTGGCTTGTTCTTCATGGCTTGCTCAGCTATCTTTCTTATACAACCACACATAATTGTCCAGGAACAGAACCATACACAATAGGCTGGGCCTTTCCACATCAATCAGCAAACAATGCATATCCCATTGACATGCGTACAGACCAAAATGATGAAGACCATTTGTTGACTGAGATTCCTTCTTCCTAAATGTGTCTAAGTTTATGTCAAGTTGACAAAAACTAAGTATAACACATACTATTCTTCATACGTTCAACTTGCCTTTGCAAACTTGCCAAGCAGAATAGGTAATTCCTCTGTTTTAGTATAGGGGAGCAAGAGAGCAGAATGAATGACTATCGGGACTGGAAAATTGTACTACTCTAACAATAAAGGCTTTAATCAAATTTTTGTCCATTCTGACAGGTGTGAGATAGAATCTCAGAGTTGTCTAAGATCAAAAATTCAGATGACAGCACATGCTGGCAAAATTGTGGAGAAAAGGGAATTCTCCTCCATTACTGTGAGAGTGTAGGCTTGTGCAACCACTATGGAGGTCAGTCTGGCAATATCTTAGAAAACTTGGAATAGCTCTGCCTTGGGACCTAGCCATACCACTTCTGGGTATACATCCAAATGATTCCTCAACAAATCACAAGGAAGTTTCCTCATATATGTTCATAGCAGCCTTATTTGTAACAACTAGAAACTGGAAACAACCCAGATGTCCCTCAACCGAAGAATGAATTGAAAAACTGTGGTACATCTACACAATGGAATACTACTCCGCTATCAGAAACAATGAGATGATGAAATTTGCAGCCAAATGGATGGAACTAGAGAAGCTCATCCTAAGTGAGCTAACCCAGACCCAGAAGGATGCACATGGCATCTATTCACTTATAGTCGGATTTTAGCCATATGGTACAGGATAACTGTACTACAACCAATGCACCAAAAGGAACATGAACATAGACTTTTTTCCTGTCAATGAGACACTTTGCCCTAGTGGTGCTCCCTTGAAGGCCCCCAGTGTATGAGTAGGCTCTTGGCTCTCATATGACTGCTGAACTGGGGCAGGGGACTGTTATGTAGAGACACTCCACTCCAGAGGAGTGGGATGGAAGGGATGGGGGTAGAAGGTGGGAGGGCGGGACTGGGAGGGGTGAAAGAGGGCACTGTTATGGAGATGTAACAAGAAGTAATAAATATTTAAAAAATAATAAAATCTGAGCTATGCCATTAATTGGCTACATGAAAAAAAACTTTGCCATATCCTTTCAGCCAACTTTAATAAACAGACTGGTCCTTGAATTATAACCTTTAAAAGAGCTAAATTTGTACAAACTTGTCTCACTTCTAAATCATGCTTTTGCACCCTACAAATTTTTAACAAAATTAATTTTTGTATTCTCTACTAAACTAAATCAGTCTGTCTACTGTTATTAGCTCTATAATGTGTTGCTAGATCACTTTATTCTCCATATAAAACCAAATAAAAAAGTAATTAGGCTACTATCTGATCTTTAAGTAGTCATGTCTAAAGCTATTTTCGTCTATCATAGATATACATTTTATAGGAAATGTTGACTAGCATTGTAACTTCATATATACTATTTTTTATAATTATTTATTTTTTATTTCTTCAAGTTACATCTCAATCACAATCCCCTCCCTACTCCCCCCTCCAGTCCCACCCTTCCACCCTGCTCCCCCTCAACCCCCCATCCTCTTCCCTTCTTTTTTTTTTTTTAGTTTAAGGTATTTCTTTTTTCCCCCAACAGCTCTCCCTTTCAGTCCAAAAAATGGTTCTTCTTCTTATAACTATAAATACAATACAAAACAACAGAAATAAATAGGCCACAATTATAAGAGTTATATGGCTTAGCATACATCCCAATGTCCAGTCCATATGTATTTGGCACCTGACTTAACATTCTACTATCTAACAATCTCCATGAGTTTAAAGTTCTATATCTAACTCAGCTTTCATACTAACTTGCCTCATAATTTTAAAAATATCTTCTTAGATCCAGAACACCCTCTTGATTCCTAAACAACTCAAAATTTAACTATGAGACTCTAGCTGTCTATTCTTCAACCACCTCAGAGACCTGAAAGGGATAAATATATCTGATTATATAGGAAGTGCAGGGCCTGCAGCTTCCAAAACTAAGAAATGACATACCAGTGGCTGCCTGGACAGTTCCCATTATCTCTCCATACATTACAGCATCAATCTTCAGCCATTTGGCCCCGTTTCTCTGACAGACATAGATTGTAGAGCAGGAATTATGAAGGACTTACCTACCCTGTCTTGGCAGAGCTAGGCTGTCAACTTATCTGCTTCTAAGTTTTGTCCTTTTTGGACAGAAGTCTGTCTACAGTTGAAGCAAGGGGTTTTTCTTACCAAGAGAAAGGCTTACCACCAATTCAATCATCTCCCACTGGAGACTCTTCGATGCTCATCTTCTACTTGGAGTAGAATAGGGGGTGCTATTAAAACTATGTTGTTTCTCTTCAACGATCTTTTGAAAGAGGAAGTGAAATATATTCTAAAAATAAAGGCTATGTAAAAGAATAACCAAAAGAAATATTTCCTTAGATGTGATTTGGACAAAAAAACACGATTAGAATGGAAATAAAACATTTAATATCATATGCATCATATACTTTTCTACCAGTATGTAGTTTTGATTGTGCAAGTTCCTAAAAATATTTATATTTATATTTATACATATTCTGTTGTGTATCTCAAACCATTTTTACTATTAATTCTTGCTCTCTAAAAGAAAACTAAGACAAATCTGCATTATTGACAGGCATATCTAGTGCCAAAAATTCCAATGAATCTATTGCATAGTTAATGTATTCTGAATACAGATTTCATATTGAAATAGAGGGAATTCTATTCCTTTACATTTATTTATGAGCATCACCATGGTAACTGAGCACTTTCAGAAGTCTAATTTGTACCACACACAAAAAAAAATTTGCAAAGAAAGATCTTATATTTTCTGTTTTGCAGACTCAAAGAAAAAGATGGGGGCTTACACTTCCTTGGGAAGAAAAGGATCAAAGAAAGAACATGTACAGTAGCAAATTCTTTTGTTATATATAAAGTTTCTAGTCTCTCAAGCCTATAATAACAGAAATCCATGGAATCTCTGAAGTCTATTCTGGTGGACATCTTAGTGTCAACTTGAACACAACTGAAATTAAACCCAAGTGGCTGAATATACCTGTGAGGGATTTTTTTTCTTAACTAAATCATTTGCAGTAGAAAGAACCACCTTTAATCTGGATTTTTTTGAGTTGGGAAGATTCACTTTTCTTTAATCTGGGTCACACCTTCTAGTATATATATACCTATATAAATGACATGGACAAAGGAAACCCTTTGCTCTTTGCCTGCTTGTCCTCACTCTGGCTGGCAAGTTCATTCCTTCACTGGAGTTTGAGCCTATTTCTTCAGGATCCTGGTATATACTGAAGACTAGCTGAGTTAAACAGCTTCATGAACTGAGCAATCCCAGACTCTTAAACTTCCCATTGGTAGATAGTCTTTCCTGGACTAGCAAGACCACAACTTGTAAGCCACAATGGTAAATTTCATTTAAATGCATGTTTTTATATGTATCTGTATTTTTTAAATTTTGCATGCTAGTATCTAAATTATATTAATATATTTATATAGCTAATAGAATGAATATATATGTATGTATATTTATATTTATATTGCTTCAGAGTAGATGTATCAGTCAGGGTTCTCTAGGAGCAACCTCCAGGTAGTGTGTATATACATAGAGCCCAGTCTCAAGCCAAAGCCACTGCCTCTTAGCCCTCTACTCCATTCACTCAATCATATTTCAGATCACACACATCTACCTCTTCTCATTATTAAAACACTATTTGGATGAGAAGTCTTTAAATGTGATTTGGAATACAACTAATTTCTTCAAATGCTGGTTTTAAAATATTTGTGCTAACAACCAAAAAAGTAATACATTCAGGGTAAAACATATATGATTTTGGCACATTTTTTACTTATACAAAAATGTCATGAACCATAAAGGTCACCTGGTTGGATGCTAACAGGCTAGCCTTCTCAGTTTTATAATTCTAGAAGACCTAAGATTTCAGTATCAGAAACAAAAGGTAATTTCTTCCTCAGAGAAATAACATTTGCACTGTTTATCTAAACATACCTTGCAATGGTAAAACAAACTAGGCCAGTGATGTTTACATATTCAGTGTGCTGTCATAGAAAAATGAAAAATCCAAGTTTAAGATATCAACATTACTTCAGTGAGCATACCTAATCTCTGCTCAAAAGGGAGACTCTGTGTTTAGCATTGTGGACAATGTTCTACCTTCTGAGGCTATTTTCTTTGTAAGTATATTTGAATAAGTAGATATGCGAAAGTTGCCGGGTGCGGTGGTGCACGCCTGTAGTCCCAGCTACTCGGGAGGCTGAGACAGGAGGATCGCTTGAGTCCAGGAGTTCTGGGCTGTAGTGCGCTATGCCGATCGGGTGTCCGCACTAAGTTCGGCATCAATATGGTGACCTCCCGGGAGCGGGGGACCACCAGGTTGCCTAAGGAGGGGTGAACCGGCCCAGGTCGGAAACGGAGCAGGTCAAAACTCCCGTGCTGATCAGTAGATATGCGAAAGTATTCAGCAGGTGCCTTGGTTACAAAGTATAAAAGACATTTAGAGGATTGTCTATAAACAATAACTACTTGTTGGTGCTACACTATCTTAGCCTTTCAGGGAAATTTTTCCTATTAATATAATACTCCATCAACCATAATAATTAATCTTAACAAGAGGCTAAAGCCTGTTTTCTTAGTTTTGTTAATTAAGTATCAGTAGAGTACCTGTATTGTTTGCGGATAATTTGATTCTGTTTGGTGACAATGCTCACTGTGCTTTGACCGTCATTCCTTTGTTATGTGATTTTTGTCTATCACTGTCGGACAGCAAATAGTATGAGCAGTCAAATATACAATACTGATTGTCTTCAATGAGCACAAGGACATGAGGATGTTCACCTTCATTCTCAAACAGTGACAGTCTACGTTGAGACTATTTGTGAAAATATTTACCAACTGTTGATAAAACAAAATTATACCTTAAGAAAAGGGAAGTCTCTCCAATATGTACTTATTTACCTTTTTAATAGATGCAGCAGGGAGGTGATATGGTGACATCTGGATGAAATAGCAAATGCATCAGCTCTGTCTTTGTCCAAAGATAAGAACAGCAAGATGATGTCTGTAACAGTTGTACACTGTTGACTTACGTCTGCAACCTGGTGACTTCAGGTGACTAAATATCCTCCTGAATCAAGGCCTGCCTGATCACATGATCACTATTAAAGTACAGGCTGAGAAGAGATAGAAAGGATACATGAAGGGAAAGAAGTCCTTCATCCTTCCTATGGGTCACTATATTTTTGTATGATACTAAATTAATGCCTAACTTTTCCACAAGACAATCTAAAATATATATGATGCCTTAAGAAGAACATTATATTTCCATTTCAGGGGGTTCCAAGAAGTATCCATACTTGCTAGAAGACAACAGTTGAAGTTTTCTTCAATATGGTCCCCCAGATAGTTCATAACCTTAAGGATCCCATGTTCATTAAAAATACTGAATTTGGTCATTGTTTTATAAAGGACCTTAATAAGTCCAACCTTTATTTTTGTCTACAGTAACAAACAGGGAGTAAGTGTCTACCTTTTGGGGGCCTACATACATTACTAACTACCTCACAAAAGTGTGTTTTCCAGAAGACAGTGAAAATAGTAGAGCTAGAAATCATTTTAAGACAGTTTCTGAAGAGATAGTTTCAATGCTTAATAGTCTCTGCAGACAGCAGAAGGCACATAAGCTATAACTAAATACTCAGACAATAAATTCATTATGAATGGGGTTTGTGATGAAATAAACATCACTGTCAGGCTGCAAATGACCCCAAGTGTGTGACACAGTTATTTTCAGTGGTATGGCCATAGTCGGCTAATCAGACAATATTAGTTTGATAACCTGAAGAAAAAGACTGTTCACAGCAGGGAATCAACACTACCTCCTTGGTACAGTCAGCTTGCCAGCTGGAGAGGGCATCAATCCCTCATTACAGGATAAATGGACTAATTTTGGTGAGACATTAGAAGTCTTTTATGCAGAAGTAGTCTCTGCATTAGAAATACAGTCTTTCAATTCATACTTAATCTACAATGGTGAATGTGTTGTCATGACAGTAATGGCCCATGAAGAAATGATAACTATCTGGACATAACAATCCTTATCAATAGCTTAATTCTAGTTGTTTTTTTTACCAGACAATGAGCTGTTGGGGTAGTGTTAAGTATTCTAAATGTTAACTAATTGGTCCTGCTTGCTGTCTGTTACTTACATTGACTCCGATTGGTTAAATAAAATGCCAAGGCCGGAGATTGGGCAAAGACAGAGAAAGGTGGGACTTCCTGAGATTAGAGCAGGAAGCCTGTGCTTTAGACAGAGGATTCAGGCAGTCCAGCCAGGAGCAGCAAGAAAGAGGACACATGCCACAGGGTAGAAAAAAGAACCTCATTCCACATGGCCAGGAACATCTCCAGGCATAGCGTGGAGAATGGCAGTCCAAGGGGACATATGTATATATGGGGTCATATTTGGGTAATAGAATTATGAGCTAGCTTAGATGGGCTAGGATTGCACAATTCAGGCCTAGGCATGTTAAAATCCATGCGGTCTCTGTGTGCTCATTTATAATGGCAGGTTAAGGATTAGCCACCAAACCAATTAATTATAATATAAATACTGGATAAATAGTTTAATTAACCATATATTTTTTTTTTACAATGAGCCTTCACCGTGGATACATACGTGAGTGACCAAACAATTGGAGCCACTGCTACAATTCAATTCCTTGGTTTCATAAGCCCAAAAGTATATGTTTACTTTTACACTCATAATTTTCTTTGTGACAAATCAGCAGCTAGAATATTTATCATCCCAAATAAAAATGTAACAAGTTTTTACAAGAGGAACAATAATCAAAGTTCTTCCCATTATGTAGAAGAGTGGTTCTCAACCTTCCTAATGCTGTAACTCTTTACTACAGTTCCTCATGTTGCGGGGACTCCCAACCAGAAAATTATTTTGTTGCTACTTCATAACTGTAATTTTGCTACTGCTATGAATCATAATGTAAATTTTTGATGTAGAGGATATTTGATTTGTGACCCCCAAAAGGGTCACAACCCACAGGTTGAGAACCTCTGGTGTAATCATGCACATTTTCACTCTTAGCTGGTGCTGAAGACAATCAAGCACAATTCAGTTTCATTTTAGTTGGACTATTTGAACCATCTTAAGAAACACAGGAAAATCTCTGTGACCAAATTGTTCTCACCCTCCAGAGAGATGTTACAGCAGCTTTTAGTAACACACACAAAAATCTACTTACCTCACATAGGGCAATTGCAACAGGCAAACAAGTCATTCCTCCTAAGACCATGTTGGTGAACCAATGAGTTTATTGGCATTACAGCAACATAGGTGAGGGAGGGGTTACTCCCTGTCCAATTTGCAGGTAGCACTACTGAAGACTGTCTCCTTCTCCAGCAATTTACTGCTTATATAACCTTAGGGATGGTACTTGTGAGTTTTGTACTTTTCTGGGATCCCTTAATCGTGTACATTTTACTAGCTTCTTAGGTTTTAAAAGCCAGCCTTTTCCCTCCAGGAGGAATGGTTCAATTCAGAGGAAATAATTATACAACACTATGACTATTTCATACATAGCTAAGACATTACTTAGACCATATTGTTTGAAATTTTGGATACATAATTTCACTTGACAAGTGAGATATTGAGGCCCCTTCATATCTTATCAGTTGTTGTATCTGAATTAATGCACCACAAAATAGAAATAGCAGGATAAAATCAAACACTCTATATAGATGAAACCTTCAGTTTTGCAAAGCCTAGTAGCAAATTAATCAGTTCTTGTCAAAAAAGTACCTGTATCAATATAAAGAAAGTTATACATCTATAACCCCGTGGTTGCCACAAGTGAACACAGCTTCCCTTTTCCAGAGGCCCCAAATGGAAGAAATCAGATATTTCTTGTACTCTAAGGGGTTATTGGGTTTGTGCAATCTCAGACATGTGAAAACTTTTGGAAAATAGCTATTCCTAATCAGAATTCCTTTTCATACTTACAGAATGAGAGCTATAACCATACTCACAACAATTTCTCCTATATATTAAGTTGTAGAAATAACAACAACAACAAAGTATAATGATTTGGCCCAAAGTTCCCAACAACAAGGTTGTCTAGTGATCAGTTGGACTTGACTTCATTTCAGGACCAGGTTAGAATTCTGGACATCTTTATCAAGTAAAACCATAATAGCTTGAATCCTTTATTTCCCTGAAGTCCCCTAGCATCCATGTTTAGGTAGACATGTTGTTTGATCCCTCTTGAAAACTGGGAAATCTCATACTCAATCTTACTTGTTTTTCTTAATAAGGGAGCTGAGGGGACAAATAAAGTAGAGGGTGAAGTTGAAGGGAAGGGTTTATAAAGAAGTGTGAAAGGAGGAGACTAGACTGTTCATTAAGACTCACAAGTTTCAGTGGTATAGCTCACAACTCAACCAAATGAACTACTCTTTTCCATCAGTCCAAATCTCCATATCTGTGGCAAGTTCCTTAACACCAATGTCATCTATTTCAACACTGTCCCCCCTTCTCTGAGCTCTGAGATATTTCAATCATGAGAGTTAGGCAGTCATAATTTCATAAACTGGGAAAAAGCTACAAAACTCTTACTAAAAAAAACAAAGATCAGTTCACAGCATATAGTAAGAGGAACAGCTATAGTGTCAGCATTCACACCGTATCTCTACACTTCAGTCCCTAAGGGTGATGTCAAGAAGGTATATAAAATGAATTGTATGATCAGAGAGAACCCTATGTTTAGGATGCCCCAAATCATTTGTAATGAGTAATACACACATTGCTCTATCTCCCACACTGAAGCATCATCTCTTTCACTCCAGACAACAAGTACTTCTGCCCTTCATTTCAAAAACAGGCATTATCCCCAACCCCTGAGGCTCGATACAACATACCATTGAAAGGATAGCTTAGACAAAACTCCCAGAGCCTTTGCCCACAAAATATGCAGAAAAGTATAATATCCATAATATGTCCTCAATCGCATAAACAACTAATGAAATTACTTTAAAATATGTGTTTTTTGCTTTCAGATCTTTTTTTTCCTTTATATTTTATTTCTTCAAGTTACATCTCAATCGCAGTCCCCTCCCTATTCCCCCTCCAGTCCCACCCTCCCACCCTCAGCCCCCCATCCTCTTCCCTTTTTTTTTCTTTTAAGTTTAAGGTATATCTTATTTCCCCCTACAGTTTCCCCTTTCAGTCCAACAAATGGCTCTTTCTCTTATAATAACAAATACAATACAGTACAACAGAGGTAATTAGGCCACAGTTATGAGGGTTATATGGCTTAACGTACATTCCCAATGTCCAGTCCATATGTATTTGGTATTGACTTTAACATTCTACTATCTAAATAGCTCCATGAGTTTAAAGGTCTATATCTGACTCAACATTCATACTAACTTGCAACACAATTTTAAAAGTATCTTCTTAGATCTATAACACTCTCTTGACTCCTAAACAACTCAAAATTAAATTATGAGACTCTAGCTATCTGTTCTTCAACCACCTCAGAGACCTGAGAGGGATAAATATATCTGATTTTATAAGAAGTATAGAGCCTGCAGCTTCCCAAACTAAGAAATGACATACCTGTGGCTGCCTGGACAGTTCCCATTTTCTCTCAAACGCACAATGGAAGAAGGACAGCATCTTCAACAAATGGTGCTGGTCCAACTGGATGTCCATTTGTAAAAGAATGAAGTTACACCCATACTTATCACCCTGTACAAAACTTAAGTCCAAGTGGATCAAAGACCTTAACATAAGGCCGGTCACACTAAATCTACTAGAAGAAAAAGTGGGAAAAACCCTCAAAATGATTGGCACAGGCAACAACTTCCTGAACATAACACCAACAGCTCAGGACTTGAGATCAACAATCAATAAATGGGACCTCATGAAATTGAAAAGCTTCTGTAAGGCAAAGGACACTGTCATTCGAACAAAACGGCAGCCTACAGACTGGGAGAAAATCTTCACCAACCCCACATCTGACAGAGGGCTAATATCCAAAATCTACAAAGAACTAAAGAAATTAAATGCAAAGAAACCAAATAATCCAATCAAAAAATGGGGGACAGAGCTAAATAGAGAATTCACAAAGGAGGAATCCCTAATGGCTGAGAGACACTTGAAGAAATGCTCAACATCCTTAATCATCAGAGAAATGCAACTCAAGACGACTCTGAGATTCCATCTCACACCTGTCAGAATGGCTAAGATCAAAAACTCAAATGACAGCATATGCTGGCGAGGGTGTGGAGAAAGGGGTACCCTACTCCATTGCTGGTGGGAATGTAGGCTTGTGCAACCACTATGGAGGTCAGTCTGGCGATATCTTAAAAAACTTGGTATAGCTCTGCCTCAGGACCCAGACATACCACTTCTAGGTATACATCCAAATGCCTCTTCACGGAATCATAAGGAAGTTTCCTCATCTATGTTTGTAGCAGCCTTATTTGTAATAGCTAGAAACTGGAAACAACCCAGATGTCCCTCAACCGAAGAATGGGTCAAAAAACTGTGGTACATCTATACAATGGAATATTATTCAGCTATCAGGAACAATGAAATTATGCAATTTGCAGCCAAATGGATGGAACTAGAAAAGCTCATCCTGAGTGAGCTAACCCAGACTCATAAGGACACATATGGCATCTATTCACTTATAGTAGGATTTTAGCTATATAGTAGAAGTATCGATACTACAACTAACACACCAAAGGGAACTTGGACATAGACTTCTTATTTTTAATTTTTATTCTTTATCTATTTTTTATATATTAGTTATATTTTTCTATTTTTTAGTCTTTTTATCTATTGTATGCTTATTGGTTTGTTTGTTTAGTAGTTCTCTCTCCCGGGCAACGAGACACTTTTCACTGATGGTACTGCTTCGTAGATCCCCTAACTATATTTTTCTAATACATTAAATTTTATTTTATTTACTGAAATTAAATTAATAGTAGACTGGATATTTTAGGGTAGAAATTTTACTCACATCTACAGTTTTTAAATTTATTACTCCATGGATGCCTGTGTATATGTGAGAGAAGGGTGAACACACATATATGTTTGCATGTGGGAATCAAAGGGCAATTACACAGAGTTGACTCTTATCTTTGCTAGAGTTCTAGGGATTGGACACAGGCCATCAATCTTGCATTATAGAGCAGCAAGTCTTTCACTAATTGAACAATCTCAGTGGTCCATTTTGCTGACTTTTGACATGTGTATACATTATGAAGCCAAGGTATCAATTCATCAACCATCTCCTTCAAAATTTTCTCTATATCCCTTTTCTAGTTCATTCCTCCTTTTGTTAAATATCAAATGATTTTTAACCAAACAGATAAAATTAGCTGAATTTCCAACTTCTCCTTTGAGATAGAAATTGTATTTTTAGTAGAGAAAGCATGATCAGTGATTCATGGTAGGTAATAAGTACATGTTTCAGGGCTCAAGTCTCACTAAATGGTTGCACTGAAAGGAACCAGGAAAGTTTACTGTCATTATTCTCAGTGTCACACAGATAAGATACTGAAACAGTTATTAAGTTTAACTTTAGTCAGTGGAAATTTTCATTTCGAGATTTTTCCTGTCAAACATGATCTTCTTGCAATATTTAGATAATTTCTAGAATATAATGGCTTGATTTTCTTTCAAGAAGGTTTTATTTTGTCTATTTTTTTTTCCTCAGAGTTGGTTCTCAAGAAAAGAAAGCAGTTCTGTTATATTCATCTGAAGGCCAATGAGGATAATTTAAATCTTCTATTCATCTTTTAAAGAATCATAGCTTTTCTTATTTTGGTACTTTTCAAAGAAAAGATTGTATCTTCATAGTCTTTGGAATACAAAAAGAAGTATATGTGATTTATCATACTATAAAGCAAGAATCACTTAAACAGTTAACCAGTGATAGCCTGTACCTCATATTATGTGCCATGAAGTTTGCAAGTCTCAAAATTTGGATGCCTGAAAATTATCTGAAATGGAATTTTGTTGCAATTAGTCTTAGGATAAATTCTTATTCATGAGAAAAAATTTAACTGTAATATGTAAGTATCTTAAGTTTGATAAACTGCTGAAGATCATCAGGTTAATTATTGATCAATAATAAATAATGCACAAGGTATATGCAACATGTCATGTGATATTCATCACAGGGTTAATAGTTGATTGTCAGGGGTTTTATTGCTAGCATCTTTAAAATTAGTTTTAAAATAGTTTCCTTTTTATCATCGTAATCCTAGAAGCTAGGGATATGGCCTAAGAACTTGGGCCTCATTTCATCTTGAAATATAACACCAAAAATGTATTATAAATAAAATATTAACTTATTTTCAGACAGAGGCATTAAAAATGTTTAGAAAATATGGAAATAAATGATAAGTGTTCATTGTTTTACTATCTTAATAATAATTTAATAGGAAGAACTGTTAGATTTTCTGAATTTAAAATAATTCTCAATCTCATGTAAATGCAATTTTCAACAAAGTTTTTAAATAAGCAAAAAAAAAAACATTATGTCAAAGCACATTTAATGAAATTTCCATACTTGAAAAATAGTAACATATAAGCAAGTGGGAATCAGAAAATAATAATAAGGTAGAAAGTGGTAAAATGTACCCATATAACACAGGGGGCATGAGTAACTTTGTGTGTACACACACACATTGTGTGTGTGTGTGTGTGTGTTATAATATATAATAATATATATTGCCTCACTTTCTCTCTCTTACTCCATCTTACTAAAAAGCAGACCTGCCCATTAGATACTGGGAGGAATTTTCAAGTTTCTTGGTAGAGTTTGAGTCATTTTTTAGTCTAAAGCATCTCTCCACTTCATAATCTGTCCACAGATAACAACCTGCTTGTCATCTCTGTACCATAATTCTTCTACTTATGGATATTTTCAGCAGATGCCATGAAATGGGCTTACTTTTCTAGCCTAATCTTTCTGAGCCTGTTAAGTTACTTTCCACACCCAACTTAAGTGCCAGTTTTATCCTAAATCTAGAAAGAACTCAGCATAAAACATTGAACCAGAAATGGATTCTCTGAAGAAATTTTGTGCAGATACTTTCTTCCCTATGTGCTGAGTATGAATTCTGAAATCAAAGAGATATAACACGGGTCACAAGATTAGATGGTGATAGTTGCATGTTATGAATGTATTTAGTCTTACTGAATTGTGTACTTAAAATAGTGGCCATAAATAAAATAATTTTTAAACTTTTTATTGGTTCTTCATGAATTTCACATCAGGTACCCCAATCCTGCTCATCTGCCCCTGCCCTTGTACCCACTTTCCACCTTTGCAACCTACGCCACAACAGAGAAAAAGAAATATTCTTGTGGAAGCAAAAGTGTCACAATGTGTCCCACACTATACCTTTTGTCCACACTTCTTTGCCTGCAAATGTTCATTTTGATGAGTTGTTGGTCTTGTATGAGACCTCTGGCTTCTGCCACATGGTCAATACTGGAATCTCACTCCTCTCAGATATCCTGTTGTTACCCTGTGTCATGGAGATCCTGTAGTTTTGTATCTGTAAAACCACTCCGTTCATGCACTCCAGCAGTCCATTGACAGGGTAGATATTGGTATGAGCCAATTCAAAGGCCTGGATCTGTGCCTGAACATCATATTCCCCTCACCAGTTCTCCTGTACTCACACCACCAGAGTGATCTGTCCCACCCTGTCACAGGTGACCCATCCAGTGCCTCAGCCAGCAATGACTAGGGCCAGCTCTCTTATTCTCACGCCTTCCCGAGTGGTTCATCTGTGTCCTTACTAACAGGGCCAGTTCTACTGTGCTGCCAAGGTGAGGTACAGGGCCAGCTCCACTGAGTTCTGCAGCTGGTGAGGGGTAGGGTCAGCAATAAAATTTAAAAACTGTGACAGAAGCACTGACTTTGTAATGATCTAGAATTTGGCTCCTCCCCTTTCTAATTTATGTAATAAATTATTTAACTCCTCTAGGCATAGTATCTCACAACTATAAAGTAAGAATAATACAATAAGTTACCAATCCCACGTAGTCTTTTTGGAATTGAACTTAAAGGGATATGCTAGTTTGGTTTGTTTAGTTGCTGCTGTTTTGCTTTAGTTTTTTGTTTGTTTGTTTTGTTTTTGTCAACTTAACATAAGCTAAAGACTTCTGGAAAGAGAGAAATTCAATAAAGAAGACGCATCCATCAGATCAGCCTGTGGGAAAGCCTGTGGGGGTATTTTCCTGATTAATGATTAACGTGAAAGGGCCCAGCTCACTGTGGATAGTTGTCATATCTGAGCAAATGGCCCAGGCTCTATTAAAAAGCAAGATAAGGAACTGGAAATTTGATTCCGAGATTAAAGAACACTAACTGCTCTTCGAAAAGTCCTGGGTTTGATTCCCAGCATCCACATGATGACTCACAACAGTTTGGAATTCCAGTTTCAGGTGATCCAACACTCTCCTGACTTTTATGAGCACCAAGCACACAACTAGTGCACAGATATACATGCAAGCAAATACTTAAACATGTATAATAAAAAGTAAAGCAAACTGAGAAAGGCTTGGAGAAAAACCCAGTAAGTGTTGTTCCTCCATGAACTCTGTATTCTGATTATTCCTTGAGTGCTTGTTTTGGCTTCCCTTGATGATAAACTCAATGCTGTAAGATGGAATAAACCCCTTCCAAGCCACATTTTTTACCACTGCAACAGAAAGCACACTTGAACATAGGGCAAGATAATGGCCTTGTACATAATAAATATCAAGGAAATGCTGGGTGTTCATTAAAATTATTTCCAAAGCTCTTAGTTATTCCTTATACTAGTTGTTTAAGGGTGTGTTAAAGGGTTGTGGCTCCTAGTAGAAAATGGAGAACTGGCCACAGTGCTGAACTTACTCTTTTTCCACACAGCTCCCTTTTACTCTACAATGAATCAACACAATTTCTCTATCTTCTCACACTGTCTTAGCAAGTGGCTTATAGACAGATGTTAATTTTATGCACTCTCAAATCTTTGCTTTTTGAATAAAACTGTAAACATCTGCACATTTGAAAAAACATTAATAGAAACCCACGTTAGCTCTTATTTGCCAACTGTCTTGTCCTTCCCTTCTAGACCATCTCAGTTCCTTTGAGTCAACAACCAATTCACAAAAACAGTTTTTCCAGAGACTCTCTATGGCCACACTAGGCCAGAATTCACATTGCAATTTCCCTTGTCCTTCCTGTGTCCCCTCCTGATCTTGGCAGAAGATCTAGACAGACATCTACAGAACAATCCACTCAAATGAAGAATATGCTTTTTTTAGAAGCTTATGGAACTTTCTCCAAAACTGACCATATACAAAGACACAAAGTAAGTCTCAATTTCCATGTCTCAAGATATATAAAAACTAAGCTCTGCATTCTATGTGACCACCATGGATTGAAGCTAGATATCAACAACAACATCAGAAAAAAACAGAAAATATATAAACTCATGTAAACTGAACAACTCACCACTGAATGAACAAAATGGGTCAAGAAAGAAATCAAGAAGAAAATTCAAAGTTTTTTTATAATTGAATGAGAATAAAAATACAATACACTCAAACCCAAGGAACACAATGAAAGTGGTTTTTACAGGCAAGTTCATTGCACTGAATGGCTACATTAAAAAAAACTGAAGAAACCATGTATTAGTAACTGAACAGCATACCTGGAAGCTCTAGAACAACAACAACAACAAAGTACACAAAAAGAGCAGATAGAAAGAAATAATCAAGCTCAGGGCTGAAATCAATGAAATAGAAACAAGAGCAAAAAATGAAAAAACAAAAAGCAAAAGAACAAAAAAAATAAGATAAACTCAACAAATTGACAAACCTTTAACCAAATTAACATAAAGACAGAAAGAGATTATACAAATTAGTAAAATTAGAAATTAGAAAGAGAACAATACAACAAATACCAAGGAAATTCAGAGACTCATAAGAACAAACTTTAAAAGTATATATTCCTTGAAACTGGAAAACCTAAAAGAAATGAATTGATTTCTTGATATATTCAATATGACAAAGTTAAATCAAGATCATATAAGCAATTTACACAACTTATAATCCTATAAGCCATAATTAAAAGACTCTCAATCATAAAAGCCAAGGGCCAGACAGATTCAGCATAGAATTCTACCACACCTTCAAAGAAGAAATATTATCAATTCTCCTCAAATGATTCTACAAAATAGAAACTTAAGGGCTACTTTCTAATTCATTTTACAAAGCTACTTACCTTAATTCCAAAATCACACAGAGACCCAAAAACAACAACAAAAGAAAATCATAGACTAATATTTCTTACGAACATATGTGCAAAATTTTTCAATAAAATACTTGCAAATTGAATTCAAGAACACATCAAAAAGATTATCCACCATGGTCAAGTTGGCTTCATTCCCAATATGCTGGGTTAGTTCACTATACATAAGCCAATAAATATAATCTACTATATAAACAGACTGAAAGGGAAAGACCTCATGATCAGCCCATTAAAGCAGAAAAGATCTTTGACAAAATAGAACACCTCTTCATAATAAAAGTCCTAGAGATACTGGGGATGCAACAAACATACTTAAACACAAAAAAGGCAATCTGCAAAAGCCACAGCCAACATCAACATAGATGAGAGAAACTCAAAACATTTCCACTAAAATAAGAACATTTGGGATGACCCAAACACCAATGAACATCTGAATTTTGACAAATATGCCAAAACACACACTGAAGAAGAGATATCATAGCCAACAAATTGAGCTGGTCAGACTGGTTAACAATATAATCATATTATTTACAATATTATAATATAACAATAATAGTTAAATGTAAAGAATGAATATAGATACTTCTTTAACACTCTGTGTGAAACAAAACTCCAAAGAGATCAAGGACTTCATAAAAGACCAGATACCCTGAGTCTGACAAAAGAGAAAGTGATGAATAGGCTTGAGCTCATTGATGCAGAAAGGACTTTTGGAACTAAACACCAATAGCACAGTCACAAGGCCAACAATTAATAAATGGGACTTCATGAAGGTGAAAAATTATGAATGGCAAAGAATATCACCCTTCAGGCAGAGTGGCTGCCTATAGAATAAGAAAAGATGTTTACAAATTATACATCTGATAGAGGCTTAGAATCTAATGTATATAAAGAACTTTTAAAAATGATCATCAAGAAAACAAATAACTAACTATAGTTACCTGTGAGTGGGACACTTTGTCCTAAAGGAGTTACCATATAGGCCCCCAGTGCAAGAGGAAACTCTTAACACTCATATGACTGCTGAACTGAGGGGGGCTGATATGTAGGGGTAACCCACACCAGAGGAGTAGGGTAGGTGGGAGAGTGGGAAGAGGGTGGGAGAGTGGGACCTGGAGGGGTGGAGGGAGGGGACTGTGATGGAGATGTAACCTGAAGTAATAAACATTAAAAAAAATGGGGTATAGAACTAAGCAGAGAATTCTTGAAAGATGTATCACAAATGGCTGAGAAATACTTAGAGAAATGTTCAACATTCTTAGCAATCAGGAAAATGAAAACTAAAACTACTTTGAGATTTAAGCTCACAACAGACATAAGTGCCAAGATCAATAAAACAAATGACATATCATGCTAGTGAGGATGTGGGGTAGAGAAAACACTCACCCATCACTGATGTAAGTGCAAACTTGTACAATAACTAAGAAAATCACTATGGCAGTTCCTCAAGCAACTAGGAATCAATCTGTCTCAAGGTCCAGCTACACCACTCTTACACATATACCCAAAGGATCCTACATTCTCCTACAGAAATACTTGATCATCTATGTTCACTACAGCTTTTTATTCTAATAGCCAGAAACTGGAAAGCATAGGTCAAGTGGTGAATAGATAAAGAGAATGTGATATATTTACGAGATAGAATAGTATTTAGATGTTTAAAAAAGAAAATTGGGGGCTGAAGAGATGGCTCACTGGTTAAGAGCACTGGCTGTGCTTCCAAAGGACCTGGATTCAATTCCCAGCAACAATTGGCAGCTCACAACTGTTTACAACTAAACATACATTCAAGCAAAACACAAATGTATGTAAAATAAACTAGCTGGGCATGGTGGCACACACCTTTAATCCCAGAACTCGGGAGGCAGAGGCAGGCATCTGTGGGTTTGATGCCAGCCTGGGCCACAAAGGAGGCCAGGACAAAAAAAAAGAACAACAACAACAAAAAAAAAAAAACCCTGAAATTTATAAGTAAATAGATGAGGCTAGAGAATCTCACCCTGAGTAAGGCAATCCAATCCTAGAAAGAGAAATACAGTATATATTAACTTATATGGAGATATTAGCTGTTAAGTCAATGATAACCAAGGTACACTCTGTAGAACCACAGAGGTAAACAATACCACCCAAAGCAAACATTGTATGCTTTTTTTTTTTTTCTATGTGGATGTTACATTTTAAGCCTTCAATATGTTTGCTACAATCTGAATAACCACAGAAGTTAAGTACCTTGTAAGAGATTAGGAAAACAGAGAAGATCTCCCAAGAAAGGGGGAATAGAGACAAATGGGAAACTAGGATAGGAGGACTAAAGGAGAAGTGAGGAGGATGAGAGAGAAAGGTAGAGGAGAGAATATGGGCAGAACAACTAACACTGAAGGGCATTTGAAAAATCATGTGTAAAGCTACTACTGTAGATGTTTAACACACACACACACACACACACACACATGAAAGGAATCTCAATGGAGCTTCCAAATGATAAGGAAGATAATACCCCAATGAGATATCTTAGGATTGTGTATGTACATGGCTTAGAGTACGTTCTCCAGAAAACTCCATTGAAATGCATTACTTTGTAAGAAAATGTACCATGAATGTATTGTTAAGCGAACAGCCAATGTCACAACAGGCATCTGAGAGTGTTTCCAGATCTTTTTATGAGGCAAACGTTACCGGAGAAAGAATGCAAACCAGTTACCACTAATGAAGGTGGAAAAAAGTTAAGTAGGTAACATACTTTGTCCCTGCTGACTCTATGTATGTTTTATTTAATTGGTTATATTTCCTCAAAAAGAAAATTCCTTCCTAGAGGGAAGTCATAAGACTCAGGAAGATAATGAAAATTACAAGCCTCTGGGAGCTCACAAAACTTACAAGATTCAGGAAGCTCATAAAATTACATGGTCAAGAAGACCTCAATGGATGTTATACAAGCAGTAAATACTTGCTGGAGAAAAGGAGACCCTTCAGTGGAGCCACTATAAAGATGGACAAAAAGCTCTGTGTGTGCAGCTTTTATGAGCCACGGTTGGTTGGGCTTTGCAGTGACAACTACCTTGATCACCCATATTTGTAACCCCAATAAACTTTTAGTTCACCGAGCTCTTCCTGGCTGAAATCATTTCTTTGGTTTCTTCACTGCTTTGTCTGTGCCGAATAGTTGGTCTCTTCCCAAGAAAAGTCACATAAGGATTATAAACACAGAAAAAGCTAGTGGGAAAGACTGAGGAAAAATTTCCAACCAACAATTGGCCATGGTCCTGACTCATACTCACAACACTACATAGCTTACTTTGGGGGGGGATACAATATTAACACTAGGAATGTCAAATTTTGATTAAAATTAATTGGTGAGTGGGCTGGAGAGATGGCTCAGCGGTTAAGAACACTGGCTGCTCTTCCAGAGGTCATGAGTTCAATTCCCAGCAACCACACGGTGGCTCACAACCATCCATAATGAAATCTGGTGCCCTCTTCTGGCCTGCAGATATACCTGCAGACAGAACACTGTATACATAATAAATAAATCTTTAAAAAAAATTAATTGGTGAGTACAAAAAATAATTTGACAGTTATAAAGATTGTTTATTGTGTTTTCCATACTATTACAGAACCTCAAAAGTAAAAAAATTCTGACTTAGGACATAAATACATTTAAGAGATCCATTAGATACCCTTCTAGTGCCCTTACTAAAAGTACACATTACAAATTTTAAAGTTATTTCTATTTAGGAAAAAAAATTCTTAAAGAGGTAAAACACTGAATGAAAAAAAAAGACTGTTTTACATTAAACTGGCCCAATTTACATTATTGCCCACAGTGAGAGCTGAGTCAGGAGAAACAGATTAAAGACAGCAGGACCCAGTGGCCTCACTGGCAAAGATATATTGGCACTGCTGCCCAACAGTGCTCAGGAGGCAGGTGGGATGTTTAAGCTGACACCAGGGCAGAAAGGGGAGTCACTGAAAGTTGACCTGGGTAAGCCATAAGGAATTGCATTGTTCACATGACCACACTTGAGAAATTGTTTCACAACAAAGTACAAATACATTTCTCAGAGCATGAGTTTCTTTGTCAGCCTTGTTGTACTAACTTTATAGAAATAAGATCCCTGACTCTCAGCTTCAAATAATTCCTCCCAAGAATGCTTATGAAAAGTATAGCATCTTTGAAGCTGTGGTGGATTGTGTTACTAGTCGAAAAGAAGAAAACGTAATTTTATTGTGCTTTACGTGGAGAAATTAACACATTCACTCTGTTGAATGTGGGACAATACATGACTTTTTTGGGCACTAAAATGCAAGAGGGAAATGTATTTTTTAAATAAATCTTTATTAATTTATTGTGTACATAGTATTCTGCCTGCATGTATGCCTGCACTTCAGAAGAGGGCACCAGATCTCAATATAGCTGGCTATGAGCCACCATGTGGATGCTGGGAATTGAACTCAGGACCTTTAGAAGAACAGCCAGTGCTCTTAACCTCTGGGTCATCTCTCCAGCCTGAAGGAAACATACTAATTCAAAAAGAAGTTTGGAGAGCCACGCATGCTTTGTCAGTTTATTGCTCCTGATTCCCTAACTGGTGACAACTTTACACATTAGTCTAGATCCTAGAGTTAAGATAGCATGAGCAGAGTAACAGCTCACCCATGCTGCATATAAAGCATGGAATAAGATAAGTCTTTTTTTTCTTTAAGAGTTTGAGATTGGGACAGTGGGATAGCTTCATTGGTAAAGTGTTTGCTTCATGAGCATAAGAACCTGCGTTCAAACCCTAGCACCCACGCTAAAAAGCTGAGCATGGTGGTATGTATTTATCATCCTAGCACTGGGGAGGTAGAGAGAGGTGAATCCCTAGGGGATTTGGTCATCCTGTATAGTCTATCTGGCAAGTTCCAGGCCACTGAGAAATACTGTCTCAGAAAACAGGGTAGAAGGCTCCTGAGGAATGTCAACTGACATCTAGCCTTCACCTGCACATGCATGTGCAACTGCATCCTATACACTGGTGCACACAAGTATGCACACATGCATACACATGCACAATATAAAAGAGGCAGGGATCTGGAGGGCTGTTTGTTACCTCAGCATAGCTCTGACTAATAAAGATGCCATTTCTCACACTGCCATGCAGAGAAGACTGCTTGATGTATACATTCATTAATATTTATTGTCATATACATGGCAGCACCATCAGGAAATGGAATTGTTAAGAATGAGGAAATATGCATTTAGTTTCTAAAACAAGCAGGCTTCCCAAAGATAGAGTAACCATGAATTTAAACCAAAAGTAATTCTCAAGTTAAAAGGAAGCTATGTTCCAAAATATAACTTTAGTCAGAATACATCTTAGAAAAGAACAGTGTTTTAAAAATGTATCTTGAATGTGCTCGTCCCTTAGTATCAAATTTTGAAAAGTTAGTATAGATTAGTGGCTTACGTATTAAAATGATATACCTTATATACTTAGTATACTAGTCATGGTTCTCCAAAGAAATTGACCAGAATGTGTGTGTGTGTGTGTGTGTGTGTGTGTGTGTGTGTGTGTGTGTGTTTGGGTTTGTGTTTATGACATGTGTATAGATATGGATTATATAAATATACATATTATAGATAAAACTTACATATATATGATATGTTATACAGATATACTTATAACATTTATGCAATAACTGCACATAAAAGGAAGTATAAGGAACTAGTTCATCTGATTATGGAAGATGATAAATCCAAGACGTATAGCCATCAAGCTGTAAGCCAAGTACTGCGAATAGTCTGAGTTTCAACTGAGTGTGAGTTTGAGTTTGAAGGCAGAAGACCAATGTCCCTGCTCAAGAACAATGAAGCTGAGAGAACAAACTATTTTTGACCAAGTTTTTTTTTTCATTCTGTCCACACCTCTAATAAGCTATATGGCCCATACTTAGTAGGAAGGCAACCTCTTTACTTCTTTATTTGTTTGCCATATTAAATGATAATCTCATTTCCAAAACAAAACATATTCAAAGACAGTACAAATACAATATTTGAACAAATAGCTGGGCACTCGATGGCCCAGACAAGTTGACACATAAAATTAACTGTCACAGCTTATAAGATTTTGAGATTAGCTAAAAATAACAGCTTGTGATTCAGAGGATCTAATATACTTCTCTCAAATACCACAGTATCAGTACAAAGAACAGCATTTTAACATTTGTTTTTAGGTTCATGGGCTCCATGTTGTTTGTTTTTGATTCTGGACTCAGAGCAGGGGCTCTCTGTACTCAATTTCTCACTTCTTCATGTTAGTGTCTGACTTTAAGTTTCCAAGAACTCTAAAACTACCAGCAGCATTGATAATTTGATTTGAAGGGCATAAAATTTCCCATATACCACTGCATTAATTGGGGTTAAAGCTACCCCAAAACAACATCTTTAAAAAGATAGGCACGCACTCTGTGAGCTAAGGATATGTTTTATCTGGGTGGTTCTATCTCTGGCTCAGTTGGTGATCACAATCAGGACTTTAGTTCAGTGATCCGGGAAGATGACAGCTCAGTAAGTGGAGTGAGTGCCTACTGCACAAGAGTGAGGACATGAGTTCGGATCCCCAGCAGCCACAGGGGGAAAAAAAGCTGAACATGGATGCATGCATCTGTAACCTTAGCTCTGGGTGTAGAGTTAGGGGAATACCTGAGCTCTCTGGCTAGCAAAAGTAGTTAATCAGTAAGTGCTAGTTTCAGTAAGAAACTTTATTTTCAATAAGGTAAGATGAAAACAGTAGTGGATGATACCTGGCATCTACCTCTGGTCTGCACACACATGCACACGTGTGTATACAAATGCGCATACACTTAAGGCAGGGAGGGAAGAGAAGGGAGCAAGAAAGAGAGGAGGAAGAGGAAGAGAAAGGGAGCAAGAGCGAGGACGGAGAGAAGGAAGGGGAAGGAGAGAGGGGGAGAGAGGAAAGGAAAGATGAGAGAGAGAGAAAGAGAGAGGGGGGGAAGGCCAGCTCTGGTTTCACTCAGTGATGGACTGACTTACACACATGCCTATCAAGTCAGCATTTACTGTTTGCTCTCAGCTCTTTGCCACATAAGCCTCTTCTTAGGAAAGCTAGAGTGGCCTTCCTCAATCTGCCTTCAGTAGCTACCATTTTGCCAAAATAATAGAAGAGAAATCAAGCCATGTTCATTGCTTGTTTCTGAGCTCTCTTTGATTTCTATAATGTGTTATTGAATATGTAGATTAGGCCTCTTTCAAAATGTACATGCACAATAAGGGAACAACAAGATAGATTGTTGGAAACCATTTTATAAGGAAGATATTTTATATTTTTTCCACATTTGTACAATGTCCTGGAGATACTGAGTTTTTAATTTTTAGTTTCAAAGAGTTCATGACTTTAGTCATGTAAAATATTAAGTAGTGTAATTTCTCTTCAAATGGCTGAAGAATTAAATAGATATCAATTTAAAATTTTTAAATGGCAGGTAACAAAATGTTTATTTAATACGTTTATTACATTGAATTGAATCTTATTTTTCTTGTGGTATGATTTAATTAACACTAAAATCAACTATCAAACAAATGTTATTATTAAGCGTGGTGACTTATGTTTGAAATCTCAGCATTCGGGAAGGCTGAAGCAAAAAGACCATGAGTTCAAAGCCAGTCTCACCTATGTAACAAGATATTTTCTCAGTGTCACCTCCCTCAGGGAACAGTATTCCCTTTCATGCCCTATTCACTGACCTACCCTTAACAAGTAACTATGCTGGAATCCCATCAATGCTCAGTACACTCAATCCTCTTCAGGAGAGAGATAGGCTACATTTCTTCAAAAGGACATCTATATTCCTTTGTCTAATTACCCATCTGATCCTTAATTACCCTACCCACTCTACCCTTATAGTTGTATCTGCCAGATAATGAAACTACTAAGATTAGGACTATCAATTGCTCCTGTTGTCAAAGCCAATGAAAACTTATTCCTATTGAGGAAGAATCGAATGGTATAACAGCAAAAGTAACACATGTTTCTTTTGTTTTTCACAGTTTTACAGATAGAAAATTTGCTCTCACAATAGAGTTCAGCAACCTCAGTGTACAGGTGTTTTTTTTTTTTCTCATTCTCTTCTTAGTTAATCAGGAGTGTTTACCTTTTTGTTTAAAGAGCATTTTAGAGCACATTAACATGTATGTGAGTGTTTGTGTACATGTGTGTGTGTGTGGCCAGCATGATTCTTTGTGGTGCAGTGCCTTTATTAAGTATGCCGAGTTACTTGAATAAACACACTGTGATGCTTTGAGAGTTAATCTCATAATGAAGATACCTATGAAGCCCTAATGAAAAAGCAGTACATTAGTAAATATGCCAGAATAAAAAGGGAAAAGGCAGGATGATGGGAAATTTCATTACAAAATTCAAAATGATGTATAATATCACAAGGTGAATAAACTCCCCAAATTTGCATAATATTTCCATTTAATATTTGTTAGGAGTAATTGACCACAATTAAACAAAGCTGTTAAAATCAAAAGTTGGATAATGGAGGACCACTACGTCTGCTTCATATCTGACCTGTAAAAACATCTATCTCCCTTTTGGCCTGAGTCTTTTCCATTTGGTGTTGTCCTACATAGAATCAACATTGTTACATTGTAATTTTAAAAGAAAGTGTCCACACATGATATCTAATGGATGCATTTAAAAATTCTCAGGTTCACAGAATTGTGGTTTTGATAAGGTGCTATAGAGAAGATAAAACTTTAAGCAGTGGGGTTTATACAAATGTTAGTGAACAACAGTAGGCACAGACACTCAAGGAAGAACTAAGACAGTTAGTTCATTAAAACACACTGAATGGCCTTCTCACTTCATATCTGGAATGGGCCTCAGGGACAATGTCATAGGCTGTCAGCACAGTGAGGAGGTTTAAGAGAAAAATCATGGGCATCAGTGTTTCACACTAACTCAGTGTCAGCCTGTTCCCTATCTGTACAATGGGATGGGTGAAAATGGACTAGTATTTGTGAAACCACTTTAATCTGAGCAATTGCTTGAGATGACCCAACTAATCAGGCATCGTATACTAAACTTCTAATAGGAGTAGGGATGGCCCTGAGGTAAGCACAGGCGGGGGACAAAACAGTACATTCTTTTCAATGATCCCATTCCAATGGTCCCATTTCTGGGTGTTTAAAAGTCAAAGCACCTGCTTACTGTAAGTGTTTGTATTTGAGAAGAAGGTAGAGTCGATGGTAACTCTGTAGCAATACCAAGCAAAGGAGATTTTATTTTTAATTATCTGCTAATTTACTCCAGTATATATAATTGAGTCGATGGCTTTCATTTGTCTGACTCCTGATCTTTGTATATTGATACAAAATTAAGAGTATATTTAGCCACATTTGAATAGATCTTTGTATATAGATACAAAATTAAAGGTAACGCTTCCTAATGGTATCATACCTAGAGATACTTAAAAATGAAATGTGAAGCTCTGGCCTCTTGATACCAACTGTCTTAAACTGTTTAGGATAGTTAAGAAAAACAAACTAGTCATGCATGCATGTCATCTTGTTAGCTACTATGACAGTCTATCACAGATATTCTCTAAGCTACTCAGTAATCAAGTTGTTAGGAGAAAAGCAACATTTGCTTATCTAAATACAAGAGATAGATAGGGTATCTTCAAAAACCCCAAGAGATGTGCAGAATATGGCATTCAAAGATGTGGTCTTAAATTAAGATTTTTTTGATATCGTGACATATCAGCACCTGACAGCACCCCCTATTCTACTCCAAGTAGAAGATAAGCATCGAAGAATCTCCAGTGTGAGATGGTTGAATTAGTGGCAAGCCTATCTCTTGGCATGTAAAAACTCCTTGCTTCAACTGCAGACAGACTGCTGTCCAAAAAGGACAAAACTTGGTAGCAGGAAAGTCGACAGCCTAGCTCTGCCAAGACAGGGTAGGTTAGTCCTTCATAATCCCTGCTCTACAATAAATGTCTGTCAGAGAAACAGGACCAAAAGGCTGAAGACTGATGCTGGAATGTATGGAGAGAAAATGGGAACTGTCCAGGTAGTCACTGGTTTGTCATTTCTTAGTATTGGAAGCTGCAGGCCCTGCACTTCCTATATAATCAGATATATTTGGGCTGGAGAGATGGCTCAGTCATTAAAGGCTAGGCTCACAACCAAAAATGTAAGATATATTTATCCTTCTCAGCTCTCTGAGGTGGTTGAAGAATAGACAGCTTGAGTCTCATAGCTAAATTTTGAGTTGTTTAGGAATCAAGAGGGCGTTCTAGATCTAAAAAGATGGTTATAATAGTATGAAAGCTAAGTCAGTTATAGAACTTTAAACTCATGGAGATGGTTAGAAGGTAGAAGGTTAAAGTCAGGGGCCAAATATGTATGATCTGGACATTGGGAAGGTATACCGGGCCATTTAACTCTCATAAATGTGGCATATTTAATTCTGCTGTTTTGTATAGAATTTACTGTTATAAGAGAAAGAACCATTTGTTGGATTGAAAAGGGAAGCTGTTGGGGGGAAGAGGGTGGAAGGGTGGGACAGGAAGGGGGAATAGGGAAGGGTTTGTGACTGAGATGTAACTTGAAGAAAAAAATAAAGTACTCATATAAAATAAAAAAAATAAAACATTTTATGGGCTATTTTCAGACAGAAAAAGAAAATAATTCTACATTGAAAAATAAATCATTCTTTCTCCTACTTAAAGAGCAAAAGCCTAGGGTACAGTTAGGGGAGGTGAAAACTGAAATGGCTCTTACTATTTGAACAGCCATTCCAATTGAAAAGCACCCTGGGATGAGTACACACCAGCTACTGTGGAAGGCAGGCACAAAGAGCTCAGTTGGGAGCACCTGGAGAGCCATTTTGGCAAAGCCCCTCCTGGAACCAGCTGATCAATAAGTATCCCTCACCTGCGTCAGAATACAGCAGGAACTGTGGTCACTAACAAAGTGCAACATCTTTCTTAGCACCACATTAACCCAAATTCCAGTCCCTCCAGCACCAGGTCCTGGAAAGCAACCCTCCTGAGGTCATATCAGCTGTGAGAAGTGTGACAGAAAGGTTTGAAATTGATTCAGCCATAGTCTGGGGGAACCACCTCAGAAACTTGCCAGCTCTGTCATTTTCTCTGCTCCTTAGAAGCCCTTTGTGTGGCCCAGTGGGCCATCAGGCACCTTTCATGCCCAGGTATAAACAAAAGGAACAGATGTAAGAGGCAGTGATGGACTTACAAAGAACACAGCTTTACATCAAAGCTTAGGCCTGGGGTAAAAGGCTAAATCAAAGCTTTCAAGTAAAGCTAATATGTGAAACTTTGCTTTAACACGAGTGCAAATTTGAAAAAAAAATTAAACTACTAGAAAATCAGGACTTAAACAAAAGGTAGACAGGTGAGAAATAATGAAGAACCACGGTGACATTTACATAGTGACTGTGGATATGATATGGTAGGCCCTCCTGTTCAGCAAACAGTTTGCATTTTCTCAACATGTAAAAGGGTAGAGTTCCCTACCTCCAACTCCCACCCATCCATTTCCCCTCTTCATTTAACTCAGCATTTCTAAAGTAAAAGATCCCTGGAATTGTGTCTTAATTCCATGTATTTTAAATAATAGAGACTACTTCCATACTCACTTGCTGAGGTTTCAGGTACTGAAACACCAACATAAAATCATCAAAGCTAAACAAGGCTTTAATGAGAAGAGAAAGTAGACATACGTCCAACAGGCCTCTGATAGTTGAACCTCGAGAAATGTTTGCAAATTTATTTACTTCTTACCCTTATACGCATGCCCCTGAGTGAATATGGACCAAGAGAACTGCCTAAATCTTCCTGCTATTTCACGTAGTCTATACTTTGAAGTTCCATAAAGGGAATTAAAAGGAGACTCAGATATTGACACTGTAGTAACCAGAACATCAGGAAAAGGGTGTTCCTTGGTAATAAGGTAGAAAAGAAGTTCCCTTGAAGTAAGAGAAGAAAGGAAATAGGAACACCATTCTATAATATTGCGGAACACAAAACAGGTTTCTTCCACTTCCAAGCATCACCTCCTTGGTAGGAAACAGAGTCCTGAGAGAAAGTAGATGTGTGCAGTAGGGGCAGATCCCAGATGCTAAAACTATTCTCTGCATGAACAAGCCCTATCGACAAGATTGTTCTGTAAATAGCTTATTGGCAAGCATATTAGGCAGAGTTCTTTAAAAAAAAAAAAACAGAACTACTAGTATACATGTATTTTTAAAGTATATTATATTGCCTTACACAATGAAGGTTGGGTAGTCCTTGTGATTGTCTGTATGCTGAGAATGCTGAGAACTCACAACTGTTCACTTGAACCTGAATATCTGAGCAGTCCCAACACAGAACTGAAAGCCTGAAAGATTCCTGGAGAGTCACTGCTATTCATTCCACATTAGAAATCCAGGATGGCTTATGTCAGTGGAGGATGTCAATAGCAGCATAACAGATACACTTCCTCAAGAAGAGAAAACAGTCACCACGGGAACCACAAAACAGTTTTCCCCTAGGAATTATTTGTACATGGGACACTCTTTGGAAGGTGTCACCTACTCTGACAAGTCTTCTCACCCCAGTTTACCTACTCTGAAACACCCAGCACTGACGTACCTGGAGGTGTGCCTTGAAGGTGACTCCAGACCTATCATATTGGCAATCAAGATGAATAAGGGCAAGCTATGTGGGAGGAAAAAAAAAGTCTAAGGACCCAGGAGCTCACTCCTTTCTACCTGTGAGACCTAGTGGAACTGGGGCAGACACTGAAAGGTTATCCCTCTTGATCTGAAAATGAGCAATAGTTCTCCTCCCTTCTGCAGCAGATCCTTCATCTGTTGCTTCAAATCTTCTCTGAATTCTGAGGCTGAGGCCAGAAGAAACAAGTGAAAGTAAATGACATGCATCTTTCTGACCTTTAACATATATCCATCCCTAGGACAAAACACAGCCAAACACACTATCCATTTGTAAGAAAAAAAGGAAAGGGTAAACATTCTAGATATTATCTGAGCCCTGCCATCCTCAAATAATTGTATTATGGTATTGCAAATAAAATGTATTTTTCATAAATGCTACTTCAAAAATCTGTAATACTCCAAGCATCCACTCACTACATCCTCACCATAAGTGTGCAAGAGTATGTTCCCTGGACTCCCTCGGGGTCCCAAAACTGAGCCCAGTGTGGCAAATCTCTCTCCATTTCATGCATCTTTGTGCATTTGTGTGTGCACCTGTGTGTTAGGTAAAGCAGAATCATGGAATTTCACTTCGGAGATTCTTCTTCCTGCCATCTCTGTTTCCTCACAACAGAAAGTAGGACCTCAGAAGCATTGACCCTTACTGCAAAACCCTCTTAGGACCTAGGAAAATGGGCTGAGTAGCTTTTCTTGACAAGAAAGCAGGTCAGGTTGGTCGGGGAAGGGAAACTGGTTCATATCCCAAAGCTCCTCTTCCAACTCAGATTCACCATCACCCCTAGCTCCAGCTTTGTCTCTGAGATGAGGTAAACAGGGACACCCATGACAGGAGAAAATCGATCCTTATACCATCTGCTCAGAGCCCCACTAAGGAAGCCCCAAATTCTGGAAGGATTGTTCCCCTCAATTTTTTTCAACTTCATTTTATCCCAGAACAATAAATTTTTTTCATTTTTTAACATTTATTGATTACTTCAGGTTATATCTCCATCACATTGTCCTCTTTCCACCCCTCCTAGTCCTACTCTCCCACCCTCTACCCCTTATCCCTTCCATCCCACCTCTCTGGAGTGGCGTGTGTTTAGAGCTCTAGCTGGCAAGTCATGCTCTCTGTGCTCATTCTTTTTTTTTTTATAAATACTTTATTTTTTTTTCTTCAAATTACATCTCAGTCACAAACCCCTCCCTATTCCCCCTTCCTATCCCGCCCTTCCACCCTCTTCCCCCAGAACTTTCCCCTTTCAGTCCAACAGATGGCTCCTTCTCTTATAACAGTAAGTATTATACAAAACAATAGATATAAATATGCCACATTTATGAGAGTTAAATGGCCCAGTATACCTTCCAAATGTCCAGTTTATACATATTTGGCCCCTGACTTTAACATTCTACTATCTAACCATCTCCATGTGTTTAAAGGTCTATATCTAACTCAACATTCATACTAACTTGCAACACACTTTTAAGAGTATCTTCTTAGATCTATAACACCCTCTTGATTCCTAAACAACTCAAAATTTAGCTATGAGACTCTAGTTGTCTATTCTTCAACCACCTCAGAGACCTGAGAGGGATAAATATATTTGCTTATATAGGAAGTGCAGGGCCTGCAGCTTCCAAAACTAAGAAAGGACATACCAATGACTGCCTGGACAGTTCCCATTTTCTCTCCATACATTCCTGCATCAATCTTCAGCCTTTGGGTCCTGTTTCTATGACAGATGTTTGTTGTAGAGCAGGGATTATGAAGGACTTACCTACCCTGTCTTGGCAGAGTTAGGCTGTCGACTTCCCTGCTACCAAGTTTTGTCCTTTTTGGACAGCAGTCTGTCTGCAGTTGGTGCAAGGGGTTTTTTCATGCCAAGAGAAAGGCTTGCCACTAATTCAACCATCTTACAGTGGAGGTTCTTCGATGCTTATCTTCTACTTGGAGTAGAATAGGGGGTGCTGTCAGGTGCTGATATGTCTCGATATCAAAAAAAAGAAAATCTTGATTTAAGATAACATCAGATAACATCTTTGAATGCCATATTCTGCAGATCTCTTGGGGTTTTTGAAGATGCCCTATCCATCTCTTGTATTTAGATAAGCAAATGTTGCTTGTCTCTTAGCAACTTGATTACTGGGTAGTTTAGAGAATATCTGTGATAGACTGTCATAGTAGCTAACAAAGTGACATGTTTGCACGACTAAGAGTTTGTTTTACTTAAGTATCCTAGACCGTTTTAGACGGTTGGTATCAAGAGGCCAGAGCTTCACATTTTATTTTTAAGTATCTCTAGGTATGATACCATTAGGAAGCGTTACCTTTAATTTTGTATCAATATACCAAGATCTATTCAATTGTGGTTAAATATACTCTTAATTATGTATCAATATACAAAGATCAATGCCTATGTAGCCCAATACAATCTTAATATTACGTCCATATACAAGGGTAAATACCATTGTGGCCAACTATAATCTTAATTTTGTATCAATATACAAAGATGAATACCGATGTAATCCAATACAATCTTATTTTTGCACATTAAACAATGGTCAATACCACTTTAGCAAAATAAACTACTAATTTTGTATCAATATACAAAGGTATAAGGGCATATTCAATAATCTGCCCATTCTTCTTGGACCTTCCTGTGCTATGCCATATCTCATTTTTCTCAAGACTATGCACTCCTACATAGGAGAGGAAGAAGGATACAGAAAAGGAAAAGTAGGAAGTACCTGGGGCCTAACCTCCAAAACCCATTAAACAGGACCATTTATCAGCTTGTAATCTCTTCCCCTAAATATCGGAGTTTTCAGTTATCCTTCAAATAACCAAAAGGAAGGGCGGAGAAACACCTTCCCCACCCTCTGGGCATGGGACGTCGCTCTCTTAAAGTGACTTCCTGCTGATTTGGGTCGTAGTAGACCTGTTTGGGGCCCGAACTCAAATGGAAAAAATGGTTAAAAATGTTAGTACACTCCTTTTATGTTCAGTCCTTCTGTTCTCAGCTGTTTAGATGACCTAAGGGGTTTGTAGGCAGAAGCTGATCTTGCAGGCTTCACTGAGGTTCTTGCCAGGGCATTGTGTAGAGCTGAACGGTCCCAGCGACATTGGATTGCCGTGGTGGTTGCAGGCCCCCGATGGAGACAGCTATTGAGGAAGTCTGCCAGGCAGAATCAACTGGGTCACTCGTCCTCCTTGGTGCCTGATTCTGCTCTCTGCTGAGGTTTTCGCTGTCCAGCTGTCCCCGGGCTCCCCTAATGGATGCTTCGATTCTCCTGGAAAGATAAGAACAGAGCCCTGCCCCAATCCCAACCCTGGGACAATTGCCCTCTTTTTTTTTTGGGGGGGGGGGCTAGGTAGTACTTCTCCTGAAGCAAATTTGGCCTTCTGACAACATACAAAGCGTTATCTTTCAATCCGGGTTAAAGAAGAAATCATTCTGTCACCTTGGAGCTAAACCAGCTCTGGTGTATATATTTTGAGATCCCAAAGGACAATCTGCCTGCATCGAGAAGGCCTTTCGTAAGTAATCTCCAAACCTAGGTCCCTCCAAATCCCATGTGTGTGTCTCTGAACTCTAATTATTGAAATCAGAGACCTGTGTTTCCCATCTGAAGGGATCAAAGATGTGTTCCACCACTCCTGGATCGAAGTCTTTCTCTATTTAGAGTTTGCCCAGCATCAGGCTGACCCTGAGCTCCGGGATCTGCCCGTTTCTGTCTCCAGTGTGCTGGGAGCTGGGACCAAGGGTGTACTCTTCTTGAATGGTGGGACCAAGAGTATGCACCCTCACCACCCCGCTCTGTATGACTCCAGAATACATAAGACCACCAACTCTACGGTGACCCCCCGTCTCCACTGAAGTCAAAGGCATGGGCCAATACCACAATTCTCTTGTATTTTACCTTAGTTCCACGTCTTCTCGACACCTGGAGGTCTGCGAAACCAGGCCGAATGGCTGTATCCTCTATTCCATTCACAGTGTTTCAGCCCTGCCACCTGCCTTTTTTTTTTTTTTTTTTAGTTAATAAATTTATTTGTTTGTTGCTTCAGGTTACATCCTTATCATATTGTCCTCTTTTCCCGCTTCCCAGCCCCACCCTCCCATGCTCTACCCCCTGAACCTTCCGTCTTGTTCCTCTGGGATGGAGTGTCCCTGCCTAACAGTCTCTCACCACAGATCAGGAGTCATATGAGGGCCAAGAGCCTCTTCATTCACCGGGGGCCTACGAGGCAGTACTGCCAGTGAATGGTGTCTCCTTGCTACTGGGGGAATACTAAAAAAAAAGACCAACAAACACACAAACACACAAAAACAAAGAATATCCACAAAAAAAGAGAGGAAAAAGAGAAGGGAAAAGGAAAAAGAAAAAAGAAAAAAAGAAGGAAAAAGAAAAAGATAAAAAAAAAATTTATGTCCATGTTCCTTTTGGTGTGTTGGTTGTAGTACAGATATCCTGTACGATGTAGTTAAAATCCTACTATAAGTGAATAGATGCCATGTGCATCCTTCTGAGACTGGGTTAGCTCACTCAGGATGAGCTCCTCTAGATCCATCCATTTGGTTGCAAATTGCATGATTTCATTGTTTCTGATAGCTGAGTAATATTCCATTGTATAGATGTACCACAATTTTTTAATCCATTCTTCAGTTGAGGGACATCTGGGTTGTTTCCAATTTCTAGCTATTACAAATAAGGCTGCTATGAACATAGATGAGGAGACTTCCCTATGTCTCCGTGAGAGGTCCATTGGGTGTATACCCAGAAGTGGTATGGCTGGGTCCTGAGGCAAGGTTATTCCTAGATTTCTAAGATATCGCCAGACAGACCTCAATAGTGGTTGCACAAGCCTGCACTCCCACCAGCAATGGAGTAGGGTTCCCCTTTCTCCACACCCTCGCCAGCATGCGCTATCATTTGAGCTCTTTATCTTAGCCATTCTAACAGGTGTTAGGTGGAATCTCAGGGTCGTCTTGAGTTGCATTTCTCTGATGATTAAGGATGTTGAACATTTCTTCAGGTGTCTCTCAGCCCTTAGGGATTCCTCCTTTGTGAATTCTCTATTTAGCTCCATCTCCCATTTTTTGATTGGATTATCTGGTTTCTTGGATTTTAGTTTCTTGAGTTCTTTGTAGATTTTAGATAATAGCCCTCTATCAGATGTGGGGTTGGTGAAGATTTTCTCCCAGTCTGCTGGTTGCCGTTTTGTTCGAATGACAGTGTCCTTTGCCTTACAGAAGCTTTTCAGTTACATGAGTTCTCTTTTATTGATTGTTGATCTCAGGTCCTGAGCTGTTGGTGTTCTGTTCAGGAAGTTGTCACCTGTGCCAATGTGTTCGAGGGTTTCTCTCACTTTTTCTTCCAGTGTCTTTAGTGTGGCCGGCCTTATGTTAAGGTCTTTGATCCACTTGAAATTAAGTTTTGTACAAGGTGATAGGTATGGTTCTAATTTCATTCTTTTGCAAGTGGACATCCACTTGGACCAGCACCATTTGTTGAAGATGCTGTCCTTCTTCCATTGTGTGGTTTTGGCTTCTTTGTCAAAGATTAGTTGGCCATAGGTGTGTGGGTCCATGTTTGGGTCTTCAATTCGATTCCATTTATCCACTCGTCTGTTTCTATACCAGTACCATGCTGTTTTTATTTCTGTTGCTCTGTAGTACAGCTTGAAATCAGGGATGGTGATACCTCCAGATGTTTTTTCATTGTACAGGATTGATTTAGCTATTCTGGGCTTTTTGTTGTTCCATATGAAGTTGAGAATAGCTTTTTCCAGGTCTATAAAGAATTGTGTTGGTATTTTGATAGGAATTGCATTGAATCTATATATTGCTTTTGGTAGGATAGCCATTTTTATTATGTTGATCTTACCTATCCATGAGCATGGGAGATCTTTCCATCTTCTAAATGCCTCTTCCATTTCTTTCTTCAGGGGCTTGAATTTCTTGTTATATAGGTCCTTTACATGCTTGGTTAGGGTTACCCCCAGGTATTTTATGTTGTTTGTGGCTATTGTGAAGAGGGTTATTTCCCTTATTTCTTTCTCAGTATATTTGTTTTTTGTATAAAGAAGGGCTTCTGATTTTTTTGAGTTAATTTTGTATCCAGCCACCTTGCTGAAATTGTTTATCAGCTGTAAGAGTTCTTTGGTGGAGTTTTTGGGGTCGCTTATGTATACTAACATATCATCTGCGAATAGGGATAATTTGACTTCTTCATTTCCAATTTTTATCCCTTTGATCTCCTTTAGTTGTCTTATTGCTCTAGCAAGGACTTCAAGTACTATATTGAAGAGATATGGTGAAAGTGGACATCCTTGTCTTGTCCCTGAGTTTAGAGGAAATGCTTCAAGCTTCTCTCCATTTAATTTGATGTTGGCTACTGGCTTGCTGTATATTGCCTTTATTATT
>CAJQZJ010000157.1:164281-200818 GCA_907164525.1 Lophiomys imhausi
GTTTTTGGTTCCAAAAAGCACAGAATTCTACCAGACTTTCAAAGAAGAGCTAATACCAATGCTCCTCAAACTCTTCTACAAAATAGAAACAGAAGAAACATTGCCAACTCATTCTATGAAGCCATAATCACCTTGATACCTAAACTGCACAAAGACTCAACAAAGAAAGAGAACTTCAGGCTAATTTCCCTCATGAACATTAATGCAAATATACTTAATAAAATATTCACACACCAAATCCAAAAACACATCAAAAACATCATTCACTGTGATCAAGTAGTCTTCATCTCAGAGATGCAGGGATGCTTCAACATATGAAAATCCATCAATGTAATCCACCATATAAACAAACTTGAAAGAAAAGAAAGCTTGATTGTCTCATTAGATGATGAAAAGGCCTTTGACAAAATCCAACACCTCTTCATGATAAAAGTATTGGATATATCAGGAATACAAGGCACATACCTAAATATAGTAAAGGCAATATACAACAAGTTGATAGCCAACATTGAATTAAATGAAGAGAAACTTAAAGAAATTCCACTAAAATCAAGGTCAAGTAAAGGCTGTCCTCTGCACATATCAAGTCAATATAGTACTTGAAGTTCAAGCGAGAGCAATAAAACAATTAAAGAAGATCAAGAGGATAAAAATTAGAAAGGAAGAACTCAAAGCACTGCTATTTCCAATAAGATTGTATATATAAATGGCACCATAAATTGTACCAGGGAAATCCTACAGCTTGGAAAAAGCCTTCAGCAAAGTGGCTAGATACAAAATTAACTCAAAAGAATCAGTTGCCCTCCTATACACAAACAATAAATGAGCTGAGAGAGAAATTAGGGAAACAATAGCCTTCATAATAGCCACAAATAACATAAAATATCTTCTTGTAACTCTATCCAAGCAAATGAAGACCTGTAAGACAAGAACTTCATGTCTTTGAAGTGGATCAAAGACCTCAACATAAAACCCGATATATTAAACCCAAAAGAAGAGAAAATGGAGAATAGCCTTGAATGCATTGGCACAGAAGACAACTTCCTGAATAGAATAGCAACAGCTCAGTCACTAAGATCAATAATTAATAAATGGGACCACATGAAACTGAAAAGATTCTCTAAGGCAAAGGACACCAGCAAAAGGACAAACCAGCAGCCTACAGAATTGGAAAAAATCCTCACCTACTCCAATTCTGATGGAAGACTGATATCCAAAATACATAAAGAACTTGAGAAACTAGAAATCAACAAACAAAATAACCCAATTTAAAATGGGGTACAGATATAAACAGGGAATTCTTGTCAGAAGAACTTCTGATATATGAGAAGCACTTATAGAAATGTTCAACATCCTTACCCATCAGAGAAATACAAATCAAAACGACTCTGAGATTCCATCTCACATCTGTCAGTATGGCTAAGATCAAAAACTCAAGTGACAGCTCATACTGGTGAGGATGTGGAGCAAGGGGAACACTCCTCCATTCCTGGTGGGAGTGAAAACTTGTACAGTCTTGTACAGTCACTTTGGAAATCAATTTGGTGATTTCTCAGAAAATTTGGAATAGTTCTATCTCAAGGCCCAGTTATACCACTCCTGGGCATATATCCAAAGGATGCTCCATCATACAACAAGGGTACATACTCAACTATGTTTATAGAAGCTTCATTTGTAATAGCTACAAACTAGAAACAACCTAGATGTCCCTCAACTGAAGAATGTATAAAGAAAATGTGGTACATTTACACAATGGACTATTATTCAACTATTTTAAAAATGACACCATGAAATTTGCAGGTAAATGGATGGAACTAGAAAAGATACTCCTGAGTGAGGTAACCCAGATCTCAAAACACACTTATATATGGATATTAGCCATAAAGTAAAGGATAATCATGTTACAATCCACAGACCTAAAGAAGCTAAGTAACAAAGAGGGCTCAAGGGGAGACATGTGAATCTCACTGATAATGAGAAATAGAATAGATATTGTGAGTGGATGGGGGATAGGACTGAGTAGGGAAGTGGGAATAGGGATGTAAACAGGAAGGATGATATGAGGAGAGGATGGAGGGAGAAAATACTGGGAGAGATAACTGAAATGTGGGTGGGTGTCTCTGGGACAAGCTAGAAACCTAGGGCAATGGAAACTCCCAGGAATCTATGAGGGTAACACTAGCTAAGACTCCTAGGAATGGGGGATATGGAGCATAAACTGTCTGTCTCTTGTAACCAGGCATGACTTCTCATAGAGGGATAAGGATACCAACCCAGCCACAAAACCTTTGACCTACTTGTCCTGCCTACAAGATGTGCAAGGGTAAAGATGGAGAAGAAATTCAAGGAATGATCAGTTAACGACTGTTCCAGCTTGATACCCATGCCATGAGAGAAAGTCCACCCCTGACACCGTTAATGTTATTCTGCTATACTTGAAGACAAGAGCCAAGCACAACTATCATTAGAGAGGTTTCACCCAGCAAGTGATAGAAATAGATGCAGAGAGAGACCCACAGCCAAACATTTAGGCAGAGCTTCAGAGAATCCTGCAGAAGAAATGGAGGATTGATTGTAGGAGCCAAAGGTGTCAAAGACACCACAAGAAAACCTACAGAATAAACTAATCTGGGCCCACAGGGGCCTACAGAGATTGAACCACCTACCAGAGAGCCTCCATAGGACTGATCTAGGCCATCTGCTTATAAGGAACAATTGTATAACTTGGTCTTCATGTGGGACTCCTGACAGCAGGAGCAGGGCCTGTCTCTGACTCTGGTGCCTGCCTTTAGGTCCATTAACCATTACTGGACTACCTTGTCCAGCTACAATAGGAGAAGATGTAGCTAATCTTACTGAAAAATGATGTGCCAATACTGGTTGATATCCATGGGAGAGTTCCCTTTCTGAAGAGAAAGGGAAGAGGCGTGGGTGGTGGGGAGGAAAGATGGGAGGCAAGGACTGAGAGGAGAGAACAGAGGGGAAGCTGTGGTCGGGATATAAAGTTAATTAACCAATTAATTAGTTAATTAATTAATTAAAATAAAGGAAAGGCAAGTAAGGAAGACATGACTCAGGTTCTCTTTATAAACAAGTCTTTCTGTGATCATAAATAAAGGGCAGACAATAAATGCTGGCAGCATCACCTGCAGATAAAAAAAGGCAATTACTCCATTCTTTGTTTCTCCAAGAGAGCTAATTATTAAGGCTAATCATGAAAGAAGTTAATGATTAGAGGAATGACAACCAGATGACAGGAATTCTACAAAACCTGCCAACTCTAGAATAAATTCCCTAAGTCATTTCAAATACTCAGCTATTTGTTTTCTCTACAATAAAGAAAAGCCACCACCATAGTATTTTCTGTCTTTTGAAAAGTTTAAAACACTCTATGATGACTTCAAGTAGAGTTGTTTACAGTATATTAAAATAACAGTAGTCTTCAATTTAAGATTAATATAGAAAACATATGGTTATGTGATAATATAAATTACTTCTGGTAGGGGTTTTCTGATTTGCAAATAAAGAGCATATCAAACAATGATAATCCACAAAGACGGAAAAAGTGAAATCTCATTTACCCAACTCAAAAGTTGATGTGGCAAGAAGTTCTCTTTCTGATCTTCCTGGGGCAGTGTTCAAATACTATTTGTAATTATTTCCTAATCATTCTTGAACTTCTGCTGATAAATTATATATTTTCTTCTCTTCTGAACAAACATTATTTTTTAAAAAAAAAAATTCCTCTTTACCGTCTTGGAATTCAACTTTTGTCATAGAGCTAGATGTCAGCATGCACATGCTCCTTCAAGTAAAAGGAAAATATCTGATATATTTCCTTAAAATGCATATAACACATTGTTAATGTTACAATATGCAATTTTAGTTTTCTAAACATTCACACACTCAAGCAACCAAAAAAGAAGATTGGCTTTCATTTCAAGATGGTGGTAATTGGCATTAGCATGTTCTGAGTGGTGGAAAACCAGCTAAGTACTGTAGAGCTGTACTGGTGCTGTGCAGTTGTCTGGGAGATACAGGCATCCTTTGGGTTCACCCAGCAAAACCTGGGGCTGGCCAAGTCCTGGTGCCAGGCACCTAGGCACTTAAGCACCTGGAACAGCCAACCACAGGAACAGGAGTCCTGCTCCCAGTCTCAGGAATAACTCTTGGGTCTGAGTGAGGCAGGGCCCCAGATGACAATTTCAACCACCAGACAAAGGCCATCCTCGACTTCCTGAGTCCCCAGCTTTCACACATTCATTCCTGTTCTCACAAGAGGACCAGTGCATCCGCAGGTCCATGGGAGCAGTGAGATCAATGGGAGATTCTACCTGGGAATTCCAACATGAAGTGACCTGCTTGCAAGGTGCATGATCAGCAGGAGGTCGAGTTTAAGTACAGTGGAACTGTCCAGAGTTGCAGCATGTTTGACAGGAGGACACAGAATCCGTCTCTGTTCCCTTCTGGGAGTGTACCATGCCCATTGAATTACCCTGATTATACATTAACATTAATTAAACCATTTTTTATTAGTTTGAGTTCCAACTCTCCCATGAAAGCCTCATTCTTAAGGAGATTGGTATAGAATAGCAGGATATGCTATTTTATGTTTAGCTTTTCTTAACTGTTGGCTATGGGAGGCATACAGTTTGCATGTTCTTCCCCAGTCTAACTCTGGGTCCTTACATTGATTAACAGAATATATCTCTTTCTCTCTCTCCTTTTTTTTTCCCCCTGAGACAGGATTTCTCTGTGTATCCTTGTCCTGGACTCACTTTGTAGACCAGGCTAGCCTTAAACTCATAGAGATCAGCCTGTCTCTTCCTCCCGAGTGCTGGTATTAAAAGATTGCACCAGCACACCCAGAGATTAACATATCTCTTTTAGGGTCAAAATGCCTCCCTTCGTGGGAGCCCCACACTTAAGGAGACTAGCTTTATGACCCCTTTCTCTTTATGTAAATCTAAGATTATGTGTATTTATCCATTTGATCAGTAAGGACATTATTAAACTTAACATCAAGGAAAAAATGTGTCATTTTTAAATTCTAGACTGTCTTTAGTAAGCAGCCTCATCTTATCAGCAGGGTTCCCACCCTGCCTTCATTGTTTAAACCAGGCTGGTCTAGAATCCAGAGGTCTGCCTGTTTCTTCCTCTAGTGTGATGGTATTAAGGAATTAAGGGTGTGTGCCAGTACCACCCTGCTCAAATATTTCACTTAAATCCGAGATATTAGTAACTCTGTAACCCAGAGAGCAACTTTGAATTTAGTGACAAGTTGAAATCTGCCCAAAATCTTCAAAAATCCCTTATGTTTTAGCAATGCCAAACCAGAAAAAATATCCTTTCTGTCTCCTGATATAGGAAAAATCAAAGACATCTAAACAAAAATCAAGCAAAGAAACAAGAACATACCAAAAGCCTTATTCTAACTGTGCTATCCCATTCTACAATTAAAGTTTTGTTCATTATTCCTTGGCTTCTTTTAATCTAGTTTTGACTACATTTCTTGGTGGGCCTTTACCAGATACTCTTGACATGTTCCTAGAAGCCAGGAAGCTGTGAACTCCAGCTGTCATCAGTTTTATCTTATCTATCAGGAAGGGCCTCCCTCCTTTCTCCATTATCATTGTTGGGTAATTTAGCATTCCATCTGTAAATTCTTTCCTTTAAGCCTATCCTGAACTTTCTCAAAAAGGATATACAGAACCGCTAAGAAAAACAAACTCAATTGGAATCCAAATATATTGAGGCATTATGAATTCCTCCATTTTAATCTAGGTAGTTAATTCCACTCTCAAGCTCTGTTTAGAAGGCTGCTGATTTTTAAGTATGTAAGGAGAGCTAAGCTTTCCACCTCTGCTGAAAGGCAGTACCTTTTGTTAAGGAACCTGCTCCTTTGAAATGTATTTGGGTTCGGCTCCCAGCTCTTTGGCTAGGAAACTACCTTTTACCCCTGCCTTTTCAGGCTGTAAGCATGGATTCTGATTTCAGTAGTTGGGTACCATTTGTAGAAAATGGCTAATTAAATTATTCTACAGTATTTAGATTATCATTAATTTATTCAGCAGCTTTTAATCCTTAACCAGCCATTATAAATGAGTACACAGAGACACCATATGGATTTTAACAAGCCTTGGCCTTAATTGAGCAATCTTAGCCCATCTAAGCTAGTTCTTAATTCTATTACCCAAATATGACCCCATATATACATACATCCCCTTGGACTGCTATTCTCCACGCTATGCTGATGTTCTTGGCCATGTGGAGTGAGGTTCTTTTTCTAACCCATGATGTGTGGCCTCCTTCTTCCTGCTCCTGGCTGGAATGAATTAATCCTCTGTGCAAAACATAGGGTTCCTGTTAGAATCTCAGGAAGTCCTGCCTTCTTTTACTCTTTCTCCCCTGCTAATTGGCCATCAGGGACTTTTATTAACCAATCAAGAGAATGCCTCACCAGGGATGGTAATCAGATCTCAGCATTGAAATCAACCTATCAGAACCAATGATATTAGACCTTCCCTCAACAGATCTCAATTCAAAAGCCTATATTCTACAAAATTGGAAAACCTAAATAAAATGGACAATTTTCTTGACAGATTTCACTTACTAAAGTTAAATCAAGATCAGGTGAACAATTTAAACTAACGAATAAACACTAAGAAATAGAAGCAGTCATCAAAATTCTCACAACCAATAAAAGACCAGAGCCAGATGGTTTCACGACAGAATTCCACCAGATCTTCAAATAAAAGCTAATACCAATAATCTTCGAAGGCTTTCACAAAATAGAAATAAAAAGAATATTGCCAAACTCAATTTTTTCAGGCCATAGTCACCCTGATATATAAACCATACAAAATTAATTCTAAAAAATCAGTAGGCCTTCTTAAGATAGAAGATAAATATCCCGAGAAAGAGATTAGGGAAAAAATTCCTTCACAGTAGCCACAGGTAATATAAAATACATGGGATAATTCTAATCAAGCAAGTGAAAGATCTGTATGACAAGAACTTCAAGACCCTGAAGAAATTGAAGAAGATATCAGAAGATGGAAAGAGCTCTCGTGCTTATGGATAGGTATGATCAAAATAATAAAAATGGCCATCCTACCAAAAGCAATATACAAATTTAATTTAATTACTATCAAAATACCAACACAATTCTTTACAGACCTTGAAAGAAAAATTCTCAATTTCATATAGAAAAATAAAAAACCCAGAACAGCTAAATCAACCCTGTGCAATAAAAAAAAAAAAATCTGAAGATATCACCATCCCTGATATCAAGCTATACTACAGATCAAGAGTAATAAATACAGCATGGTACTGGCATAGAAACAGATCAGTTAATCAGTGGAATTGAGTCAAAGACCTAGAAGTAAATCCACACACCTATGGTCACTTAATTTTTGACAAAGAAGCCAAAACCTTACAATGAAAAAAGGAAAGCATCTGCAACAAATGGGCTGGTCTAACTGGATGTCAACATGTACAAGAATGCAAATAGACCTATACTCATCACCTTGCACAAAACTTATGTCCAAGTGGATCAAAGACCTTGACATAAAACCAAAAACACTAAATCTAGTAGAAGAGAAAGTGGAGGAAAGCCTTGAACTCATTGGCACAGGTGACAACTTCCTGAACAAAACATCACTAGTTCAGGCTCTAAGACCAACAATCAATAAATGGGACCTTATGAAGCTTAAAACCTTCTGTAAGACAAAGGATACTGTCATTAGTACAAAATGGCATTCTACATATTGGGAAAGGATCTTTACCAATCCTTCATCAGACAGGGGGCTAATATCCAAAATATATAAGGAACTTAAGAAATTAAACACCAACAATCCAAACAATCCAATCAGAAAATGTGGTACAGAGCTAAACTAAGAATTCACAAAGGAGGAATCTCTAATAGCCAAGAGACACTTGAAGAAATACTCATCCCTTAGTCATCAGGGAAATTCAAATCAATACTACTCTGAGATTTCATTTCACCCCTGTCAGAATGGCTAAGACCAAAAACTCAAGTGACAGCACACACTGACAAGGATGTGGAGAAAGGGGAACACTCATCCACTAATGGTGGGAGTGCAAACTTATACAACCACTTTGAATATCAATCTGGTGATATTTCAGAAAATTGGGAATCATTCTACCTCAAGACCCAGCCATATCACTTCTGGGCATATATCCAAACGATTCACCACCAAACCACAAGGACATAAATTCAAAGGACATCAGTTGAACTATATTCATATCAGCCTTATTTGTAATAGCCAGAAACTGGAAGCAACCCAGATTTCCTTCTCTGAAGAATGAATAAATAAACTGTGGTACATTTACAGAATGGAATATTACTCAGCTATCAGAAACAAGAAAGTCATACAATTTGCAGTCAAATGGATGGAACTAGAAAAGCTCATCCTGAATTGGCTAACCCAGACCCAGAAAGATACACATGGTATATCCTCCCTTATAACTGGATATTAGCCATAGTACATGATAACCATCCTACAACCCACAGACCCAAAGAGACAGGAACCTAGCATAACTATCCTGTGAGAAACTCCACCCAACAACAAATCAAATCAGATGTTGAGACACACAGACAAACATTAGGTGGACCTCTGGGAGTCATGTATAAGAGAGGGAGGAGAAATAGAGAGACCTAGAATGGATAAGAACACCACATGAAGATCAACAGAGCCAACCATCCTAATGTCCTAGAGGCTTAGAGAGACTGAAACAGTACCTTCCCCCAAACAGCATATATAGACTAGACCAAGGCCCCCCTATACATACATACATACATATATATATATATATATGATAGGCAAGTTGGTCTTTATACAGATCCCTTAACAAGGGAAGGTAAGGAGCCTATCTCTATCATGGACTCTGTTGCCTTTTAGTGGAACACCTTACCCTAGCTGGATCCTAAGTTGGACCCCAGTACAAGAAAAAGTTCTTAGTCCTCATGTGACTAATGAACTGTGGGAGTAGATATGTGGGGGGAAGTGGCTGGAGGGGGGGCAAGAGGGGCTGCAACTGAGATGTGACTTGAAATAAGTTACATCTTATTAATCTTTAAAAAAATTTTAAAAGAAGTTTGACTTTGTAAATCATATGTTCTATACCAGTGGTTCTCAACCTTCCTAATGCTGTGGCCCTTTAGTACAATTCCTCATGCTATGATTACCTCAACCATAAAATATTTTTTGTTGTACTTCATAAGTGTAATTTTGCTATTATTATGAATTATAATGTAAATATCTGATACGTAGAATATCTTATATGTGAGCCCTGTGAAAGGGTCATTTGACACCCCCAAAAGCTTGAGAACCATGGTCTAAACTAAAGTAAAAGACATAGGCATTAATAAGACCAAAATCATAAACATTTTATTTTACTCCCATTCCAGTTCTGTTTTTTAGTCTTAACCATGTAAGTTTATAGAATGTATATACTTTTTCTCCATCCTTTAGAAATTTGTATCAAAAACCAGTGTCCTACAACAATCAGTATCCAAGCACAAAATCAGATCTCTGAACTAACTGGACAGCTTAGCTGGATCACTGTGAATGCTTCTAGACAGCTGAGTGACATTTCATTTATGTTTATATCAGGTGATCCAAATACAATAAATAAAAAGTTTCTAAGACAAAAGGATCATTTCATTCTTCTTCTGTCCCAAAGTAGTTTAACTCATGATGTGTTTAACAAGAATATACTATTAATGAATGCTGAGGGAAAGTTTGGCAATGTATAAAATTGTGACCTGTTTTCAAACAGGTTATAATTGAGTTATATAGATAAAGAAGGCATTCTTATCCATGAAATACATAACTAGATAAAAATAACATAATCATTGCAGGCAAAACTCTAAGATGGCTCCCATGCTTTCCAATACCTAGTTTTGTCCTATGATTGTATTGCATTAAATGATAAAAGATTTTGCCATAAAATTTAGGGAACTAATCACTTGACCATAAAATATTGAGATTACATAGATAGACCTAATTAGCCATTTAGTCTTTTAAAAGCAGAAGACTTTTCTCTAATTCACCTACAGAAGCAGCAATTAGAAATACTACAAGGACCTAGTAATGCTTAAAAATGAAATGTGAAATTTCGGCTTTTTGCTACCAACTGCCATAAATTGTTTAGGATAATTAAGAAATGCAAACTAATAGTCATGCAAGCTTGTCATTTTGTTAGGTACTATGACAGTCTATCACAGTTATTTTCTAAGCTAATCAGAACTCAAGTTGCTAAGAGACAAGCAACATTTGCTTATCTAAATATAAGAGATAGATAGGGCCTCCTCAAAAACCTCAAGAGATGTGGCAGAATATGGCATTCAAAGATGCTTTCTTAACTTAAGATTTTTTTTTATATTGAGACATGTCAGTTCCAGACAGCACCCCCATTCTACTCCAAGTAGAAGATGAGCATCGAAGCATCTCTGATTGGAGATGGTTGAATTAGTGGCAAGCCTATCACTTGGCAAGAAAAATCCCCTGCTTCGACTGTAGACAGAATGCTGTCCAAAAAGGACAAAACTTGGAAACAGGTAAGTCAACAGCTTAGCTCTGTCAAGACAGGGTAGGAAAGTCCTTCATAATTCCTGCTCTACAATCTATGTCTGTCAGTGAAACGGGGCCAAATGGCTGAAGATTGATGCTGTAATGTATGGAGAGAAATTGGGAACTGTCCAGGCAGCCACTGGTATGTCATTTCTTAGTTTTGGAAGCTGCAGGCCCTGCACTTCCTATATAATCAGATATATTTATCCCTCTCAGGTCTCTGAGGTGGTTGAAGAATAGATAGCTAGAGTCTCATAGTTAAATTTTGAGTTGTTTAGGAATCAAGAGGGTGTTCTGGATCTAAGAAGATGTTTTTAAAATTGTGATGCAAGTTATTGTGAAAGCTGAGTTCAATATAGAACTTTAAACTCATGGTAATGGTTAGATAGTAGAATGTTAAGTCAGGTGCCAAATACATATGGACTGGACATTGGGAATGTATGCTTAGCCATATAACTCTCAGAATTGTGGCCTAATTATTTCTGTTGTTTTGTTGGACTGAAAGAAGGAGCTGTTGGGGGGAAAAAGATATACCTTAAACTTAAAAGGGGGGGGAAGAGGGTGGTGGGTTGAGGGGAAAGAGGGTGGGAGGGTGGGACTGAAGGGGGAGTAGGGAGGGGATTGTGATTGAGATGTAACTTGAAGAAATAAAATCTTAGGGACTCCTCACAAAAGGGAAACAGGAACTTTCAGTCCTATAACTGCAAGGAACGAAATTCTGCCAATAACCAAAATGAGTTCAAAAATAGAGTATCCACTCAAAAGCCCTGACTACAAGTGCTTTCTTTTCCAGAGTCTCCACACAAGAGCCCACATGGTCCAAACCTGTAGTTCAGCCTTGAGAGACACTAAATTGAGCTAGATTAGACTTATCCACAAAGCTATTAAATTTAACAAGAAGTTCTGTTTTAAACTGCTGAATTTGTGATAATCTCTTATACAACAATAGAAAAGCTGTTATGAATACACTTAACATTTTCTGAAATTTTTATGACTTCAACATTTCATGGCTTTTCCTTTCAGAGCTTATAACCTCAGCTCTCTCTTGTGCTTCCAGGTAATCAAAGAAGTCATATCTGGACACAGCTAATCCAAATGCTGCCTTGACTGCTCTGTTGTTTTCATAATATTTGATTTGGGGCAGGTGTGGTTGTACAACCTATAATTCCAACTTTTGGAAGGCTGAGATAAGAGGATCTCAAGTTCAAGGTCAGCATGGATTATGTAGTGAATTGCAGACCAGCATGGGCTATGTAATTGTAAACACTTAATCTTGCCTCCTGAATTTGTTTTAAAATAGCCCTGCAAGGATGCCTTTATTTGACCAGCCCTGACCACATATCCAATATCACTGAAGACACAGATAGTAAAGTGTCCTTTTTGTAAAAACTTGTCTGCTTGGGGATTTATATCAAGAGTGGAACTATATGAGGTTATTATTTTTAGTATTGCTAAAATTACTTCTTGGGAAATTATTTCAGTGGCTTTATTGCAGAATATACAGGCCGTAGTGTAGAAATATCATTTTATGTTCTGTTGTTATGCTGCTGGCGGACAGCAGTTTGTTTGCTTATGGTCATCTGAAAACAGTAAAATCACTTTCTCTTCTCTTGTTGTGCTTTCAAATTATTAGACTTTGTTTTGACATTTTAATTCTTCACAAGATAAGTATATTCAGGAAAATCAATTGTCTTGAAAAATGTGTGTTGCTTTAAAGGTAGAGATTGGTTCAACTACAATATTCTTCCCAAAAAAATTTAGAAACTTTATATAATACCAATACAAATCTTGAAAAGTTGTCCACTCTGATTCTATTCCTATCATACTTATTTTTGAAATCCACTTTTCACTTTGTCCAATCATCTATAAATTCCTTCGAAAAAGTTAAGGTTACCCTTAAACCTAAAAGAGTTTGCATTGGCTATCATATTTATAAAGATAAATCATTCAGAACAACCAAGAATAGGTCACTTCAAAATCATTTTTACAGAGAAATACATTAATTACAGAGAGAAAATGTAGGTTCCCTTCCTTTAAACCAATCCTCTCACTTACTGCCAGTCTCATCTTTTCTCTTTGCTAATCCAAAATGATCATACCTACCCATCCAGCAGACCACAGCATGGCAAAACCAAGGCCAAGTATATTGTAGGTACTTTCATGGCAGAAACGTACCTTATGCATTCAATAAACTTAGTTATTAATAAATTGAGATTAGAATTATATATTAAAAGCCATGAAAATCCAGGTCTCAAAATCTGACATTTTTCTCAAAGTTGAGTTAAAAGTGATTTCAAGTCAATAAACACTTATTGCATACTTGAATGTAATATAGCTGGCTCAATATGATTAGTCTAACATAAAAATCCACTTTTTGATTTTACAATTACATATGTAATTGCTATACAATAAAATTGCCTTTCATTTATTGTATCATTAATCATAATAACAAGAGTAACCTTGGGAGACAGGAATCATTACAATAATTCTATAGATAGAGCATTCAAAGGTTTAAGAATGCCAGAGTCATGTCAAAGGATGTATTGATCACTAAAATCTTTACCATTAACTAAATTGTATATATTGTTGCTGTGTAGCAATTTCCTCCAGCTTAAAACACTGTATCGTACAGGAAAACTCTGTAAGATTCAGGAAGTTAAAATTTAATTAATTAAGAAGGAAAGAAGTGGGCAGTTAACACAACACACAAGATTCAGAAAATAATAACTCCATAGTTTCACGATGTCCCTGAAATATAGAAGATTCACAAGGAGTTCTCCTCAAGGTTATATAAGAAACAAGAACTTTTAGGGAGAAGAGGTTCCAACTTGTGGAGTTACTTGCTGAGAGATGCAAGGATGTAACTTTCCTGAGATTGTCCATTATAAAACATCTTTTAAATGATGCAGTTGTTTTTGAGTCCTACATGTTCATATAAGGAGCTTCTCATATATGCTCCTACAAGTAGCCTTTGAAACTTAAGCCTATATATAGTAAACATACTAAGCCCATACTAAAGCCCAATAAACATACTTGTTTACCAAGTTAGACCTTGTTATTATGGTCTGCCATTGATGCTCTGTCTAGGATAAGTACACATTTGCTCATGACTCACAGGGAAAAGTCACACAATACAAGTGGCATCTGAGCAAGGCCAGACAGATTCAATAATGAGCTGGATAGGAGTAGCTGCATGGTCCCAATAATGAGTACTGACACATTCGAGTAAGACTGATATATACAAGGGCATAGCATCCACAGAGACAATCCCGACATGGTAACCTTTCCCCAGATAACATGGGATGACGTGTCTCCTTGCTCTAATAGCTGTTCTATATTCCCTTCGATATGTGATAGGACATACAGTGAAGGCCAAGGCATATGTGAATAAAGTGCTTTTCAGGGAAATCCCAGGACAGTCATGTTCCTTTACTTGTGTGGTGATTTGAATAAGAATGACCTCCATAAGTTCACATATTTGAATGCTTAGTCACCAAGGAATGACACTGTTTGAAAAGATTAGAAGAATTAAGGGGTATGGCCTTGTTGAAGTAGATGAGACCTTATTGGAGAAACTATGTTACTGGGTATGGGCTTTGAGATTTCAAAAACCCATGCTAAGTCCCTAGGTGCCCCCCGCATGTGTGTGTGTGTGTGTGTGTGTGTGTGTGTGTGTGTGTCTGTGCCTGTGTTTCTGTATATATGTGTGTCTCCTTCTCTTTCTCTGCTCCCAGATCAGGATGTAGCTTTTATCTACTGCTCCAGATCCTTCCGGCATACCACTATGCTTCCTGCCATGATGATAATGGACTAAATATCTGAAAATGTAAACAAGCTCCCAATTATTTTTTCATCAGAGTTACCTTGGTCATGTTGTTTCTTCATAGCAATAGAATAGTGACTAAGACAACTTGGTACGGGTTGTTCTGCCTCCTTTTTAAATAGGGACTTCCTCAAATATCTGATAGATTTAAGATTGTTCTGTACTCCATAAGCATAGCTCATATGGGATGCAATCACAAGTAGACTGCAGTATCAGTTGCATGGCTTTTGTTATGGGTGGTAAGACATGCAACTGAAGCTCACCAATCTTTAAGGAAAGAATCTGCCCACATAAAGAAGAAATACAACAGAAGGGGGCATACAGTTGTAGCCTCTGCATTAGCCTCTTATTGGACAAGAAAGGTGGGAGAAAGAGTAAGATGAGATGGAGTTGGTTGCTTGCCACTTCTTAGAGTTGAAGAGATGCAATGGAAAAAGAATATAAATTGGATTTGTGGGGAGAAAATCATGGGAAGAACTGGATAGTGAGGAGGAAGACAGCAAGATGAAAGTACAGAAGATATACCTCAGGCCCAACAAAGAAGATTAAAAAAAAAAACCTCCCAACTCAACATGAAGATTTCTCATAATGGCCTGGTGCAAGAAACCAAAGTAGTTGAAGAATAATCTGCTTCTGAGCTGACTGAGTTATGAAGGATTGTTAAGAAAGAGTTAGAAGAGCCTGTGGCTTATGGTGTTATGGCATCTGCAGGTGAATGATCAAACTGAGTGCTGTGGAAGCACAATGAGCAATATAACTAGCCATACCTTCTTAAGACAAAGATTTTTAAAATATAACGGAATATGAAGGAAATCAGTGCTATACAAAATGACTTACATGAGACACTAAGGATGCTTAAGGCAACTACCTATCAACATCAGGTTAGGAATTGGTTAGGGATGGGTCTCTGTGTCCATGCTGAAACTGTGACTGGTTTGAACCTATGCTGGTTTTGTGTGTGCTCTCCCAGTCTCTGTGAGTTCATATGTGTAGCAGTACTGTTGCGTGTGGATGGTACTGTTTCCTTGGAGTCATCTGTTATACCTGCTTGGAAAGGGAAAATCAATTTTCTCTGGAGGAGTGTCACTGCATATATCAGCCACACTCCAGGGCAGGCCCCATGCTCAAGGATAACTGGCCAACACAAAATGGACTTATGGGGCAGATGGCAGGGGGAGGTTATATGCATTTTCATTTTGTTTTGATATTAATTTTTGTCTTAATGAGCTTTAATTTCCTTATTTTTATTTGTTTTTGTTTCGTTTTGAGAAAGAGAGATAGACAGAACAACAGAGAAAGAAAACATAAAGATGGGTGGATAGGGAGTTGGGGAGGATCTGAGTGGAGTTAGGAGAGGGAAAAGAATATAATCTAAATATATTATGAAAAAAATAAATAAAAAATAAGAAACATCAGGGATTGGAAAACAATACAGGAGAGACAGAGATTATTGAGGGAACTCAGCATGAGAGACAGAGTGTTTAGTCCCTAAGTCACTGGGCCTGAGAGGATTGTGTCCTGAAGAGACTTAAAAACAGATTGGAACCAGTAGGGACTTTAGTGGCTTAGCTGAGTCCTGTAGTAGATCCTACCTCTATGAGGTAGGAAAAGCTCTGGCAAATCTTAGTAACTTTGGCTCTCTCAAACACATCAGGTGTGAATGTGCAAAAACAGTCAGGTGGGGATGGATGAAGGTCAAATAAGACAACAGGAATTGTGTGTGATGCTTAAAAGCAAAAGTGGCAAATTTTGTAATGAGTTTGAGTTCCTAACAGGAAAATTAACAGAAGCCAAATACTGTGCTAGTGATCTTCAAAAAGGCTTTAAAACCTGAGCAACAATTCATAGCAGAGTAGATTAAACCTATTATAAATGTATACAATGATCTCTTTAGAATATATGATGTTAAGTGTCCTGGAGATGAAGATTGTCTACCTAACCCGAGTCCCTTTTAGCAAATGTAGCAGATGGAAAGGCAAGGGCCACAATGCTGGCACAGAGTCTGTCAGAAATGACAGGCTAGGCTAGATCCAACAGCAGGCACCACACAGTACAGTTCTTGCTTCTAAGCCAGACCAAGCAGCACACTAGGCCTGAGAAGTCTATCAGGGATGAGTGCTATACAAGAATCCAGTTGGAGTACCAGCACCCATGAAGAGGAAGCTAGATGACTCAGGGAAAATTTCTGATTTTTCACAGGTCTAGCAAGGGTGCTATCTCCTCCCCATGCTGATATATCCAAAATGCAAGAAGTGGTTTATAACTTCAAGGAAAGTGTTTTTCAGGTACAGCAGAGCAGATGCACATATGGACTCACAGCAGTTGTGACAGCAGACAAAAAACCACACAAGCTCAAGGCAGACAAAGCCCAGCATGGAGGAGAGGCAGGCACATAGTCACACTCTCAGTTGAGGAGCCATTGACACTTGATAGCAGCTGCTGGTAAAGGCATGAGTCCGTTTTATTCAGCAGTATGACCTCTGATCTATCTACCACTCCACGTGGGCATAGGGAGGTCCTGCACCAAAAAGTTAGCAGTCACAAGCTAGACTCAATGAGGAGCTAGGGGGAGGCAGAGGAAATGGGAGAGGAAAAAGTAAAGAAGGATAGAGAGTAAGGGGTGTGTGTCGGGGGGGGGGGGGAGAATATGAAGTTGAATGGGTAGGGTAGGGATCTGGGTTAGGGGAATGAATACAATCAAAATATACTATGAAATTCTTAAAAATAATAAAAATATTATTTTTAAATGAAACACTCAAAAGACAGTCCTAACAATATAGACAGATGCTTTTTCCCTTGATTCAAAAAAATATGTGACTTGTGTCTGTGGTTTTTTTAGTATCTGTCCTTTCTTCATTTCTTTGCCCCTAGTCAGGGTTGAAGACCAAATCCCCACAGGTTATGACAATGTTTGCAAAACAAAGAGTAACATGTATACCATCTTAAAAACAACTCTACATACTTACCTTGGAATTCCAAGTATTTCCAACACTGGATTTCAACCATCTGGGTTGAAATCCAGACTCCTACCCACCTCCCATTCAGTTTCCTTGATTCTTCACACATCACAATTTATGATAGTTTCCTCATATCCTTTCATGATTCTCTGTGAATCAAAAGCCAAAGCATAACTTTGAGTAATTTTGATGCAATTCAAAAAATTTTGATCATTTTGATATCTCCTCATTATTTGTCTGGGTCTATAAACTGTGGTAAATATCATAGAGACAAAATTCCAGTAGGTTTTTTGTTGAACAATTTTATGGTGTACATTATGGTAAATCAGCAATGTCTGATGATTAAATCTGGGTAACAATCACATCCATCCCTTTAAATGTTATATGGGATGAGCAGTGACTATCAACAGATAAATGGAAAAGGACAATGTGGTATATAAACACAATGGATATTATTCTGGCAATAAAAAATATTATCTTGTCGATTATAGCAACATGGATAGCTAGTAGTTAACACAAGGGAAGGCCATAATTTTAAAAGAAATATCCCAAGTTTCCTCACTTATGGAAACTAAATTTTAGATGTCACTGAAGAAAACAGTAGAACACCTGCCACTGTAGACTGGGAAGGGCAGAGGCGAGATAGAACAGAAGCATCCAGAGCACAAAAGGGAGAATGGGCCAGTTCTAATTTTCTGTAGCATGCTCCATTTTCTAATAGTCACTCACTCAGAATCCTGTAGAGTTGTTCTTCATGGTCTGTGCACACAAGCACATTTGTAACTTTACCTTAGATTTCCTGGAAATAAGTTCCACTGGAAGAGCAGTCTTTAGTGTATGAGCCAAGAAGCTGGAGAGATAGATCAACAGGTAAAGTGCTTGCTGCACAGGTGCGAGGACCAGAGCTTCCATCTGCAGATGTAGGCCTCTGGTCTTTACCTGCACATGCACTTATATGTACATGCACCTATGCATATGTACCCAAGCGCACACACACACACGTTAACAAAAGCTGAAAAGGAAAAGGTATGACCAATTATGTCATATATTAAATGTACTGGCCTATCAAACTTTTCTAGACTCATCTGTGGGCATGCTGTAACACCAGCATTCCAAAAAAGTCATACAAGTACTGAGAGAATAGAAGCAGACATCATCACTTTTCTGAGCATAGCATCCTCTCAAGACCCGGAAGACACACTCTTCAGGGGTTGGTATCAGGGTAACAGGATATAATTTTTTTCCTTACAATCAATAGTAACACTCACCAGTTTGTTTTCAACCTGCCTGAAAATGTGCTGGGGGTGGGGCAGGACTGTAACTCTAGAGCTCTATTGATCTTAGCTTTAATTAATACACCAAACACTTTAACTCAATCCATTTAAGGGTTTTTTTTTTCCAGAAAAGGACAAATTAATGTACTATGTACCAGAAATACATTTCATGAGCTAAAGTGAACCACGTAAAGATTCCACTTTGGAAACAAAGTGAGGAGGAGCAAATTCCAATGTAAATTCAGAACATAGTGGGCTCACTTGCACACTTCAGTATTGCAAGTTCTAGGGTAGGAGAGGGAAGGGGATCAAGTAGTTCAGGACCATCCTTAGCTACATAGTTAAGACCCTTTCAGAAAAATTAACAAGATTATATGGTTTATTTTTAGCAATCCACTTTTCAAAGCAGAAAATCACCATCAAGATAACCAGCTGTCCATGCACAAACCATAACAGAAACTCAATGAGCTTCTCCTTTATCTTTGTTTACATGACAACTGTTATTATCACTCTCAAGTGGACCTCGTGTCCTGAACTCTGAATTAGAAAAGATACATGTGACAAAATTTTATAGAAATCATCAGTCAGCAAAGTAGTGTCTTTAAAATCTCATTTAAGCATGCTCTGTTTGTCTAGTGGATAAAACACATTGTCTCATTTAAACTCAAAGAGAGCTTAATTAATTTAAACACCACCTTCATTACTTCTACTATTGATCCAGCGTAAGGATATACTAACAATCTAAAGCAGTTGAAGGCAGCTCTCTGTCGTACATGCTATTAAAACACAGGAATAAATAAACATTAAAAACAAAAAACAAAAAGCAGGATAATGTAAGAGGCCCGTGCTGTTTCAGGCTGCAGAAATTTCCACACCACCATTACTACTAGATACAATTATGGAGTGTTGACTACTTTCATTTACAACTTTTATTAGTACATGTATTATCTTTTTAGAAGAAATTGTCTTACTCTTAACATATTTTCCCTGACAAAGCAACTACAAAAAGACAACTGCTCAGAAGTTTTAGCACACTATCTTTGTCAGACAAACCTCTTTCTTCTCTTTTCTTACCAAAACAACTTATACATTTAAGTGAAAATGTGCTAACCCCCAATTTTGCTGAATATTTCAAAGAAAGATCATAAGTTTAATAAATAAATGTGCCTCTTAGTTATAATAGGCAACTGATAGCATATGATACTAGGTGATGAAGGCTTTTATTAATAATTCTATTACTATTAGTATGTGGGTAAACTGGGTTTGAGAATTAGATGCTTTATTATCACCATAAATAATGACTGGTATTTTAAGTTATAAGATTACTGATCAGAGTTGGAGTCTCGAGGTCTCAGCTAACCTTGAAATAAATTATTCCAGCTAGAGAACCAGAATAGAGACCCAAAGTTCACTGAGGGACTGTCTAGCTAGTCTATTTAATGTATCAGAATACTGAAGAGAGGGAAAGAAGTATTGGAGGAAAATGTTGGACCAAAATAGAAAGCATGGAATAGAATGACTCTGGAATAGAATGGTTGTCTCAGCCTCTCTGCACAACAGGTTGCCTTTTTAAAAAGTTCCTTCTTCTTCCCACAGTGAGTGGAGAGGGTCTACTATAACCGGAGCTACCTCAGACAGGAATAGCTCACAGGATCCTCAGCTTACTTTAATGATCTTTCTTTTTCAGTTTCTGGATCCATGCTGAAGCCAGCTTTGTTCTCATAGAAATAACTCAACATCTTTGTCAAATTGATCTATCATTTTCTCAGAGAATAAGGTTTTATTTTCTTATGCATACTTTTACCCTCTAGGAGAACAGTGAACTTCTTAACAATCTTTCTTAGAAAATCCCATGAAGCTCCTCTCTTTCATGGGGAACAGAAGAGGCTACTCAGTCTCTCTTGTGAGATCCAAGCTGAAGGTCCCGGTTTCTAATCTTTCATGCAGGAATTGGAGTTCCAGTAACTGTCCTTATGCACACACTTCAGATTTTGTTTTTGTTCCAAAATTCAAAGAGTGAGTCAGGACATCCAAATGCATACTGTACACCATGTAACAAGTATTCCTATTCATTTCACTGAGCTCTGAGCAGGAAATCCAAGGAAACAGGAATGTTCTGGCATACCGAATACTGGCTTATGAATCCTTTCTTTAGGAAATAAGCAATTAGATTGAAAATTCCTATGCTAAGCATTACTTCTCTTTTGAATTTTCCAGGAAAATGGTTAGAAATAACTCCTAGCCAGGTATGGTACTGCATGCCTTTACTGTCAGCACTCAGAGACGGAGACAGATAGATCTCTTTAAGTTTCTGTAATGAGATCCTGCCCCCCCGCAAAAAAAAATCCCCTAACTCAAGTACAAATACAATCACTTACAAGTGTTGTAGGGTCTGCTTAAATCCTACAGAAATCCAACATAACTGAAACACCAGGTTAATGCAGATGACAAAAATCTATTGTAATCAAGCCTCTACTGATTAATCAGGGCCAAAGGATCAGTTGATCAGACTCAGTCTGAGGAGCTGAACTATGACCCTGAATGGACATTGTACAGGATATTTAAAGGGTAAAACCATAGAACAAGGGGAAGCAGGGTAGGCTACAGTATTTGTCCAATCATATTCTGATATATGGGGTTGAACAAGGGAATCTCCATCAGTCAGAACAGGAGTAGGTTCCTGGACCTGGGAATATGAACTTAGTTTGACCATACCAACAAGATGGAGAGTTGTCCTTGAAATGGCTAGACTCAGATAACTGTCTCCTTACAAGTTGTCCCTGAGATGTCTGGGCTCAGACAATGATTTTCCTTCAATAGAAGCTGTTCAGCTGTTGGGAAGTCTCCAGCTCACCAACGGCCTGTGGCCTTGAATCTAGTTTCTCCCTATGATTAAAAAATGGAATGGTAGTTCTTAGAATGTGTTTCCTTTGGTTGTTCCCAACAACAAATACAGGACAAAAACCTAACTGACCAAAAGGTGAATCCTGGTGCCAAGATACAAGACTCCTCTATAGATCTTCAATGTGATTCCCACAACTCAAAGCAGCCCAAACAATAATGTATTTCATGATTCTTGGCTTCCCTATGTTCATCCACAGTTCTCAAATCTGGTTTCCCATTTTGACTTCACTATGCTCACACATGACTCTTCAGTGCTGTCACTTTACTTTGTCAGAGAGCACATAATGAAACTTAGTTTGGCCAAAGAGTGAAAGCTAGGCTCTAACCCTGACTTGGCAGATTCTTTATGTGACTACTCCATTTTAACCACAGGCTTCCTGGGAGGATTGTCTTGAGTGGCAATATCTTAACTGTTTTGTCCCATTACTCTAACAAACCATAGAACCATAGTTTGTTATCTCCTTAAATAATCATATCATATATACATTATCTACCTACCTACCAGATACCTACCAGAACGCTCTTTGGAGTAGACTGGTTGAAGGGGTTAGGGATGAAAGAGTAAGTTATTAAAAGCCCATGCAGATAGTTTCAATTTTAGTTTAAATATATATATTTATTCATTTTTTCTATTAACAAATCCAAAGAAAGAATTCACTCTGTCTCCTTCCTTGCCTCAAAAAAATGCATTTGAAAATTTCTTAGTAAACACTTTTACAAATTTATTTATTTTTATTTATCTGTTCAGATGTGTCTGTGTGTCTGTGAGTACATGTATACCACAGTACTTGACTGGAGGTCAGAGGACAGTGTGTGGAATTTGAGTCTTATCCTGCTCCATGTCCATCCTAGTAGCCTAACTGAGGTCATGAGGCTCAGCAACAATACCTCTACCCACTGAGCAATGTCACTTACCACTGCATCATCAAATTTTGTAATTTGAATTTGTCAACTATTTCCTGAAAGAGAAAATGATCATTGCAAGCAATTTGATGATGCAAAGTCTCCAAATTCAATATCAATCAATATAAATGGGCATAAATTCAAAACAAAAATGTATAAAATATTTTATAAAATGTGATTTATATTGTTGTTATCTTAATGTTTCCTGATCACCCCTCTTACAGTAACTCGAGAAGTCAGATAGATAGAACTAATGTTTGTTCACATATCTAGTTTTGCTATTATAGAGTTATAACATATTAACTACTTTTTATGATCAAATGTCTGACGAAAACAACCACAGGAAGAAGCCTTATTTTGGCTCACAGTTTAAGAGTACACAGAGTCCACAGTGGAGCATAGTCGGGAACCAGAAAGATGAACTGTGCTGTTCACCTCAATTTCTCCTTTTTGCCTTTTTGTTCAGCCTGGGATTCCTTCCCACTGTATGGTACCACCCATATTCAGGGTAAGTCTTTAATCCCAACACTCAGGAGACAGGCACGCAGATCTCTGAGCTCTGATCAGTCAGTTTGGTTGAGCCAGCGAGTTGAGAGGCAGGCAGTGGAATTGAATTCATGGAATTCAGAGACACTTTTACCTGGAGCATTTTACAAAGACAGGTTGAAGAGAGAACAAGCTAGACACAGTTAAAAACAGAATGAGCCAGAGAATGAGAAGGAGCCAGAAGATTAGAACAGATTGAGGACAGATAAGATTGGACAAGGGCTAGATGCTTCCAGGACAGGTGAGCAGATGGAGCCAGTAAGCCTCAGAGACGTCAGTTACCTCAGGCAAATAAAAGTTACTTGTACACTGATGAGTTAGAATTTTTTCATTCAATAAATTAGCAAAAATTAGAGTGAGAACTTGAAAAAGCTTCAAGATTATAAATGAACAGAAATTTTCACACATTTTAAATAAAGAATTCTAGGGAAACTTCGATGCAAAGGATGACTTTTCTCCACAGTGATTTAAGTGTGCTTGTAAAGAGTTGAGAGAGCTAGAAACAAAGATAACTTTAATCCCATCCCAGTGACTGTAATGATTTGGATATTAGTTATGGACCCCGAAATACACACAAGCAAACCAACACCTATTTCTACTGTCCCTTTTATCCCTGGAATAATGGCTCAAGATCTCAATGAATAACAAGAACCCTCACCTGGCTAGACTTAAACCCCAATTTTGGGACACTATCAAACTACTGCCTGTTACTAAACAGTTACTAAACAACCAAGTCCCATACTGAACAATACCAGGTTCTCCCTTACCTCTCTGGGTTTGCTGTTATCTATGGCTGAAGTGAATTCTCCTTAAGCCTTGATAGTATCCTAAAGTTGTAAAGAAGACACATTGGGGGAGCTCTTCCAAAGAGTCAGGACAAAACAAAAAAAAAAAAAAGGCATTTTAAAATTCTTATGGCCAGCCTTTATGCCTGCACCCTGCAAGCAGAAGTTGATTTCAAACTCTCTCTCCTCTCCTGGGTAGATAGTTACTCATGAAGCTAGTCTTCCCATCCATCCTGTAAGTTTTCCTGCAAAACAGTTTCAAATTCCTCTAGAGTCAAACTAGTTTTCCTCTTCTTCATCTCTCATTTCCCCTTGCCAACCTGTTTATCTAAATGAACTGCTCACCTCTGATCTGTATGAGGAAATGAGGACTGGAATCAGATTCTCCATCTGTTGGGATTGTGGGTAGTTTTTCCATTTTTATTTGATCTTTACTTTGTCAGGTCCCTTTTACAAATCCGATTCTTTTAAACCCACTGTGATTAATGTTGTAATATGTCTTAACAAACCTAAGATCATGTGCTATTATTTCCTCTTGCCTATGCATAATTTGATATTTACTTCGCAAATCAAATCAACATGATCTATTAGCACAGGTGAGTTTCCCTTTTTTTTTAAGGACTTTAAAGTTCTGCAGCTGCTTCCTGAAGAAAATGAATTCCCATGCAGGTGTCCTTGCTTCAAAACAGACTCAGGATGCTCATTTAGCTTTCAATTCTACTTACTTGGCACGTACATATAGAAATTTAAAGAGGTGTCCTCTTTTCCCTTTCTCAGTAGTGTACCTACAACATCTTTTGAAATTTTTTCAGATGCATATCCTGTAAATCGTGTGACTGTAAATCAATGATTGCTGTCCTGTCCTTGCCAGAGAAAGGGATGATACCAAATGGAAAATAATCACTGTTCAGCACTGCCATCCTGTTTTTCAAATCTCTAAGGAGAGAATGCTCTTGAAAGCCAGCCTAGGCTAAAAGAGAAATGCTTAATAAATTCATAAAGCTTTAATTAACATATCAAGAGGCAAGAATGAAGCATCTCTGGCTGTTAAATAAAAACTGAGCCTACCATAAGGAAAAGCAGGAAACTGCCCATGGAGGCCAAAAGCTCAGATAGACAGACAGAAAGACAGATTATAAGTAGATGATTATGATGATAGATAGGTAGATAAATAGATGATAGATAATTAGATGATAGATATATACACAGATAGGCACATAGATACATAGAGATAAAATATTTTATATATACATGTTATAATATTTTATACATGCTAATATTAAATAGAGACAAATTTAGCAAAGGAACTACTGAAATGTCCAGTGCCCTTCTTCCTCAGTGTTACATGATTAGGTTGTTGCTTTCACACACCCAGGCCCAGCTTAGGAAACAAGGAGGAGTGAGAGAAAGCTGAGCATCCATATTTACAGGGAAATGTTTCCTAAAGAATTCTATTTAAAACTGTAGAAACTCAGAGCCAACTGATTGGAAAGTAATTGTTTGTTCCTTTATCCCAATCAGTCAAGACAAGATCCATCTAAAAAATAAAGTAAGCATTTACTAATACTAGAAACATGTCTACTCAGTTTTGATCATTTGATTTATGAAAAAAAATGCTACTACAAAGCAATTAAGAAAATGCTCAGTTTAACTTGTAGAGCGAGAATAATTAAGATGCTTTTTGGGAAAAACCTTGATCCTGTGTTATTTAATACATGAATGTGTATTTGGGGTATCAAATCAAGATATCCTTTATAACTGCTGCAATGAGATAGCCACCAGTAACACATACTTATCAAAGACTTGAAAATAACCTATGACAAATTATACTGCAACCACAAATACAAAACATATATCAGATGTCTAGGACTTATTATGATTTTTGAAATACAAAATATTGACCAATATTTATACAATTAAATGTTGAAATAATGACATTTGATATGCACTGGGCAAAATAAAATACATTGTTAAAATTCACCTTATTCTTCTTGTCTTACAGTGTGGATAATCATGTACCTGGGAGCAACTCTGTATTTATATAGTTGTGTGTGTGTGTGTTGGTGTGTATTAGTAACAATAGTAAAAATGAGGCCATGAATTTTAGAGGGATCAGGGGGATATAGAAAGGATTGCAGGGAAGTGATAGAAAGCATGTCATTACATTTTAATTTTTAAAACTCCAAAGAAAGGAAATAAAACTTGGTAAAATGTGGGGGGATACTTAAAAATAAAACTACTACATGGTCCAGCAACGCCAGAACTGGGAGTATCAAAGGAATGAAATCAGCATTTCACAGTGGCAACGTCATTCCCATGTTCATTGCAGCACTCTTCAAACACACAAGATGTGGAAACAACCCATGTCTGTTGGATGAATGGTAAAGAACACACAGTATGCGCATCCAGTGGGCAATGTTCGTGCCTTTAGAAAGAAGGAACTGTACCATTGGTAGGAATCTAAATGAAAAGTGCATATAATTCTATAAACTATTATGAAATGATCAGTCTTGCAGCTGGCTCAGTCTTGCAATCTCCTCCACCGCTGGTGTGACCAGCACCACTCCACTGCCCCCACCCCCACCTACTACCTCAGTGATTCAGACCGCAAGCACAGAAATGAACAAACATGCCATGGCCACCTTTGCTACCACGTGCCATCAAACTCATAGAAGCTAACAATGGAGTTGTGACTAAAGGAGAAGAATGGGGAGGTATAGATCACGTGGTGGAAAGTGTAGTTTTCCAAGGGAAGTTCTAGAGATCAGTTATGATATATGGTACTTAATGATGACAATCAAGTGTGGTACTATATTATACTGTGGTATTAAATTAAGAGGACAGAGCTCACGTTAAGTGATGACAAATTTTACAGCAAGCATAAACATACACACACAAGAACACAAGAATTCTTAAGAATGATAGATCTGTATAATACTTTAATATTGATAATAGTATCAGGAATATATGCAAAGGTCCATACTCATAAAATATGAGTTAAATATGTAGAGCTTTGTGTAACAATAAAGATGTTGTTGCATTGTTGTCATGTTAAACAGTGTTCTTTGTGGGGTTAGAGATGATGCTCAATTGTTGGAGTGCTTCTCTAGTGTGCAGGAAGTCCCAGATTCCATCCATCATAAACACATAACCAGGGGTGGCAGCGAATGCCTGTAATCCCAGAATTTTAAAGTTAGAAGCAAGACAATCCCAAATTCAAGGTTGTCTTCTGCCATAAGAGTTCAAGAGTTCAAAGCAAGCCTAACATACACAAGACCCTACAGAAGGAAGGAAGGAAGGAAGGAAGGAAGGAAAGAAGGAAGGAAGGAAGAAGGAAGGGAAGGAGGGAAGAAGGAAGGAGGGGAGGGAAGGGAAGTGAAGGGAAGGCGATGGGAGGGGAGGGGAAAGGAAGGGAAAGGAAAAGACAGGAGGAAGGGGAAGTGGAGGAATGAAGAGATAGATGGAGAGGAAGAAAGAAGGAAGAAAGGGTATTTTATTCCTTAGTGACTATGACAATTTGTCCCATATTTAATGTTTTGTTTTAATGTTCTTTAACAAAGCAGAGTGCTTCATTTTAAATTAGGCTTTATTGTTGGCTAAAATCCCTTATTAAGTTTACGTAAAAGTGTTTGTCCTTATATTAAATCTAGTACTTTTAATTTCTTATCTATAAAAGTTTCAAAGGCAGGCAAAGAAAATCCAGGAACTTTGGGATGCATTCTAAGAAGCTATAGCTGAAAAGACCTGTAAGAATTCTGGTTATTTAACCTGAATGGAGTGACATAAAAATTAATTCCAAAGTAAGTTATTAGCTATGTCTGCATTTAATACAAGTTCTGCATTCATTTTATAGTTTACCATGAAAAGATGGGAGAAGAAGAATTTTCTTTGCATTTCAGGATAATTGTATATTTAAATTTTTTCCCTGGCTACAAATAGTTTATATTACAGCCTGTTAATTTCTTAAGTCATTTCAGCTTATCTAAGAAGGCTCTTTTTATTCTTGGAGATGATTTTAAAAGAAACCAATATTTTTGCTAGCATGTCCATTGAAATAATTAACAGCACTTCAGCCATATGGTAATTAATTCACAAGTATATCATAATGTTATCAATTAGTCTTTAGCCTCTGAATATACAAACAGTATTTTCTTTGCATTTGGAATGAACATGTTTGGTAATTGAAATAATCAAATTAAAATATCACTATAGGAATGTCCTTAAAAAGTTAAAGAGGGCCAGAAGAATGGTTCAGCCAGTAGAGGTTTGGCCATCTCAGTTCCATCCTCAGACCCCACATAAAGGAGGACAGACAGAACCGACTCTACAAAGTTATCTCCACCTTCACATCTGCACCATGATACATGCACACACCAAATACACACACACACACACACACACACACACACACACACAGACACACACACACAAATAATTCTAATTATGTTTAATTTTTGGTAAACTTTATTATTTAAAAAAATCACAAAGAGTAATGAACCAGATTCAGGGCCTACTTCTCCTAATCACCTTCTAGACAGTTAGAAAGCCATTCTGAAGCTGTGCAACTACACATTGGCTTCTAGATTTCCACTATAGAATGTATTTATTATGGAGTTACATACCACCAAACCTAAAAAGATCCTTTAAAGAAGTAGAACCAGAAAAACACTTAGCTTTATATCCTCTTTCATAACTCTTACATATTACCTGCATTCAGCTCTTCCTCGCACTCTAATATTTACCCTCTCCTTTTTTCTTTTCTATGTTATAATATACCCATGTGCACAATTCTTTACATTTAGGAAGGTATTGCTAATTTTGTAGCTTAGAAAAATAACCATCATGTTTGTGACCACACCTGATTCCTCAATGCTCAGGCAATAGGTATAATTCTCATCTTCCTATCCATTTTGTGTATGTATCCATAAGAGAATGTGTTTTATATTTTCCATGCCAACTTACATAATTCCTTGTTGGATAACAAAATTTTGTATCAGTAAAGTAAATGATAGAAGAGTTACTCTCTAACTTTTGGCCTACCCTTATGTTATATTCCTTTCTTAGGGCCACCCTAAAACAGTACTATACAACTAAGTGGCTTAAAACAATAAAAAAATTATTTTCCTACATTTGTAGAGGCCTGAAGTCCACAATCAAGTATTGGTGGAACCAAACACCTTCCATAGTACTGAAAGGAAATGTCCTTCCTTGCTTCCTGCAGGCTCTGGTGGTTATAGCCACATGGGCCCAGCAGTCTGGGAAGGAGGCTATGTGTTATTTCATAAAAAGGGAGGAAGTGAAAGCAAGGATGGTAGAGGGCAAGGGGAAGGGAGGGAACAAAATGACAAATAACAGAAAATTAAGTGTGTAAAAAGCTGATAGATGTAATGACACCATTGTGATTGAGATGTAACTTGAAGAAATAAAAAATAAATTATTAAAAAAAATATTGTAACCGAACTTTTAAGTTATTATTTAACACTTATTTATTTATTACTAAATTCACTTATAACAAACACCAACAATTTCTTAACTATTAATCCTATAAAATCCTACAACCCCTTTAACCTATCCACTAAACCTATTGATAATTATAACAACTATTTTCATAACCTTTTAGAATGATACAGTCTCTGGGGCAGGTTCTCAGTCGTCAGGAACATAGTCTTTGTTGTAGATTCTGTAACACACTTAGCAGTCCTTCTTCTGGATCTCTCAGATGTAGGTTCGTCAGGGTAGTTGGTTATTGCAGTCTCACCTTAAATAAGGCTTCATGCTTTCTTTTCTGTGGGAGACTCCAGCCGTCTGCAGGCCAACTTACTTCTTTTGAATCAGGAACTCAGCTGCTCTGCCTCAGTCCTTAAAGCCAGGCACCGTTTCCTTTAGGCCACTGTTTGGACAGATCAAACCCCTCTAGGCAAAAGCTGAGCCACAGGGTCAAGTCCTTGGCCTTTTGGTGTCTTGCTCAGGCTTTCTTTGCTCACCGGCTTCTTTCTGCTTCAGGGAGAGAGCTGGCCATCAATGGCCAGCCCTTTTTTCAGCAGGACTCTTGGAGCTCTCTAGCATCAGGGGCCTCTTCTCTTCTCGGCTCCACGCACTGTCCTCAGATAGGAGGAACTCTGTTTCAGCTTAATTTGGGCTCCACCCACTTAGCAGCTGAAAACAATGCCAGGCCAGATACTTTGTTTCAAGTCTATTGAGTCTTTCCTGTTTTCCTGACTTCAAACTTGTTTTTCAGTCTATTGAGTCTTTCCTGTTTTTGTTGACTTCAAACTTGTTTTTCAGTCTATTGAGTCTTTCCTGTTTTTGCTGACTTCATGCTGATAATGCTCTTCAGGCTCCGAATTAAGAGACAGTATCAGAAACTCCTATATATTTCCTAAATCTAATTTATCTAACTCCTACAAAATATCATATGTTTTCATATATATGCACATATATTTGCATGTCACACAAAATTTAATTACAAATTCTTAGAAAAAAATGTATCTTGGTTGTATTCAACTATGAATTCCAAAACATAACTTAGTGTTCTGCATATAGCACAGAAAAGAACAAATGGGAAAAAACTAAAATAGTTGACAAAGTCATAACACAGGCCTGTGGCTCCCTACAGAATTCTGGTGTTCCCTGGGCTCAGAGTTGGCCTTAAGAGAACAGAATGGGGGGGATCCAAGATGGCAGTGGCCTGTGCAGATGTATTTTGATTTTGGGGTTAACAGTCACAGGGCGGCAAGTGTTGCAGGACACTATACAAATGGCTCGACCCCCTCTAGATCTCACCCAACTACTCAGGAACCACTGAAGGTCCCTGGGCAGGATGCTCCTTCCCACTCTAGGACATGCAAGGAAGCCACTGGACTCGGGAATCGGGATCTCCCCATCCCTCACCAGGAGAGACTCCAGGTAAGTTCCAATATAATACCCTGAGCGCAAATTCAGATCCCACGCAGTGATAATCCCCACCCTGCTGGGCACACTCAGGTCTCCCACAGATAATCCTGCTATCTGGCGAAGGGTTGCAACCCTTGGAAGTTAGTGCAGCTCAGCTGCAAAGTGCTTTCAGACTGCAGATCACAACCCACTGCTCTGACGTCACTGGCCAGTTTCCAAGCTGCAGGAGCAGCAAGGCTATTGGGGGTGAAGGGCAGAGTTACATACCACAGGAACCAACCCTGGGCAAACTGCGAGACATTTGAAACTGTCGTACATTGGACTTTTGTACTAGTACTGGCCCTTCCGGTGGAGAACCAGAGCTTACTTGTTCACAGCTCCACCACCTGGATTAGTTAGGTCTCCACCTAGGAGGCGGGGCTGAATGACTCACCTTATAGGGGTGGAGTAAGGCAACTAGAATCCTACAAAAAAGCGCCCTCTTTGGACCCAAGTCCAGAAGACAGCTAAAAAATTCCACATGGCCAGAGGCCCCAGACCAAAAAAAAAAAAAAAACAGAGCGAAATGACTCCAACAAAAGAAAGCAACACTATTCCATCCAGCCCAAACCACCTCACCACAGCTGAAACACATGAAAACGATGACAATTCTACATTATGGAAAGTGATAGAGTCCCTTCAAGAAGAACTTAAATCTATGAAGGAATTCAAAAAAGCCACAATTTTACAAGTCAGAGCAATGAATAACACCATTAAAGAGCTCCAAGCCAAAGTGACTCCGCTTGAACAGGAAAAGGACAGAGCAATGAAAGATTTCCAGGCAAAAACAAGCAAAATGGAGAAGGAAATGTACAAAATGAACAATACCATTCAAGACATGAAAATTGAAATGGAAACAATAAAGAAAACACAGTCAGAGTTAAAAGAGGAAATGGAGAATCAAGGGAAGAGAACAGGAACTACGGAAGTGAGTATCAAAAATAGGATGCAAGAGAGGGAAGACAGGATCTCAGGCATGGAAGATTCGATGGAAGAAATCAGTACAACATCCACAGAAAATGTGAAAGCTAAAAAATCTCTCACCCACAACATCCAAGAAATCAAATACTCAATGAAAAGACAGAACCTAAGAATTATAGGCATAGAGGAAAGAGAACACTCCCAACTCCATGGTCCAGGAAATATCTTCAACAAAATCATAGAAGAAAACTTCCCAAACCTAAAGAAAGAGATGCCAGTAAAAATCCAAGAGGCTTACAGAACACCAAACAGATTAGATCACAAAAGAAACTCCTTTCGCCACATAATAATAGAAACTCCAAATGTACAGAACAAAGAAAGGATATTAAAAAGTATAAGAGAAAAAGGCCAAGTCACATACAATGGCAGACCCATCAGAATCACACCTGACTTCTCCTCAGAAACTTTAAAACCTAGAAGGGTCTGGACAGATGTCCTACAAGCCCTGAGAGAACATAGGTGCCCAGCCAGACTAGTATACCCAGCAAAACTCTCTATCAACATAGGTGGAGAAAACAAGATATTCCATGAAAAAATCAAATTCAAACAATATCTCCCCATAAACTCAGCCCTACAGAAAATCCTAGAAGGAAAAATCCAACCCAGAGAAGATAACTACATCCAAGAAAACAAAGGAAATAGAAACCTACACAGCAACTAAACAAAAAGAAACACAAAACGAACAGCTATACCAAAATAATGGAAAATAACAACAACTGGTCACTAATATCCATCAACATCAATGGACTCAACTCGCCAATAAAAAAGACACAGACTTACAGACTGGATCCGTAAACAAGACCCATCTTTTTGCTGTATACAAGAAGCACATCTCACTATTGAAGATAAACACTATCTCAGAGTAAAGGGATGGGAAAAGGTTCTCCAAGCAAATGGACCCAGAAAACAAGCTGGAGTAGCCACCCTAATATCAAATAAAATAGACTTCCAATTGAAGTTAATAAAAAAAGACAGAGTAGGACATTACATACTCGTTAAAGGAAAAATCCAACAAGAGGACATCTCAATATTGAACATCTATGCCCGAAATACAAAGGCACCTACATTTATAAAAGAAACGCTTCTAAAACTTAAATCGCACATTGATCCAAACACTTTAACAGTGGAAGACTTCAACACCCCACTCACAACTATGGACAGATAATCAAGACAGAAGCCAAACAGAGAAATAATGAGTCTAAGAAGGATCATGAACCAAATGGACCTAACAGATCTCTACAGAACATTTCACCCAAACACAAAAGAATACACCTTTTTCTCAGCACCTCTCCAAAATCAACCATATACTTGGACACAAAGATAGCTTCAACAGACAAAAGAAAATTGAAATAACCCCTTGTATCTTATCACACCACCATGGAATAAAGCTGTACTTCAATAGCAAAAGAATGAACAGAAAGTCTACACTTACATGGAAATTGAATCACTTTTTATTAGACGACCACTGGGTCAGGGAAGAAATAAAGAAGGAAATCAAAGACTTCTTAAAATCCAACGAAAATGAAGACACAACATACCCAAACCTATGGGACACAATGAAAGCTGTGCTACAAGGAAAGTTCATAGCACTAAGTGCCTTCAAAAAGAAAATTGTGACAGCTCATATTAGTGAATTAACAGCTAAACTGGATGAATTGGAAAAAAAAAGAAGCAAACACTCCCAAGAGGAGCAGAAGACAGGAGATCATCAAACATAGGGCTGAAATCAACAACTTAGAAACAAAAAGGACTATACAAAGAATCAATGAAACCAAGAGTTGGTTCTTCAAGAAAATCAACAAAATAGATAGACCCTTAACCAAATTAACTAAAAGACAGTGGGAGAAAATACAAATCAACAAAATCAGAAAGGAAAAGGGATAAATAAGAACAGACATTGAGGAAATCCAGAGAATACTTAGATCCTACTTTAAAAATCTATACTCCACCATATTTGAAAACTTAAGTGAAATGGACAATTTTCTTGATAGATTCCACCTACTGAAGCTAAATCAAGATCAGATAAACAGATTAAACATCCCTATAACCCCTAAGGAAATAGAAACAGTCATTAAAAATCTCCCAACCAAAAAAAGCCCAGGGCCAGATGGCTTTAGCACAGAATTCTACCGGACCTTCAAAGAGGAGCTAACACCAATACTTTTCAAACTCTTTCACAAAATAGAATCTGAAAGAACATTGCCGAATTCATTCTATGAGGCCACAGTCACCCTGATTCCTAAACCACACAAAGACCCAACAAAGAAAGAGAACTTCAGACCAATCTCCCTCATGAACATAGATGCAAAAATATTTAATAAAATACTAGCAAACCGAATTCAAGAACAAATCAAAAGTATCATACACCATGTAAGTAGGCTTCATCCCAGGAATGCAAGGATGGTTCAACATATGAAAGTCTATCAACGTCATTCACCATATAAACAAGATGAAAGAAAAAAAACACATGATAATCTCACTAGATGCAGAAAAAGCATTTGACAAAATCCAACACCCCTTCATGCTAAAAGTTCTGGAGAGAACGGGCATACAAGGACCATACCTAGAAATAATCAAGGCAATATACAGCAGGCCAGTGGCCAACATCAAATTAAATGGAAACTTGAAGCATTTCCTCTAAACTCAGGGACAAGACAAGGATGCCCACTTTCACCATATCTCTTCAATATAGTACTTGAAGTTCTTGCTAGAGCAATAAGACAACTAAAGGAGATCAAGGGGATAAACATCGGAAACGAAGAAATCAAATTATCCCTATTTGCAGATGATATGATAGTATACATAAGCGACCCCAAAAAATCCACCAGAGAACTCTTACAGCTGATAAACACCTTCAGCAAAGTGTCTGGATACAAAATTAATTCAAAAAAATCAGAAGTCCTTCTTTATACAACAAACAAATGGACTGAGAAAGAAATAAGGGAAACAAACCCCTTCACAATAGCCACAAACAACATAAAATACCTGGGGGTTACTCTAACCAAGCAAGTAAAGGACCTGTACAATAAGAACTTCAAGCCCTTGAAGAAAGAAATGGAAGAGGCCTTTAGAAGATGGAAAGATCTCCCATGCTCATGGATAGGTAGGATCAACATAATAAAAATTGCCATCCTACCAAAAGCAATATATAGATTGAATGCAATTCCTATCAAAATACCAACACAATTTTTAATAGACTTGGAAAGAGCTATTCTCAATTTCATATGGAACAACAAAAAGCCCAGAATAGCTAAATCAATCCTGTACAATAAAAAAACACCTGGAGGTATCACCATCCCAGATTTCAAGCTGTACTACAGAGCAATAGTTGTAAAAACAGCATGGTATTGGTATAGACAGTAGATCAATGGAATCGAATTGAAGATCCAGAAATAGACCCACACACTTATGGCCACCTAATTTTTGACAAAGAAGCCAAAATAGCACAAAGGAAGGACAGCATCTTCAACATATGGTGTTGGTCCAACTGGATGTCAACTTGTAAAAGAATGAAATTAGACCCATACTTATCACCTTGTACAAAACTTAAGTCCAAGTGGATCAAAGACCTTAACATAAGGCCTGTCACACTAAATCTACTAGAAGAAAAAGTGGGAAAAACCCTCGAACTCATTGGCACAGGCAACAAACTTACTGAACAGAACACCAACAACTCTGCACCTGAGATCAAAAATCAATAAATGGGACCTTATGAAACTGAAAAGCTTCTGTAAGGCAAAGGACACTGTCATTCGAACAAAATGACAGCCTACAGACTGGGAGAAAATCTTCACCAACCCAACATCTGACAGAGGGCTAATATCCAAAATCTACAAAGAAATCAAGAAATTAAATGCCAAGAAACCAAATAATCCAATCAAAAATGGGGGACAGAGCTAAATAGAGAATTCACAAAGGAGGAATCCCTAATGGCTGAGAGACACATGAAGAAATGCTCAACATCCTTAATCATCAGAGAAATGCAAGTCAAGACAACTCTGAGATTTCATCTCACACCTGTCAGAATGGCTAAGATCAAAAACTCAAATGACAGCACATGCTGGCGAGGGTGTGGAGAAAAGGGTACCCTACTCCATTGATGATGGTAGTGCAGGCTTGTGCCACCACTATGGAGGTCACTCTGGCCATATCTTAGAAAACTTGGAATAGCTTTGCCTCAGGACCCATCCATACCACTTCTAGCTATACACCCAAATGCCTCTTCATGGAATCATAAGGAAGTTTCCTCACCTATGTTTATAGCAGCCTTACTTGTAATAACTAGAAAGTGGAAACAACCCACATGTCCCTCAACTGAAGAATGGGTTAAAAAACTGTGGTACATCTACACAATGGAATATTTTTCAGCTATCAGTAACAATGAAATTATGCAATTTGCAGCCAAAGGATGGAACTAGAAAAGCTCATCCTGAGTGAACTAACCCAGACTCAGAAGGACACATATGGCATATTCACTTATAGTAGGATTTTAGCTATATAGTAGAAGGTATCGATACTACAACTAACACACCAAAAGGAACTTGGACATAGACTTCTTATTTTAAATTTTTGTTTATTTTTTATATATTAGTTATAATTTTTCTATTTTTTAGTCTTTTTTATCTTTTGTATGCTTATTGGTTTGTTTGTTTAGTAGTTCTCTCTCCCTGGCAACGAGACACTTTTCACTGTTGGTACTGCTTCATAGATCCCCAATGAATGAAGAGGCTCTTTGCCCTCATAGGACCTCTCAACTGAGATGAGGGACTGTTATATAAGGACACCCCACCCCAGAGAAATGGGATGGAAGGGTTAGGAGGTAAAGAAAAAAAA
>CAJQZJ010000157.1:200828-248972 GCA_907164525.1 Lophiomys imhausi
CCTCTTCAAAAACCTCAAGAGATCTGCAGAATATGGCATTCAAAGATGTTTTCGTAACTTTAGATTTTTGTATATCAAGACATATCAACTCCTGACAGCACTCCCTATTCTCCTCCAAGTAGAAGACACATCGAAGAATCTCCAGTGGAAGATGATTGAATTAGTCGCAAGCCTATCTCTTGGTAGGAAAAGCCCCTTGCTCCAACTGTAGACAGAATGCTGTCCAAAAAGGACAAAACCAAGACAGGGTAGGTAAGTCCTTCATAACCCCTGCTCTACAATCAATGTCTGTCAGACAAATGGGACCAAACGACTAAAGATCGATGCTGTAATGTATGGAGAGAAAATGGAAACTGTCCAGGCAGCCACTGGTATGTCATTTCTTAGTTTGGGAAGCTGCAGGCCCTTTACTTCCTATAAAATCAGATATATTTATCCCTCTCAGGTCTCTGTGGTGGGTGAAGAACAGATAGTTGAAGTCTCATAATTAAATTTTGAGTTGTTTAGGCGTCAAGAGAGTGTTATAGATCTAAGAAGATACTTTTAAAATTGTGTTGCAAATTAGTATAAATGTTGGGTCAGATATAGAACTTTAAACTCATAGAGATGGTTAGATAGTAGAATGTTAAAATCAGGTGCCAAATACATATGGACTATACATTGGGAATTAATGCTAAGCCATATAACCCTCATAACTGTGGCCTAATTATCTCTGTTGTTTTGTATTGTATTTATTATTATAAGAGAAAGAACCATTTGTTGGACTGAAAGGGGAAACTGTAGGGGGAAATAAGATATACCCTAACCTTAAAAAAAAAAAGGGAAGAGGATGGGGGGGTTGAGGGTGGGAGGGTGGGACTGGATGGGGGAATAGGGAGGAGACTGCGATTGAGATGTAACTTGAAGAAATAAAAAATAAAGGGAAAAAGAGTACAGAATAGCCATGATATAAAAATATATTTCTTATGAGATGTGTAAAAGTCTAGCAGTATATTAGGTGGTGACAACACAAGTTAAGCCTGGAGAGAAAGGGAAAACTGTAAAGTGAGGGAGAGGCATAATATTTGTGGCTGTGATGTAAAGGAAGCTCAGAGAGAGAGATGGTGGAGTTAGTAAAAGGTGGTCTGTTGTGTCCTGGAGGATTTTTATAAGGAGTCCTCATGAACAGGACTAAAAGCATGAATGGGAGAATAAAGAAAGGAGAATCTCGGGAAACTGACTTCCAGATAGAGAAGAGGATTTTTTTTTTTTTACATAAGGGTATGATCAGAGTGATTTATCTTAGTGAAGGGGGGAAATAGCCTACCTTCTTAGAACTCCTCCATAGAAAAAGAAATTATACTGTCACAAGCTTAAAATACCTGTCAAAAATATAGAATACCAACCCTGGAAGTTGTGAAATAGAAGTCATGGGTCCTTCCTGAAACCTGATAAAAATTGCATTTCTTTCAATAAAATTCAAAACATGATCACTTTGTTATCATTCCAGGGCCAATCACCATGTGTCATCCCTTGGCACCTGCTCAACTGCTCACAGGAGGGCCCGAATACTCATGTGACTGTGTCAAGGCGTGCACAAAATCATTTCACTCTGTTCAGAGGCTCAATATGCCAGTCATGTAGGCTGTAGTGCCTGTCTTTGTATGTGTGATTAGCTGAAAATTATGTCAGCACAGAATTTACCATTTTAAGAGAAATTCTTGCCAGATTGCCCAGTGAGTTTAAAAGGACAAAATTTGCATTATGAACATTGTCACCACTGAAAACCTTAATCTCTTGGTAGTAATCAAGAAGTAGAAGCACCTATCTCTCCTTCTCGATCTCCAAAATTCCCAGGGTAATAATAGTACTCAGAAAAGAGATTGCTGGTGACAAACGTGGTCAAGGCAGTACAACGGGAAAGAGAGTTTTCACTGAGCCGACAGCTTAATGACTTGTTTTCTAAGAGGCACAGAGCAAAAGCAGCATGCCATAGTGATCACATCAAGCCTGCTGGAAAGGCAGTTGTTGGTCCATCTAAAGAATCTAGACAATATCCAAGTGTCAGGATAAGAAGTAAAGTGGGTGGTAAAAGAATAAAAATTCACAGTGTCTATATTTGCTTGATCCTGTCTTCTCAACCCTGGCCATCCACTGAGATTCACTGTGCTTTGCACCCATGCCCAAGCTATGACATCTACTAAAGGGAATCTGATCTTCTGCCTCTAGTCCATCCTTTTAGGAATGACTTTCTCAGTTTCCCTACAGTCTACACCTTCCTGCCTAATGCAAAGAACACATGATCATCACTTTCAGACTTAGCCTACACTTGGTTCATGGAATATGAATAGACAATTTTTTTAAATCCTCCACTTTTTCAGAGGGTACATATCACAAAAGTAAAATATATAGAAAGTAAAAAGAACAAAGAAATTAATAATTTGGAAACAAACATAGAAAAAATTTTTATAGAAGATAAGATTCGCAAGATGGAAAACATTCTATACATAACATTAGAACAAGAACCTGTGACTGCAACAAAAGATATCTGATAAATTATTCTCTGCCAGTGAAAGGAGTCAATTCAGGCCAGATTAGAGTATATAAACGCAGGTTTATTGGCTGCAGCTCTTGTGCAGGTTCACTGGTCCCAAAGAAAGAGGCCACGGAAGTCATTATGGGGAAGAGGGGGAAAGAATGACAGAAAACGTGTGCGCATGCAGGGAGAGGGGGAGAGAAAGAGAGAGAGAGAGAAGCTAAAATTTCTGGATTGTATAGGAAAGAGCTTCTGGAAGAGGGGAAGTTCAGCCCCAGAACTGGGAAGTTCAGGGTGGACGCTTAGAGGGCAGAGTATGCCAGCCAAGCTTTGTAACAGGTAGTGACTGAGGGATGCTGGGAGAACCTGGAGGCCTGGTCAACTTTGGTACCAATTGGGCACCTTAGCTGCTTGTCCTTGGGTCTGAAACCCAACAATATCATCTTACAAAAGTAGCATGATTTTTTGCTGAAACAAATAAACACATATACACACTCAAAAAAAAATCCAAATAAAAAGGTTAAAAGATGATGTGGGAAATGTGAACATGGCGAATGTGAAAGAAAAGGTAAGAGACAGACCAGGGCTTCTCAAACAATGATGTGCACACAGCTTACCTGCACACCATGTTAAATGCAAATTCTGAGTCTATGCATAAGAGACACTAACTACATTTCTAACCAGCTCCTGATGTCGTTGGGCCTCCTGCCCCAGAGGCTACATTTTTACCCATTAAGGACTTAGAAAAACATGTGCTCCTGAAATTTCAGAGTAACCAGTTTTTAAGAAAGAACAAAGGGCACAGAAAGGTGGAAGGCAGACACGGGGTGGGAGAGAAAGAAGTCCTAAGTGAGCCACAGAGTCAGCCTCGAGGAGAGGATTGTACCCCCTGATCAGCTACTCACCCCCCTGGCCACTCTCCAGCTTCCTCAGGGCCATTGCATTTCATGGCAGCATTTGTTCCTGCTCAGCTTGTTTATTCTTTAGATCAGCTCAGAGAATCATGATTAACCCAGTGCTTTGCTTTGCTTAGGAAGACAAAATTTAATAATGTCACAATTGAGAGACTAGGTCATGCCGACCTGTACCAAATTACCTCTAATTTACTTCACAAACTGAACTTGGCAATACTCACTACAGAAACCTAAATATTTGGAATGTGGCTCAACTACAAAGAGAGATGGGAAACTTATTTTCCGTTCTCTCTCAAGAGGATAACCATCACAAGCAACCTTCAAGGCTTCTGAACAGCAACAAAGTCACTCCATCCACCAAGCTACATAGGGGCAATTTATAGACGTTGGAATGCCCCATTTGCATTATAACCAATTTTTGAAGCTCTGTCAATTAAGAAGGAATCATGACCTGTGTTTAGCAAAGGACAAACACTCATGTAGCTGGTGATTCAAGATGCTCACTAACCTTTCTTTTTTCAAACATATGTGTATAGTATTTGTTTTAAATGTCATTATTTTTAATTCATAATAATTATTTGAATACTGAATTTAAAGTTATCTATCACATACTGCCTTAGTAAGGATTTTTATTGCTATCATAAAATTCCATGACCAAAAGCAATTTATGGAGAAAAAGGTCTTGTTTCATCTTATAGCCTGTAGTCCCTCATTGGGAAAGTCCAAGCAGGAACCTGCAGACAGGAACTAACCAGGCCATGGAAGAATGCTGCTTACAGGTTTGCTTCTCTTAGCTTGTCAGTCTACCTTCTTATTTTTTTTTTAGTATTTTTTCCTTTATTTTTTATTTCTTCAAGTTACATCTCAATCGCAGTCCCCTCCCTATTCCCCCTCCAGTCCCACCCTCCCACCCTCAACCCCCCATCCTCTTCCCTTTTTTTTTCTTTTAAATTTAAGGTATATCTTATTTCCCCCTACAGTTTCCCCTTTCAGTCCAACAAATGGCCCTTTCTCTTATAATAATAAATACAATACAAAACAACAGAGGTAATTAGGCCACAGTTATGAGGGTTGTATGGCTTAGCGTACATTCCCAATGTCCAGTCCATATGTATTTGGCACCTGACTTTAACATTCTACTATCTAACCATCTCCATGAGTTTAAAGTTCTATATCTGACTCAACATTCATACTAACTTGCAACACAATTTTAAAAGTATCTTCTTAGATCTATAACACTCTCTTGACTCCTAAACAGCTCAAAATTTAATTATGAGACTCTAGCTATCTGTTCTTCAACCACCTCAGAGACCTGAGAGGGATAAATATAAGCCGGGCGGTGGTGGCACACGCCTTTAGTCCCAGCACTCAGGAGGCAGAGGCAGTCGGATCTCTGTAAGTTCGAGGCCAGCCTGGTCTACAAAGCAAGTCCAGGACAGCCAGAGCTGTTACACAGAGAAACCCTGTCTCGAAAAATCAAAAAAAAAAATGCGTCAGTCTTCTTTCTTATACAACTCAGGACTACCTGCCTAGGGCTGACACCACTCTCAGTAATTTGGGCTCTCTCACATCTATAATTAATCAAGAAAATGTCCCAAGGTATTGCCCACAGGCCAATCTTGTGGGATCATTTTCTCAATTGTGGATAATCTTCTCAAATGACTCTAGCTTGTGTTGGGTTGACATAAAACTAGCCATCATACATACTATTTCTTCACTTAAAGGGAAATAAGTTTCTTAAGAACTACAAGTTAAAATGACTTTTTCCTTGTTTTCAAAAGTAAAATAATATTCTACTTTCACATTTATCAGCTTTAATTCTTTTTGGAAAAACTGAAATATTTAAACTAAAAAGTTATCTAATAATAATTATGTTTATTTAAATCTCTCTTCTACAAGTAAAATACAAATTCTGACTCTCAAAAATGTTTGTAGCAATTCAGAAAGTAAATGCAAAACTATACCTCTCATGAGCACTATTATTTAGACTATTTCGAGATAATTGCAGAAGTCTATAGTTAACAATCTAAATTTAAAGTTGTACAATTGCGAGATTGAGTAACAAACAACAAACTGAAAGGATATTAGAAAATTTGTATGAGAAGCAAACTATTACATGTGAAAATCTTTATAGACTTAGACTTTCTCTATAATTTTTATTTTAGTTCAGACAGTGAAAACCACACACCTCTTTGTTTATCTTAACATTTTATCTGTTTTGGTGTGCCATTCACTTGGGAAAAGGAACTTCAGTTGAGAAAATCTCCCCACTAGATTGACATGTGGGCAAGCCAGTAGAGCACCACACAACCATCATCATTGCATGATTCTTTTATCTAATCACTCAATTTGTCAAGTCCTGGATGTTCTTATGTATTTTGAAACAATTCTATAGTGCCTGAGAAGACTATGAAGAATTCAGCAATGTCATTACTATTTTATTGCATCAGCTAAAAAACAAAACAAAAAAATTAAAAACCTGACATTGTTCTACTGAACATCAATTAGAGCACAGTTGTTATGAATATGACATATTTCACATTCCAAACTTTAATATGTAGGCCCTAAAGCTTTCTAATGTAGTGACAAATGAACATTGTAACAGACATTATCCGGTCCTGCTCATATCTTCTCATCCATACTACTTAAGCAAAATTCAATTCAATTTCTAATATAAACAGGTTTTCTTTGGACATCTGAGGTTTTTTTTCTCCAACCATATAGCACTGGGCAGTGATACAAAGTCTAGTATACTTCCAAGAGACTCCCATCTGAAGACAGGAGTGGTGAGGAGAGTAGGCGTACTCTTCCAGTAGAGTAAAGACATTTAGATTAACTGGCTTCAAAATTTCCCCTAATGGGGTAAAGGCCCATTAGCCAGCACAGAAACTCGATTGTTAGAGTATGTTTCTGGTTTTATTCCTGACCCTGTCTTAGTTTCCCTAATTCTGCATCAGGGCATTTGATCTTTCAAATATATCACCTGCACATCCAAGTTTTGGCAATTGTGTCTAATAGAACCCATCTAAAATATGGTCTCAAGAAGTGATTCCAGGAAACAACCTTCCAGGTGAGATTCTAGAATTGTATTAATTGCTGACAGATGTTAACAATGACCATATTTTTAGGCCACAGTAAGGTGGTGATAACTTTTGGAATCCTACTATGTCACATTTACTAAGACTTGTGGTGAGTGGTAATAAGCAGGATAGGAGAGATGGGTCACTTTGGGAAAATGTGTATAGACAGTATATAAAACAGAAAAAGATAAGCAACAAAAACAATGTGTAAATTACTGCAGCTTGCTTTGTTAGCACTGAAAAGGAGACCTCTGGCTTTTAGAGCTCACATAAACACATAGAAAAATTGTTCCTAACCATCTATTAAGGCACTAATGAGGCTACCTGTTTTGAATAGGTCTGGGGAAATAGATGGCTCTAAAGATAGTTCAAATGAGATATAAAGAATCATGCCATTTAGATTATATTACCCAAACTTCCAAAAACATCAAAGATATTCATAATCCAAAAGAAGTCCCATGCAATTCTTGGCCAACCACATCTAGAGAGGAGCAGGACACTGCTCCTCCTTTGTTTGGGTAGATCATTTTGTTGGTGTGTCTTCAATAGAAAACTGTTCTCTACCAGAAAGACAGTTCCTAACATGACATTGAGCACTGATTGATATACAGCAAGTATCTGAATAGGGTATGCCAAACCATTTTGCAATTGAAGGTACACATGGTAAGTTGTCCACCATAAAGTTAAAACAGTGAAGTGACACAGCACCAACTCATCACATGATAAAAACATCATGAAGAATCTGACCTGAACAAAACTCAAAAAGGACAAGTAAGATATACAAAGAGGCATAGTTCTTTGTACTGCCAGCTCTGTTGCAGCAATTCCAGTCTCTCAACTCACAACTATGGAAGTTCTTAATGACTGCATGATGAAAGAAGAAGAAATCACACTGACAACCCAGTTAGGTTGATATATTAATTTTCCGAAACTATTAGAATACCAATGTTCCACTCACTGGCTATCTTGAGAAACAAGGTGAAAGAAAAAGCAACGCTGTTGACTTTAACTTGGTGTCTGTGTTCTGATAAATATGGTGGGAAATTTAGATCGATGACAAGAAACATCAGAGAGACTGAAAATAAACTTTACCTTTCTATAACTTGCCATATAGTCAGATGAACCTTTCTGATCTGAGAATCACTAGTTTAAAGGACATTAGATACAATGATATCTAAACACAGCCATTCATTCGCTGCCGTAGCATCCCATCAGTCAATGGAATCATAAGACTTCTCTATATAAATCAGGAACATCAAGAACATCATTTGGCATCTTCAAAGCACAACAATGAAAAGAGTACTCACATTAATTGTTCCCAGCATTCCCTGCCATCCAGCTCTTTATGAACACATCATCATGGAACAGTACATTTGCTGGATTCCATTTTAAGGACACATCCAGGACCATAAAGCATAGTTGATCATAAACACACAGGAGTGTGTGTGTGTGTGTACAGCCACAAAAACCTACTCAACAAATAACTTATACTAACTTTTGACATCTAAGATTTCTTTCCTCTTGAGTTCTGATAAGATCTCTACTCTTATTAGCACCTTCATCTCTGCTCTGTCCTTTCTCTTCTCTCCTATTTTCTCCTTCTCTCACCTGTCACATCTATGATGTCAAGATCTCACACAGGAAAATTTCCTTTGTGCTTACATCACTGTACCACAAAGCCTTTCTTCCCATCTATTCACATCGGAAATTGAATAAGAAATGCTATATCAAGATGTCACCTGTCCTAAAGGAGAAGCATACAAATGAAAATAGTTTCAGTTGTCCTCACCTGTTGCAAAAAGAGTTGAGAATATATTTTAAAAAATAAATTCACCTTAAATTTTCCTTATTTCTGGGCTCAGTGCCACTCAATTGCTTGAGAGTATCAGGTAACTGAAATTTCTTGTAAATCAGTATAACAACCCTATGGCTCCAGGAATGATGAACCTGCAAGCCTATGCTTTTACTAAGAGTAGATATAAGAGGATTTGGAAAGATGGCTCATCTGGTGAAGTTCTTGCTTAAACAAGCATAAAGACATGATTTCCAAACCCCAGGACTCACATTTCAAAAGTCAGGTGTGTGCAAGGCATGGTGGCGCACACCTTTAATCCCAGCACTCGGGAGGCAGAGGCAGGCAGATCTCTGTGAATTCAAGGCTACCCTGGTACACAAAGTGAGTCCAAGACAGTCAATGAAACACAGAGAAACTCTGTCTTGAAAAGCCAAAAACAATAATGTCAGGTGTGACAACACATGCATGTAATCCTAGTGATTGGGGAGGTAGAGACCAGAGGATCCCTGGGGCTTGTTCACCAACCCCCAAATAAGTGAGCCAAATAAAATGAGAAAGACACCAGATGTTAACCTCTGGCCTCCACAAACACATCACATACACACACACACACACACACACATTTCCATATATATATGCTTATGTTTACGTACACAATGCACTCACGAATGAGCACACACACATAAACACCATACACACACATATATACACAATGTATATGCTTATATACACAACATATACATATATACACACACATACACACTCACATGAAAAATAATAATAAAATGTTCCAATGTAAGTAATACTTTTCGATGAACATATCTTGTTCCTCTAGAATTATTTGTCTGTTCACTGTTGGTGTTCATATTGATAATAAGACATTTATTTATTAAGAATTTGCCAAGTTTCTGTTATGTTTAAAACTTCTTGCTGTATACTGGTAATATAAAGTGGGCAAAATGCATACATCTTCTCAGGGAATCCATAGTCTATGGAGGAAGCAAGAAAATACATAGTTATAGTCTATAGAGGAAGCAAGCAAAATACATACCTAATTTTATGATTTGATAATTGTTAATGCATAAGCAAGCACAAGGCACAATGAAAACTCAGAGGAGGGCAAAGCTGACTCTTTCCAGTGGGATCCAAAAGTCTTCAAGTGAAGTGTAACACTGAGATGTGTCTAGAAAAATGATATATTAATTATCTAATAAAGAACTAAATACCAATGCCTGGAAGTGCTGCAGAACTGTGTGACTAGAAAAGAATATATGACCATAAGACCACATTCTACAGTGACATTGTAAGCTGTGATAGAGACAAGTCTCTAAACTGAGATGCCTGGAAGCAATTGAAAGGCTTTAGGCAGGATAGCTTCATGATCAGATGTGCACTTTCCAAAATCATTCCAAACACAATAGAAAACCGGAGCACTCAAAGATCAGAATGCTAAGTAGACAATAAGGTTGATACACTGGGAGAAATGACAAGAGCGTATCCTAGCAATGACAGAGGGTGGTTGGGAGCAGGACAGGTTGTCTTGAGAAGCATTTAGGAAGCAAAGTAAATTGTATCAATGATCAGTGAATATGTAGAAAGTAAAGAGAAATAGAAGGACAGAGAGAAGTAACAGAGGAAAGAGTGAAATCTAACTCCTGGGTGTCCAGCCTGAGGAGAATGACGAAAATGACGACAGCTTTGCTTCACTTAGTTAAATGTTTTCAGAACAGGCAAAGATTTTCAGGTCACAAATAAGAGGTTATGCTTGAAGTGTTGAGTTTCAACAACACTTGGTATGTCTTCTTGGAGGTTGCATGCAGGTCAAGATATCAGAAGAAAAGTCATTGCTAGATAGATAACAAAAATTGTGGCTTTGGGGATTTTTTTTCTAAAAGTTGGGGTCTTTTTGTTTTGGTTTTATAGTATAAATTTAAGGCATGCAACACAATGTTTTGGTATAGGAAGACAGTGAAATAATTACTACACCTGAACTAAATGTACAGGTACAGGAGTACTTCCAGTAAAAATTCCCTCCACACTGCATTTTGAAATGAAAACCACCCACAAAAGTATTACATTGAGAAAATAGTACAAAGAAGCTCTTCCTGGATAGATATTGTTGTTAAGAATTACTAAAATGACTAGGAGTTTGTTTTACTTAACTATCCTAGACAGTTTTAGACGGTTGGTATCAAGAGGCCAGAGCTTCACATTTTATTTTTAAGTATCTCTAGGTATGATACCATTAGGAAGCATTACCTTTAATTTTATATCAATATACAAAGATCTATTCAATTCTGGTTAAATATACTCTTAATTATGTATCAATATACAAAGGTCAATGCCTATGTAGCCCAATACAACCTTAATATTACGTCCATATACAAGGGTCAATACCATTGTGAGCAACTATAATCTTAATTTTCTATCAATATACAAAGATCAATACCGATGTAATCCAATACAATCTTATTTTTGCACAATAAACAATGGTCAATACCACTTTAGCCAAATAAACTACTAATTTTGTATCAATATACAAAGGTATAAGGGCTTATTCAATAATCTGCCCCTTCATGCAAACATGTCACTTTGTTAGCTACTATGACAGTCTATCACAGATATTCTCTAAACTACCCAGTAATCAAGTTGCTAAGAGACAAGCAACATTTGCTTATCTAAATACAAGAGATGGATAGGGCATCTTCAAAAACCCCAAGAGATCTGCAGAATATGGCATTCAAAGATGTTATCTTAAATTAAGATTTTCTTTTTTTTTATATCGAGACATATCAGCGCCTGACAGCACCCCCTATTCTACTCCAAGTAGAAGATAAGCATCGAAGAACCTCCACTGTAAGATGGTTGAATTAGTGGCAAGCCTATCTCTTGGCATGAAAAAACCCCTTGCACCAACTGCAGACAGATTGCTGTCCAAAAAGAACAAAACTTGGTAGCAGGGAAGTCGACAGCCTAACTCTGCCAAGACAGGGTAGGTAAGTCCTTCATAATCCTGCTCTACAACAAATGTCTGTCAGAGAAATAGGACCCAAAAGCTGAAGACTGATGCAGGAATGTATGGAGAGAAAATGGGAACTGTCCAGGCAGTCATTGGTATGTCCTTTCTTAGTTTTGGAAGCTGCAGGCCCTGCACTTCCTATATAAGCAGATATATTTATCCCTCTCAGGTCTCTGAGGTGGTTGAAGAATAGACAGCTAGAGTCTCATAGTTAAATTTTGAGTTGTTTAGGAATCAAGAGGGTGTTATAGATCTAAGAAGATACTCTTAAAAGTGTGTTGCAAGTTAGTATGAATGTTGAGTCAGATATAGACCTTTAAACTCATGGAGATGGTTAGATAGTAGAATGTTAAAGTCAGGGGCCAAATATGTATAAACTGGACATTGGGAAGGTATACTGGGCCATTTAATTCTCATAAATGTGGCATATTTATATCTGTTGTTTTTTATAGTATTTACTGTTATAAGAGAAGGAACCATCTGTTGGACTGAAAGGGGAAACTGCTGGGGGGAAGAGGGTGGAAGGGCGGGATAGGAAGGGGGAATAGGGAAGGGTTTGTGACTGAGATGTAACTTGAAGAAAAAAAAATAAAGTATTTAAAAAAAAAACCAGCGGTGGTAGATAATATTGGTAATCCCAGCCCCAGGGTGGCTGAGACAAGTGGCCATCTAGCCTAAGTGGACACATCTTAAGCCTACTTCTGTACACACAGCAGTTGAGTTGTGAGTGTGCTGTTTTTTTCTCTTTGGGATAAGAATATAAAGCCCTTTTGGGAATTTTATGAATTACATGTGCTAGTGATGTGTTTTCTTCATTTTTCATGTATAAGATTTTTAAGGAAAATACATTTAAAATAACGTGTCTCTAAAATAATTAGTCAAGGAGTAGAAATATGTAAAAATAGAAAAAAAATCATAATGAAACATCACTTCAAACTATTGTCTTATCGTGTTAGCAGATTTCCAGCAGTGGGAGACTTGGTGTGTCTTCAGGCATAATCACAGATCAGTATGCATGGAGTGGCTGTCTTAACACTCACTAATTCTTGTACAAGCTCTTTGTATAAATCTAAACCAATCTTGATTACAAACATATTTTCTGGAAAATATCCCTATATATTGAAGAGAGATTCGGGACTAAGTTTTGACTTTTTGCCAAATTATTTTTGTTCTTATTTTGAAAGGAAATCTGCTCTCTGAGGATCAGGGTTTGAGTGAATGGGGAGACTAGCACTATATGAAGTGGGAAAGCTGATGGAATCAGAGGCTGCTGAATTGCTTTTGGGAGGAATCAATTATTTTGAAGGGAATATTTAAACAGTTGTAGTGACTATAAAATATCAATATAATTTCTTTTGGTGCTTGACAGAATTGCTATACTTTTAGAAATCAATTTTTAACAATTTTGAGTAGGAAGATACTCACTTCCTACTAAAAAAAATGACCCTATATCTGAATGAGTCATCACTGTAGCATCTTAGAAGTAAGGTCCAGACTAAACATAGAAGGCTACTGACATTTAGTTTATATCAACTAGTCAACATATAAGAAATATAACACATATGAATAAGTTCAATAGAAGAGGCAGAACTTAGTTTTGAGATGGTAAGTTTAACTGTTTCACTTGGTTTCTCTTAGAAGAGATATCTGCCTTATAGATCTTTGTTTAGAATTAAACATCTATCTATCTATCTATCTATTATCTATCTATCTATCTATCTATCTGTCTGTCTGTCTGTCTGTCTGTCTGTCTGTCTGCCTGTCTGTCTGTCTGTCTTTCTTTCTTTCTATCTTTCTATCATCTGTTTATCTACTGTCTATCATCATCATTATTATCTATTTATATATCTACCTATCTATCTTAACTATCTATCATTTGTATATCTGTCTATATCTATCTTTCTATCATCATCATTACTATTATCCATCATCAATCTATCATATATTTATCCAACTTTCTGCTATCTATTATCTGTCTATCATCATCACTATCATCTATCTATCTATCTATCTATCATATATCATCCATCAATCTTTCTGTCTATATCTTCTATCTCCTATCTGTGTGTGTACTTGCTCATGTGCCACAGCGCACATGCACAGTGCATGTGAAGTTAGGTGGAGTTTGAGGAGGATTTGCAGGAGATATACTCTCCTTTCACTATGTGGATTCCAGAGGTGAAACCTAGGTTCTCAGGCTTGGTGACAAATGCTTATACACTCTTAGTCATCTCACAGGCCCTGAGATTTTATTGATTTTTTAAAAAAAGTTCACATATAAATTAATGAGTTTTGGGGGGAACATTTTCATACATAAATATCATCATACTTTTTTCAAAATGATTCTTTAAAAATCTGTATGAGTGTGTGTGTGTGCTCATTTTCTTGTGTCTGTATGTGTGAGTGAATGTGTGTATGTGTGTGCATGTATGTGTGTGTATATGTGTATGTATGTTTGTGTATGCATGTATATGTGTGTGTAGGAGTGAGCTCAGATGTTGGTCATTGTCTTCACCTTTATGACTGGGCCTTTTTGCTGTTTATCATTCCGTCCAGCAGGCTAGATGGCTTGATATCTTCTAGGGACTCTCCAGTCTGCACCTCCATTTCACCTTAGGAACAATGGTTTACAGATGTGTGCTACAGTGCTTGGCTTTAAATGGAACATGGGGATTTGAACTCAGGTCTTCAGCTTTGCATGGAAAATGATTTTACCCACTTAGCCATCTTCTCAACCATTTTAGTAATTCTTGTTTTTTATAAATACTTTATTTTTTTTCTTCAAGTTACATCTCAGTCACAAACCCCTCCCTATTCCCCCTTCCTATCCCGCCCTTCCACCCTCTTCCCCCCAGAAGTTTCCCCTTTCAATCCAACATATGGTTCCTTCTCTTATAGCAGTGCAGTAAGTATTATACAAAACAACAGATATAAATATGCCACATTTGTGAGAGTTAAATGGCCCAGTATACCTTGCCAATGTCCAGTTTATACATATTTGGCCCCTGACTTTAACATTCTACTATCTAACCATCTCCATGAGTTTAAAGGTCTATATCTGACTCAACATTCATACTAACTTGCAACACAATTTTAAGAGTATCTTCTTAGATCTATAACACCCTCTTGATTCCTACACAACTCAAAATTTAACTATGAGACTCTAGCTGTCTATTCTTCAACCACCTCAGAGACCTGAGAGGGATAAATATATCTGCTTATATAGGAAGTGCAGGGCCTGCAGCTTCCAAAACTAAGAAATGACATACCAGTGACTGCCTGGACAGTTCCCATTTTCTCTCCATACATTCCTGCATCAATCTTCAGCCTTTGGGTCCTATTTCTCTGACAGACATTTGTTGTAGAGCAGGGATTATGAAGGACTTACCTACCCTGTCTTGGCAGAGTTAGGCTGTCGACTTCCCTGCTACCAAGTTTTGTCCTTTTTGGACAGCAGTCTGTCTGCAGTTGACATCGGTATTGATCTTTGTATATTGATACAAAATTAAGATTATAGTTGGCCACAATGGTATTGACCCTTGTATATGGACGTAATATTAAGATTATATTGGTCTACATAGGCATTGATCTTTGTATATTGATACATAATTAAGAGTATATTTAACCACAATTGAATAGATCTTTGTATATTGATACAAAATTAAAGGTAATGCTTCCTAATGGTATCATACCTAGAGATACTTAAAAATAAAAGGTGAAGCTCTGGCCTCTTGATACCACCCGTCTAAAACTGTCTAGGATAGTTAAGTAAAACAAACTCCTAGTCATGCAAACATGTCACTTTGTTAGCTACTATGACAGTCTACCACAGATATTCTCTAAACTACTCAGTAATCAAGTTGTAAAGAGACAAGCAACATTTGCTTATCTAAATACAAGAGATGGATAGGGCATCTTCAAAAACCCCAAGAGATCTGCAGAATATGGCATTCAAAGATGTTATCTTAAATTAAGATTTTCTTTTTTTTTTATATCGAGGCATATCAGCTCCTGACAGCACCCCCTATTCTACTCCAAGTAGAAGATAAGCATCGAAGAATCTCCAGTGTGAGATGGTTGAATTAGTGGCAAGTCTATCTCTTGGCATGAAAAAACCACCACTGGTTTTATATGTGAGTGCTGGGGGATAAACTTGGGTTTTCAGGCTTGAAAAACAAACATATTACTGACTGAGCTCTGTCCCTACTCTCCTCATTCCTCCCCCAACAACAGCAGTTCTTACATTAGAACCAGTACTGGTTTGAATCTGAACTATCCCTCTCAGCTCATGTGTTGAATGTTTGGTCCACAGCTGGTGTGCTGACTGAGGATACAATGGAAACTTTAAGCAGGGAGGGCTCTCTGGGGGGGGGGGGGGGGGGGAATAAGTAACTGTGGTCAGGCTCTGAAGGAGATACCTGAGTTCCAGCCTCTTGCTCTCTCTCAGCTTCCTGTTCAGCATAAAATGGGCTTTTCTGCCGTGCCTCCTCTACTATGATGGGCTGAAATCTCTGAAGTGATAAGACAAAATAAATCTTTCCTCCCTTGTTTCCTGTTTTGTATTTTGTCACAGAAAAAAAAAATAAAATGAAGTCCAGAGACCCTTATCATCTCAATAGGCACTTTTACCTCCTCACAGTTGCACCTATATTATATCAGTAAAGGTTTCAACCCTATATTTATAATTATATTGGGGCTTAGGCCCTTAGCATAGGAATGTGAAAGGAACTGAATGTAATAAACACTCAGCTCATAACAGCCCAGCAAACATATTAGTGTGCCAGGAAACTGAGGACACCTGCTTAGAGTCACATAAGTCAGGTGGGAGCATTTCTTCTCACCACAATCAAGTCTTCAAATGGCTGTTGTTCTAATCAGTGTCTCAACTGCATGAAAGGCTCTGAGACAAAGCCACTTAGCACAGCTGATCCTACATATCTTACTCTTATATAATGTGTGAGAAAATAAACTTTGTTGTATAAACTCCTAAACACTGGGGTAAATTTGGGACAGCCGTAGAAAATGAACAGAAGTAGGTATCAGTCCTTGGTAAACCTAGGTCACACATCATGTTAATTCTGATTATTAAAGAGTCTTTCCCCATTCCCATAATGAATTTCCAATATTTTCTTGAAAGCTCATTAATTTATCATGATATTTTATCCTTACTACCTCAGTTTATCATGGTAGCAACTTTGAGATTTGTGTTAAATCTAAAAGTATAACTTATACTTAAAAAATAAGTGTTACAGAGCTGGAGAAGATGACTCAGTAATCACAGGCACTTGCTACTCTTGCAGAAGATCCTAATTCCCAATAGGCACATTTTAGCTCACAAGCTTCTGTAACTCTAGTTCATGGGGATCTGGTGCCCTGTTCTGGCTGGGTAAGCATTGCTCATATTCAGTGCTCATACATACATGCAGACAAATACTCATACACATAAAATGAAAATCTTTTTTTAAATTGATTTAAGCCAGGTGTGGTTGTGCATACCTTTAATTCCAGCACTCAGGAGACAGAGAGGCAGGCAGATCTCTGTGAGTTAGAGACCAACCTGGTCTGGTCTACAAAGAGAGTCCAGGACAGCCAGAGCTGTTACACAGAGAAACCCTGTCTTGAAAAATCAAAAAACAAAAACCAAAATGAACAAAGAAATGCTTTCACTTACTTACCCACATACCTTTTTTTGACTCTGTAACATGACATATATTTCCAAGGTGAAAATAAATACCAGACAATAAAATAACAATGGACCAAAATAACAATACTACCATAAATCTAACCTGGAGAACCAATGAGTTTGTTGGAGTTATTTACAGGATATGTGTGATCTGCATCATTGAAAGAACACACCAGGATGGGTAATGATTCATGAGAGCTAGAACTTGGGAACTCTCTGCATGACCTACATGCCCCTGGACCTGTGAGACAGTCTCCTATCCTCAGCAATCATTACTGCTTATATAAGTTTGTGAGGGCTGACCTTGTGAATATTGTAAACTTCAGAGACTTCCTGATACTTGGGAGTTGTTTGCTTCTTGAGTATGAATCTCTTCAGAACTTCCTGGGTCTTAACTTGCTTCCCTGTAGAATGCAGTTTTAGCTCAGAGGAAATTGCTATACAACATTCTCAAAATACCCCTTTAATATGGTCCCAGTACATTTGCAATTTAAAATCCAAGTAAAATGATGATTTAAAGTAAATAAAATATAAGACCATAGGTTAAGAAAGTTCTAGGCTATCTGAAGAGTGTAATAACTAAGAAATAAAGACATTGAACATTTTAGAGTGTAGGTCAAAATAAGTTTTTTAGACACTTTGATAAAACATCACATAGTTTATAAAATTAAAAATATATATTTGTAACTTTTATTGTATAATGAATTTTAGTCTTTTTCACACATACCCCTTTCTATCCTAACTTACATTCTCTCCTTCTGGAAGCCTTATTAGCAAGGCCCCCTTCTACTTTTGTGTCTTCTTTTGTTTGTGGTTCCCTCAGCTTAGTTTCTTGCCAAAGTGTGGATGATTGGTTATCTACTGAAGAAGTAAAACTTATGGGTGACTAAAATAACACTGAATATGTGACACTTCTCCCCCATTTGACAAACTTTAAGTCCCAATAGTCCCTCAGAGAGGACTGGGCCTCAAAGAACCTCCCCAATTCATGACAAGGGGCCAAATTCTGTTCAGATCCTGTCCAGATACCACACATGTAGTGGATTCATTTGTTCAGTGGTTCTGTCATGTCTAAATGATATCTTTATGTTGCACATGTCCATGTCCGTACTCTCTGGCTCTTATTTCCTGCCCACTCTCTCTTCTATGAAGTCCCCTGGCCCTTTGAAGTGGGGTGTTACAGATGCCCCATTTAGGGCTGAACACTCCACTGTCGTTTTTCACAGCACTTCTGCCCAGTTATGACTTTCTGTATTAACTACCCTGCAAAAGAAGCTTCTCTGATGAAGGCTTTGGGGACACCACTAGTTTTAAATGACAAACCAGAGCTAGGGATTAACATGGAAGAATAATTTATTTCTCCTAGAAATCTTACGTTTTCCTAAAGTGGAAACAATTGGCAATTCTCCTAGCCAAACCAACTATTCTAGTATTCCCAAGACTATTGATTAATCTTCGTCTTCATTTTAAAGCTCCCTTCAGTAGATCAGTGTTGTGGAATGAAAATAGCTCAAATAGGGTTTAGTGTAGTGTCTGTATAATTTTGGTGGACTGTAGTACTCCTCCATTGCTGGTGGGAGTGCAAACTTGTATAACCACTATGGAAATCAGTCTGGACATATCTTAGAAAACTTGAAATAGCCCTACCTCAAGACCCAGCCATACCGCTTCTGAGCATCCACCCAAACGATTCCTCACCAAACCACAAGGACATATCCTCATCTATGTTCATAGCAGCCTTATTTGTAATAGCTAGAAACTGGAAACAACCCACATGTCCCTCAACTGATGAATGGATTAAAAAAAAAAATGTGGAACATTTACACAATAGAATACTACTCAGCTATCAGAAACAAGGAAATCATGCTAGTCTCAGACAAATGGATGGAACTAGAAAAGCTCATAGTTGAGTGAGTTAACCCAGACTCAGAAAGATGCACATGGCATCTACTCACTTATAATTGGATTTTAGCCATATATTACAGGACAACTATCCTACAACCAACACACCAAAAAGAATAGGAACTAGACTTTGCTACCTGTTAGTGGGACAATTTGCTCTGGTGGTGCAGCCATGTGGACCTCCCAGTAAAAGAGGAATCTATGAGCACTCATATGACTGCTGAACTGAGGGGGGCTGATATGTAAGGACACCCCACTGGGGTCAGTGGGAGAGGGAGGAGAGAATGGAAGGGGGGAAAGGGAGGGGTGGAAAGAAGGAACTGTGATGGAGATGCAACTTGAAGTAATAAGTAAACATAAAAAAAAGAAAATAGCTGAAATAAACTTGCTTCTTAGGTTTTAGTTTTTCATATCACATAACATAAGAAGTCAGATATAATCAAAATTATGCCGGTAAGTCCCTTGGAAAAGTCATTTGAATAGCTGTTATTAAAATTACCATTAAATTTTGCAGTCACTAAAAAGATCTGAGTATACAAGTCAGGAAGGGACTGTGCGCTCAAGGAAGAACAGATTAACACTCTCACTCACACACTCACTGAGAGTCATTTTATGTTCCTCTTTGTGATGTCTTCAACCACTCATTCATATTGTTTCTCTGGATGTTTTTGATATATATGGACTTATATATTCAAATAAATCTCCAACTAACTATATGATGAATCCCCTAAGAAAGAAAACACCCTCCCCTTAATCTCAACCAAAAGTAGCCACACATGTGACTTTCTCCTGAGAGTAAGGAGTAACCTGAATCTAGAAACACAAATAAAATGAGGAGCTTATTTGCACCATAGACTATGTATTAAATTGATAGGATCCATTTAAACATGTATTAATGTCATTTACCATTACTTATTACATTTAATGATATAAATCCTGTCCCTGCAACCACAAGTCTATATCTAAAACACAAAAGAGTTGAATAATCTTTCTGCCCAGTAATTTTATCAGCCTCTACCTTCTCATTGGAAGAAAGGCAGCTGGATTTTCATTGGTTGGTTGGAGGAAGAGTCAAGCAAACTGGACATGTCAGGATAGAAATAGAGCAACTGTTCATCTCAGTTCAGATTAGACACCTGAGAAAGACCCTAAAGCAGCCTCAGAAAAGAGGCTCAAAATGATCAACCAGATATATAGACTCATATTCATTTCATTTTCTGAAGTAGCCTCATAAAAGTATATGCCTAAAAATTAAATGTTTTATTTCAAGACAGATGGGCATGTATACTGAAATCCATATAACTGCCCACACAAAATGGATAAACAATTACTGATTTTTGTGGCCCTGCACTAGAAGACATCACATAATTCCTCCCCTATAATGTTTTTCAAGATAGATGAATGTGTCCAGAGGATGCCAGTTTACAATTAGCTTGGATGTGCTTGCTATGCCTCTCGTTAGGTTTCATTATTACACTCAGCTCAGCCTCTTGTAAGTAGTAGAGAGAATGACTGTGTCCACAGACTTGGTCTCTACCATCTGTCAGTTCAGTCCACCTAGGACAACAGATAACTTATATTATTGATTCTTTGGAACTGCTATTTTCAACAAGATTGGATCAGTGATTCCCAGAATAGTTTGAATGTGCTCCCCAGCTCTCAATCCAAGTTCATATGTGGAAACTACTGCCTGTATGATAATATTTGCAAGTGATGCTTTTAACAGGTGATTTGAGTTAGATGATGCATGAAGGTGAGTCTTCCTTCAGTGACAGTATTACTGGCTGTGGGTGGGAAAAAAGGAGAGAGATTCAAGCTTACACCCTCTCTCACCTTGCAATGAAGTGGAAAGAAAGCTCTTGCCAGATGCTAGGTTTACACGTTGATTGGACCTTTCAGTCTTGGGATTATGAGAAATTACAGTCTTCCTTTCTAAGTTACTAAGCCTATAGTATTCTGTTTCACCAACAGAAAATAGTCTGACAGCTCCCTAATCATAGTCTGAAAAACACTGAAAAGACAAATTCTTAAGGACTGGGGATGTAATTAAGTAGTAGAGACCTTGCCTAAAATACATGAGAGGTGGGGGAGGGAGTGACTACTTAATAATTATGATGTAGCAGATTTATTGGAAATACATTCCTATAAGACTAATTTCAATTGATATTTCCAATAAATACACTTCCATTTAGGAAGTATTACTTAGAAAATCAACACATCTCTCAAATAAAATTTAATGATTAAGCAGTAGAAATAAAAATTTGGAAAAGTAAATGACACATTAATAGATGTCTCTCTACCTCTGTGTAAACCTAACCAGACATTTTTCTTATCTCCATTTAGCCAATATCTGAATACAAAACACTTAGACCAAATACTGTCCAACATCAGTTAAAGAGTTGTAAACAGTGGTAAGCTGGTCATTGTGGAACAGCCATATCTCTACAAGAAGATAAGTAAGTATAAGATGAATATGTATGCATAAATGCACGCATGCATATACATGCATATTTTGGGTTGAACACTCCTTTTATAAAATACACATAACATGAAATTCATAAGTAATAATAAAGCCTATAGTCCTCTAATTGTAAATTCTATATGCTTATAATTTCAGTGTAACTTGGTATTCTTGAAATCCACTATTGTATTTTGTATTTTTATTTCCAACAACACCTTATAGACTACTACAAGTTTATCAAAGAAGTTGCATCATTAGCAAAGAACATAGTTATGATGTAAATCTTAACTGTTAATTTTGTTCATGTTAAAAGGGACATATGCAAAATTTTGTTCATTCAGTAATGTCATGAGTGACTTTGTAAACACAGAGCAATTTGTAACTATAGAAGATAATTTTTCTTGTGTTTTTATGCTAATTCCAAATTAATAGCTACAGAGTAGATACACTTTAAGTTTATCCAGCATTTAATATCACTTCTGAAATTTAGATCAATAATCAACAAGACATTAAATCAAGGACTGAATTACTTCATTTGCTAATGGTAGAAGCATAAAAACTCCCACCTGGCCAATTTAAAGTTAGCAGCATGAAGTCATTTAAGAACATGCTTGCAAGAGATGCAGTAGTGTCTCTTTTATCAGCAACCTATGGGTATGTGATAGGGTGGTATTAAGCATTCCAAAAGTTAATTAATTGGTCCTGTTTGTTCTCTGTTACTTAATTGACTCTGATTGGTTAAATAAAATGCTGAGACCTGAGATTGGGCAAAGACAGAGAAAGGTGGGACTTCCTGAGATTAGAACAGGAAGCCTGCACTTTAGACACAGGATTCATTCATTCCAGCCAGGAGCAGCAGGAAAGAGGACGCACACCAGGGGTTAGAAAAAGGAACCTCATTCCACATGGCCAGGAACATCAGCCTAGTGTGGAGAATGGCAGTCCAAGGGGGTGTATGTATATATGGGGTCATATTTGGGTAATAGAATTAAGAGCTAGCATATATGGGCCAAGATTGCTCAATTCAGGCCAACGCTTGTTAAAATCCACGTGGTGTCTCTGTGTACTCATTTATAATGGCTGCTTGAAGATTAATAGCCACTGAATCAATTAACATTAATATAAATACTGGTTAAACAATTTAACTAATTATTTCTACAAATGGCACCCAATGTAATTTAATTAATTTTTTTCTACAGGTATGATGTTCATAGCAGAGGATAGAGCTAAACGTGATAATTAAGAAGCAATGAATTTTGTATATTGGGTACTTTTAACTTAATATAAATTCTAAATGTATATACCTTTATTTTGTTTTTAGAGACATGATCTCATTGTGAAAGTTAAGGGTGGCTTTGAATTCACAATCATTCTGCCTCGGCTTCCTGAGAGCTGGGACTATAGCACTATCCAAAAATACCTAGCTATTATTTTTTGAACATTGATGTGCTTATTATCTGGCTCCCAAGTTTTAAAACTTTAACATCTCTAACCGGAAGAAGCACCTAACAATATCTGTCGCAGTCAAATATTGCTATTTCCTAGACTCATAACACCACTTGCCAGCAGGTCCCTCAACTCAAGGTGGAACATCAAGCAACTGATTGTGACCCACAGACTTTGTCTGTGAAATCCTTTGTAAAAGTGATGGCCATTGCTTTGCAAGCCTAGCACTGGTCAGATCGTCCTGTGTTTTCTGCAGTTGCTTCACTTTGTTGATACTATGCTGGGGCATCATTTCTAAATTGTCTCATGGTTTTTATTTCTAGTAGTCAATCATAAATTCCCTGGGTGAAATGTTTGTGTTCACAATATTCTATTGCTTCACTGTATTTTCAAAATTGAAAAGTGAAGAAGAGACAAACTTTGTACTAACTGACAATATGATGACGGGGATGGAAAGAGTGTTTGTAGGACATGTTCTCAAAATAGTAGAAGTGGAATGCCATCTCGTTTGAAAAATACCTTTACTCAAAATGGGATTTACATGGTTACATTCCAAACTACTTTGAAATTTTAACCTAGAGTGTTCAAATTTGATGGTATTCATTTGATGCAGTTCATGCTGGATAAACTAGATTGCTATTTCAACGTTTATGCATTTTGAAGTTAATAAATAACCATTTAATATCTGTAGGCTTTCAATCATCTTTAGCATAGGTAATTAGTGACTTAAAGTAAACCTTGCTGCTAAATAAAATATAAAAATGTTTCACTCAAAACTTTTGTGTAATCAAGACAATGTATTAAAAAAATGATTCAAAAATATTATAATCTGGATTTCAGTTTAAAAGCAGTATGACTCATCAGATATTCTAATGCTTAGCCCTAGACTAAAATATCTAGCTATCTATATTGAATACTTTTAAATTGCTAACTTTGGGAATTTCTGTATTTTTACTAAACAATGGTCTCTCCTTGGGAGAGCAATATGCCCTAGTTACATTTATAAATGACCCATGATGGTGTGATGAGACTCATTCATAAGAGAATGAATCACTTAATATGCCATAAGATGAAATACAGAACACAACTACAAAGCAACCGTTGGCCAGTTGAGGGTTCAACTATCAACCTGCCCCTGAATTATTACCCAACATCATTGACACAATAATAAGTCACCACCAAACCATAGGCAGAAAAGTGGGAGTTTAAACCATAACATCTCTCCATCTTTCTATACTGCTGACTTCCTAATTATCATTTCATTTCGGTTCATTCATTTCCATCTGCTTATTGCTTACAAACTCTGATAGTCTATATATTAGTGAGATTCTACCATATATTCTTTCACATATTTTATGATTGCCATTAAAATAAATTCTAATCTAGTCTTTTAAATACTGGAGTTTTTTTAGAATCTGTATATGTGTATGTATGTACATACATGTGTCTAAGATGTGAATGTGTGAAGGGAATCAGAGTTTCCACAGTACATGTGTGGAGGTTAGAGAACAGTCTTGTACAGTTGCTTTTTCCTTCTGCCTTTGCAGAAGTTCTGAGGATGATTCTCAGGAGGCCAGGCTTGCATAGCAAGTGTCTGGACCAGCTGAGCCATTTTTCCTGCCCAATACTGAATTTTTTATCTTTGCCAATATGAATCTATAAAACCTTACTTATCTATTCATAGCATCACATACTTAATTTCCCCAGACGCTAAATCATTAATCTTGTCTGGATGTATTTCAAGATCAAAGCTCCTACTTTAATAAATTTACATGACAGCCAATAATAAATCCTCAGAAACCCACCCTTTTTTGTTTTTTGTTGGTTTTTTTTTTTTTTTACTACATCCTGACAGAATGCCCCATCTGAAGCTGAGACATACACTACTTCTGCATTTGGAAACAAAAGACATATTTAGGGCATTAGATCTACATATAGACAGCAAGAAATCTTCCTTTTACACATTTTGCATTTTCCCTAGCACATGCAATAAATTTATAGTTCTGCAGGCTAACAGAAAACATGGTTATTATTATACATCCTGTTTTGTTCCCTGTTTTCCCTCAAAATATCTAAGGCCTCAAATTTTTCTATAAAAGAACATTGCTGCCACCAATTGAGCATATTCGCCCAATGCAAGTAGGATTCGTATATATAAAAACTAATGCTGATGATAAAGATGGAGGGAAGATATACACTTTTAATCCCTGATCCCAAACACTAGCCTGAAATCCATTCCTAATCAGTAATGCCATGAGAGCTTCTGTAAGAGTGATGAGAACTCCACATCCTGACATTATTAATGGCAGCCCTCCTGCCCTGCAACCTTAAACCAATTAGTAGTAATAGAAAATTCCTCCTGTATTTGTTAGAAAGGGAACTTGTTTTGTTCATACAAACAAAGGCTCTGTGCCAGAATGGTCATGTCATGAAATGCAGTGTTGACCTGGTCATTGAGCTGGGCTGATTGACAGGCTTTGATTGATTATGCTTATTTGGGTCACAAGAGCAAACTCTTCTAATCTCACTCTCAATGTTGAACTGTTGGAGGAGGGAGGGAAGGAGGAAGAGAGAAAACAAGGGGGGGGGGAGAGGGAGAGAAATTTCCCAAAGATCTTGCCAGCACAACAGAACCTGGTAGAATACAAACGCCAAGACTTCACCTCAGAATAAAACAGAAGGTTTCAGCAACAGAACTTTCTTTGGCAAGCTTGCAGGAGTTAAAGGCAATCTCAGTAAATGACTACACAAGCAGTCCAAGAAAACCCTGAGGATCTTCACACACATTCTGAGGTTTGGAGAATGTGGGACCTAATCTCAGGGCAAGGAAACATAGCCTGCTCCAACATGATGAACTTTGCTGTCTTGTGTGGGTCTCCTGAACTACTCAGCACAGGTTGATTAATGAAATGCTGTCTTAGCAAACAAGACTATCCTTTGAATATAGTAAGGAAAATAATTCCAGTTCACTTTCACGTTACACCTACCCCATATAGCCTGAAGTTTTTGCCTTGGACCAAAAATATCTTCACCAAGAGTCAGACATGACCTACTTTGCTAATTCTCATGACTAAAATTTTCCCCTAACAGCTCAAATGCAGAATGTTTTAGTAAAATTAACATATATTTAAAGTTTTTTATCTGTCTGATTTAGTTTTGTGGAACATAAAAAGAAACAATTTTATACATATGATATTTTCTGATAATTATTTATATTTTTTACTTCCCTCTTTGGAAGTTAACATTAGAATTCTCCTGATGTCTGAAAAAGATCAGCTCAGTAAGAAGTCTCTCTGGCTTAAGGTGCTTGCTACCAAGTCTAATGATCTGAGTTTAAATCCTGGGAACCACATGGTGAAAGAACATGACTCCCACAAGTTGCCCTATAAGTTTCACACAAAAGCCATGGTACACTGGACACACACACACACACACACACACACACACACACAGAGAGAGAGAGAGAGAGAGAGAGAGAGAGAGAGAGTTATAAATAAGAGAGAGAGAGAGAGAGAGGGAGAGAGAGAGAGAGAGAGTTATAAATATTTTTAAACACTTTCCCACTATCACTACTTGAAAAAAATGAGTTTTTACTTCCCTTATTCTTGAGACCCTCCCCAAGTCCTAGCATTCCTATCCTAACCATATCCAACCCTAGTCAAGACACACTTTGTTCCAAGTCTAACTCTGATTGATCTCACTTCCTGCACAGTACCCTCTGGTAAGAACTCAGGAACTTTGAAGTGAAGTAGACACATGCCTGCACCTGACTGAGATAAGTCTGTCAGTGGCAACAGTGATTTCACAAGCTATTCTTAGCTGTGGAGATACAATTTCCTCTAACCTTCATGAGAGATAGAAGAAACAAAGAAGGAAGTTGGTGATAAAATTAATTTGAATTCATAAGAGTTTTGAAACTATATACAAGGCAAGATACCCCACTAGATTTTTGAAGATAGAAAAAAACTAGAGACAACTATTCCCAGGGAATAAAGTAGTCAGATAGAGCCAGCCTTGGCAATTGCAGCAGCATAAAAGCATGAAGAAGTCTGTTTGGGTATCCAAGTGGAATAGCAAAACGTAAAGAGAATGGGTTCTGTGGTTCTTATATTTTGGTGTGAGCCTAGCCTTTAACGGCTGAGCCATCTCTCCAGCCCGGGTTCTGTGGTTCTAAGGACTCAAGAGAATATAAATGTGGTTTTGGTTCCTGAAAACTTCAGAGTAACAATGGGAGGAAAAGAACTCCGTCAGGTATGGTTTCCAGTCCACAGGACAGATCCAAGAAGAAGCCAAAATTAAAGAATGAAAATGAGAATTAAGATTGACTCAGGAATACAAACAAAATAGTTCTATAGCATTTCCATAAATATCTAGGGGACATTTTTAAGGGAATTGAGGCTTTTAATAGTAAGTATAACTTCTATTGAGGCCCTATGGGGATTCAGACACCAGTGATAGAAATGAATGGGTTCCGCAGCCAAGATGTTTCTTCATCCCCACCACCTACCAGGCCAGACCTCACACATCTTGAAGGTGTGATACTATGCATTCTCTTTAACCCTGACATAATATACTTAGTATCACAAACTGGGAGTTCCCATAGAAGAAGGCAGGTGGAGAGAAAGAGGTATTATTTCGACGATTAATTTTCATAATTTATAAAACATACTAAGCTAAAATCTTACCCTCTAACTAGATAAACAATATCAAAAGTGTTCCATCCAATAAGCTCATGGGTATTTCTTGAGTCCAGTTGAAGAGTCAGTGTTACTGGTTCCTTTGAAGCTGTCTTCTATAGAATTCATACCGAAACTCTACTGTGAATATGGTAATGCTTGACCTTGAACATTTCCATGATGACTTAATACATTTGATGCTTTCAGGTATGAAAGGTCAGAGCTTAGTTCCTGAAGATGTAAAATTCCTTCCTAATAGAAAAAGAGAAATGGTCTCTCCAATACTGCTGTACAGCAAACAGTTTCAAGGGTCTGGAATGGCATTTCATTAAAAAAGCACAGAAAAACAAATGTTTGGCTGTGTTCTTCTGGACAGTAAATGGCCATATGTAACATCTGCACTGAATCCTCAGCATCTCTCAGGGCCTGTAAACTGATATTGTTAGCTAAAAGGCCCCAGTGACAACAGACTGCTGTGGGCTTTGATTAGTCTGTGGGTTCTGGCAATAGACCTGTCTTGCCCCTACAGGTGGTTGTAATTTTGTAATATATAGAAAGTCTGCCAGGCACAGACTGCAATGCCATTTTCCTGGGGCATTTCTTTGCTGCTCTAAAATTTCTGTGCATTCATTCTGGAAAGAATAAAAAAAGTATTAAAAAATCTTCTAAACGTTCATTATACATCATTCTTTAACAAATACTTAAAGTGGAAAATTCCACAATAGAGTAAAAATATGATCGCCAATTTTTCAACATAAAGTTTCAGCTTTATTGTTTAGAGTATTTTAATTGTCAGTCCTTCAAAGGCTTGAGAATTTTGTTTTGTGACTCATTGGTGAGCTGGGATAAATTTGGCCGCTGCATTTGATATGTAAGTTTAGCCCTGAGTGCCCTCTATAAGTATTGGATATAATGTAAGTACTCTTGTAAGACTTGAAAGCAAATTTTAACCCATCTAAGAGTAAGTCCTTTTCATCTATGGTCTTAGTCAGTGATGGAACCTGCATACTTCAATACTGACCTGGCAGGCAACAACTGCCTACTAGTGCAAGAGAGGCCCAACTGTTATGAGGCCTGCCTTATAGGAGAAATCCCATGCTTGGAACTGTGGTTTTCCATATCCCATGACTGCAGAGCTCAAAGGCCCTTGGGCATAATCTGCTATTGTTATTTTGTTACATGGATAAATGACCTTCCAAATATTTATGCTTAAACCCACATACTGGTTGCTTCAACCTTGGTCAGGAAAGCTTCTTTGCAGTGGGCACCAGTCAGTAGAGAGATATACTTCAGAATATGAATAATAAGAGACTGGGTCCTCAGCCTTACACAGGGCTTCTACAGTCCCTCACCACCAAGACTCAGGGTGTTCCCTGATCGAGGTGGTAAGAGTGTAGAGCTAAAGGAAGGAGAGAAGTGCTGAGAAATGCTGTTTTTTTTGTACCTGACATCACAATCACAATCATGAATTCATAGTAGCTGAAGTTACCTACACAAGACCTAAATAAGATCAAGCCACTCAAATTTCTGGGATTTCCAGGCACCCTTCACTTCCTGAAGAACTATTACCAGTTGATACTTTCTGGGAGAGGGGATTCCCATGTTCTAGTGAATGGCCCTATGCCCATGCACATATGGGCAACATTAGCTGGACTTGGTGGGTTCTCAAATGACAAAAGATATAAATTTAGGAGGAGACATAATGGAGGAGCAGGGGAGAAATTGGTGAAAGGAAATAGAGAGAAGACACAGTCATATTTCTTTACGTACATATATGAAAATCTCAAAAATAATAGTATTTTAAGACAAAATTAGATACACAGATGCATGTGGAGAAAATCTTATTTAAAAGAAAAAACAATAAGTCTAGAATCAAAAATCTCACTATAAATTATATCTTAATTAAAAATTAAATAAATATAAAATAATTAAATACATGATTGGACATGTATAGTAATTTTAAAGTATATTATTATATGATAAAATTATTACATTGAATGTGTTCATTGACTCACACTTTTACACTTTTTCTTCTAACAAACATGCTTCATTGAGAAAAAAAAAAGGAATATGCCCTTTTGCCAAAATTACTAAGACTTGGAAGAATTCTAGATTGAGGGTGGTCCTGAATGTCCCACCCCACTCCAAACACATATTCTATTCATAGTCAAAGAGAGATGGCCATTACTCCTCCACCCATTATTTGCAGTCAATGTTTGCCTTATATGGAAGATGTCAGATCCAAACAAAAGCATTTCTCAGCACTTCTCCCTATCCTTTAGCTCTTACACTCTTGCCACCTCTTCTTCCATGATGTTCCCTGAGCCTTGGTGGTAAGGAAATATAGTCCTGTTTGGGGTTGAGCACTCTGTCTCTTATTCTTCACATTCTGAAGTATGCACCTCTCCATTGACTGTTGTCCCCTGCACAAAGAAGCTTTACTGACCAAGGCTGAGAGCAACTTTTTTTGGCTCCAGGCAAACCATACAAAATTTAGCTGGCTTCATTCTCTATTTTAACATGATCGTAATGTAAGAGTTCCACGAAGAGCTGGTGAGACAGAAATCAGTTTTATAGAGATAAATGATGTGAACCAAACTCAGGGCGGCCCCATGTCACACAGTATCCATGATTCACAATAACTTAAAAACTACATTGAGTTACATATGCCATCTACAAGAAATGGCTGCTGGGGAGGGGAATCTCTCATATTCCCATTGTTATAATTCTTTTATGATAACATATGTCCTTCATGTCCAACAATCCTAACCTTAGAAATGCATCACAATGTAAGGATAGTAGCCTCCTTTACCTGAATCATGAGCCCTTTCTAACTACACATTTTCCAAGTTTGCATTATAAACTAAGTTTCTGGAAAAACAGTGACATTCACCTTCAGTTGGGACAGCTGTCTGGGGTGAACCCATTAGTATCGCAATTGTCGTACAAGTTAAGTCTCTGGAATTCTACATCTGAGAATTATCCTCTTTAAAATAGAAAAGTTATCCTGAAAGTTTGCAGACTTTGTTATCCCATGCTAACAAACATCATTTAGAAGAGCTGAGTTCTTCTGTTGGAATCTGAAGTATTGTGGCCTGAAAGTGGAGAGAAGCTTGAGAGAAAGTGACCAAAAATGAAAGCGAAATTCAGCTCCCAATTCCAAAGCTGACTAGGTGGTTAGCCCACATGGAAATCCTGGCCCCAGCTGGCTCCTTTGGTCACAGTGGGGGCAACAAAGGAGAATGGTTGATAAGATGAGATGGATCCATGGGAAAGCCTGACCATAACAGAGTATTTCTTAAGATGTCTCAACAATGATAGGACAGAACAATGTAGTATAAAGGTATGTGCCTCTTTGATTTCCCGTGTCCTTCTATGTGACATGTCAGAAGCACCCTACCCTCAGTTCAACTGGTCCTCACAGATGATCTAGAAGGAAAATAAAAGTGAAAGCTTTCAAATATGCTAAATATTTCACAAAGGGAAAATGTACATACATGAGATCCTTTTACTGAATTCCTCTTTGCAAGTCAAAATCTGACCCTCTAATGATTCTTTATGGCCCAAAATTCTAACATGAGTAAATGCATAAGGCCTCCTCTACCACCTTCATCCCTTTCTCCTCTTCCCTGTAATTGCAGTATGAAGAAGAATAACAAGCCAGAACTCTGACTGATATATGTTTCTTTAAGATTTTAAAAAGACCCACAGCCAAACAATATGCCAGGAGTGAGAGACCTTGGAGCACTCAGCCCTAAAAGAGATTCTCCTTCAAATCTCTCCACTCAGGGTTCAAAGAACTCTGTGGAGGAGGAGATGGGAAGAATGTTAGAGCCAGAGGGGATAGAGGACACCAAGGAAGCAAGGACATGTAAATCAACAAGACTGTTATACACATGAACTCACAGAGACTGAAGCAGTATACACAGGGCCTGTGTGGGTCTTCACCAGGTCCTCTGTGTGTGTATTATGGCTTCTAGTTTAGTGGGTTTTTTGTATTCGTGAATGTATGAACCAGTGTGTCTCTGATTATTAAGCTTTCTCTTGTTCTCTTTTCCTTCTCTTGTTTTGTCCTGTCCAATTCTGATATGATAGTTTTTGTTTTATCTTGTTTTTATTTCATTTTGTTGTATTTTATTATTATCAACTAGAAGTCTGGTTTTTTTTTTCTAATGAGAGGCAGAACTTGGGGTGGATGTGGATGGAAAGGGATTTGGGGAGGAACTGGGAAGAGTACAGGAAGGGGAAAACATAATCAGGTTATATTATGTGAGGGAAAATCTATTTTCAATAAAAAGGAAAAACTTTATGAATATGTATATCTGTCTGAGTGCATGTGTGTGCACCATGCATGTGTTGGTACTCCCAAGGTGAGAAGAGGGCATCACACCCCTGGAACTGCAGGTATAGGCAGTTAAAAGCTGCTCATTTTGGACACTGGGAATAAACCTGGGTCATTTGGATCATCCGCAAGAGCATCAGGTGCTCCTAACTGCTGAGCTGCTATCCAACTCTTTATGATATATCATTCTATTGCAAGCTACCAATACAAATATTTATTTGGATTTTTGTTTGTTCACTAGTTTCTGAGTACTTGTTCCCACATTTTCAACTGTCAGTGGCTTTGGACACCAAGTGGATCTGTGTGAAGAAAAAGAATTTTGAAAGAAATAATTAGTAAGAATCATTCACAGGGAATTTATCAGAAGCTGCAAATATAACCTTCATGGTCAGAACAGTTTTTAATCATTCATTTAGCACAGAGACACACTACATTAAATAATGTAGTGCAGGCCAGCAAACAGAGCTAACAAGAAGAGTGAAGAATTTATTATAATGTGAGAGTGATAGAATGATGAAACAGAATAAGAAGCATATTTTAAAAACTAATTACGTTAGACTAAAATCTAATTGACTTTTTACCACTTCCTTCAGGAACACAGGCCATTAAATAAATTGGTCAAAAATCACTAACTTTATTCTGTTGCATAAATACTGATCCCAAGATATTGGCCAGGGTTTTTAAATGGTTCTTACATACTTTATACCTGGCAGATATGAACATGGGCATTAACAATCTCACTGCTTTCAATGAATTGAGATGAAGTACAGTGAAAGATGAGATCTTAGTTTATAGAGAATAAATTTGAAAGAAAATATATTAAGGCATTAGAAGAAAAAAGATAATATAGTAACAGGAAAAAAAAATCATGTTCCCCAAAGCTAACAAAACCATCTGTGTTAAATATTTGTTATATCCAAAAATATTGATATTTTTGTTGTTGTTGTTATTTGAGACAGTGTTACTCTACGTAACAGCCCTGTCTATCCTGGATTCACTTTGTAGACCAGGCTGGCCTTGAACTCACAGAGATTTGCCTGCCTCTGCCTCCCGAGTGCTGGGATTAAAGGCGTGAGCCATCGCACCTGGATTATATGTTGATTTTTTTAACTGCAGTAAATAGTACAGGCTCTGCCTTCAAGATGAAGATATTGAAACTCAGAGACATTTTCCATGATGGTACTGTTAATCCCACCAAACAACAGTAAAGACTATTACACAAATTCTTTCATCAAATTATGCAAGCTTTATTTTCTGTCAGATAGGACTATATCTGTAAAGTTGGGTTTAAGAAAACAACACCAAAAACAGGAGAAAATGGGGTTTACATAGCCCCAAAATTTGAAAGACTAGGGGGTTACCAAGGGTTAGGGGATTTCCAGAGGAATTTTGGTTACATAGAAACTTGACTGAACATTTCAAAAGCATTTGGTAAAGCATCTTATTTTATCAGGGTTGGGGTTAAGGTATAGGGTATGGAACATGTCAGATTCCAGAAAATAGGTTAAGACCTGATCAAATTCAAGTATAGGAATGAATTTATTTTGATCTTGTAACAAGATGACTTTTAATCTTAAAATGGAGTCAGGCTGGTCCATCAGTACTTCCAAAAAGCTGAATACTAAGCATTCAAACTGACTCTACATCTAAAGATTATTCAATGTAATATTTTTAATCCAAAATGTACTTTCTGTTGGTTAGGGAAAGAACTGGCACATTTACCCTAACATACAGTGCATAAAACAGAAGAGGCTTGACAGAATTAAAGCAAATGTTTAAAAGATGCTTCTAGTCATCTGGGGAGCTAATAACACGGCTGTTGTGAGGAAGAGATGAATAATCTCATGCACTCATATTTTACCTAAAGTAAGAAAACTTAATCAGCAAGAGCCACCAATACCTCCCAAATAAGTGGAAAACTGAAATAGTTTACAGTTATCAGTTCACACAAGATTTGAAGTCACTTTAGGTCAACACAAATAAGTATGAACACACACCTTAATGCGGAGAACTGCATTTGCCTTGTGGGAGCTGCATTCTCCACTGAAAATGTGCACTTTGAGGCCAAGGCAGGAAGAGTGGTAACTCACGGCCTGCACCACACAGTGAATTCCAGGACCACTTCAGTTTCATAGCAAAATCCTGCCTCAAGACAAATTAAAAAAATTTTCACTTTCTGAGGGCTATTATCTAAAATCTACAAAGAACTCAAGAAACTAAATGCCAAGAAACCAAATAATCCAATCAAAAAATGGGAGACGGAGCTAAATAGAGAATTCACAAAGGAGGAATCCCTAATGGCCGAGTCACCTGAAGAAATGCTCAACATCCTTAATCATCAGAGAAATGCAACTCAAGACGACCCTGAGATTCCATCTCACACCTGTCAGAATGGCTAAGATAAAGAGCTCAAATGATAGCGCATGCTGGCGAGGGTGTGGAGAAAGGGGAACCCTCCTCCATTGCTGGTGGGAGTGCAGACTTGTGCAACCACTATGGAGGTCTGTCTGGAGATATCTTAGAAATCTAGGAATAACTTTGCCTCAGGACCCAGCCATACCACTTCTGGGTATACACCCAAAGGACAGCTCACGGAGACATAGGGAAGTCTCCTCATCTATGTTCATAGCAGCCTTATTTGTAAGAGCTAGAAACTGGAAACAACCTAGATGTCCCTCAACTGAAGAATGGATTAAAAAATTGTGGTACATCTATACAATGGAATACTACTCAGCTATAAGAAACAATGAAATCATGCAATTTGCAACCAAATGGATGGATCTAGAGAAGCTCATCCTGAGTGAGCTAACCCAGACTCAGAAGGATGCACATGGCATCTATTCACTTATAGTAGGATTTTAGCTGTATCGTACAGGATATCTGTACTACAACCAACACACCAAAAGGAACATGGACATAAATTTCTTTTTTCTTTTCATTTCTTTTTCTTTTTCCTTTCCCTCTTTTTTTCTCCTTCTTTTTCCTCTCTTTTTTTGTTGTTGTTCTTTGTTTTTGTGGGTTTGTGTGTCTGTTGGTTTTTTTTTTTTTTTTTAGTTTCCCCCCGTAGCAAGGAGACACCTTTCACTGGCAGTACTGCCTCGTAGACCCCCGGTGTATGAAGAGGCCCTCAGCACTCATATGACTCCTGATCTGTGATTTCAACAATTTTAACTTCATTCTTAGAAACAAATTGGACATTTTGGGGAACACAAGAAAATCAAAGAAACAGGAAAGCTAGAGCAAAGAGAAATTACTTTTGTTGTTCCTAATTCTCTATGATGTTTTGCTTCAGTATTATTTTCTCTCCTCATCTTAGAACATTTCTCTGGCCAAATTATGACAAAGTCATACAAATAAAAAATATATTTTATACTCATAAAATCTTTCATTGCAAAACAAGTACTAAGAACATTAAAATTAATCAGTGGGAAACTATACTCAATTAATTAATTAATTAATGTTCCTGAGAGAAAAAAATATCTCCAATTTTTAACAGTTGAACAGCTGTCATTTTCTGTAGGTATTTTTTCTTTTATTAAAAAATGTTAAATTTTTACTATTTTTTATTTGAATTAGTATTATATAATTTCCCTCCTACCTTCCCTCTTTCCAGCAACCCCAGATACCTACCTTGAAAATTCCCATACTCCACAAGTCTCAAGCTGATAGCTTCTTTCTCTTTTTTCTTTTTTCTTTTATTGAAAATAAATTATTTTCTCATACAATATATCCCGATTATAGTTTGCCCTCCTTCTATTCCTCCCAGTTCCTCCACACCTACCATCCTCTCTAGATCCATTCACTTTCTGTCTACCAAAACCAAACAAAGCAAAAGCAAGCAAACAAACAAAAAAGCAGGCTTCTTAGAGATAACAAACAAGCAGGGCAAAATAAAATGTATGGTGAAGCAAAAACTATCATATCAAAGTTGGACATGAAAACCCAACAGAAGGAAAATATTCCCAAAGAGCAAGCAAAAGAGTCAGAGACTCGCTCATTCTCATAGGCAGGAGTCCGATAAAAATACTAAGCTAATAGCTTTACTACATACACAAGGGCATGAGGTGCTGCGCATGCTGCTTTAATCTCCATGAGCTCCTATGAGCCTTGCTTAGTTGATTCAAAGGACCTTCTTCTCTTGGTGTCTTCCATTCCCTCTGGCCTTTACAAATTTCCATCTCCCCTTCTGCAGGCTTCCCTAAGATCTGCAGAGAGGACTTTAATGCAGGCCTCAATTTAGTCTCTCTCTCTCTCTCTCTCTCTCTCTCTCTCTCTCTCTCTCTCTCTCTTCATAATGTCTGGCTGTGTGTCTCTGCATTAGTTTCCATCTGCAGCCAGAGGAAGTCTCTCTAATGACTGGTTAAAACACTGATTTATGAGTATTGCAAACTATTATTAGGAATCATTATATTGATTTTTTTTTTTAGACCCATAGTGTTCGGTTTTACCGTAGGACTCGGGCTATCTAGTCTCTTGTTCTTAGTTACTCAAGCACTGTCAGGTATGGAATTTTTTGGTTGGCTACTCTCACAAGTTCTGTTCTACCCTTTCCCTAACATATTTTGCAGGCAAACCAGATTTTAGATCAACAAGAACAAGGTCTTGTATATGTAGTAAAACTATTAGCTTAGTATTTTTATGGGACTCATGCCTATGAGAATGAGTGAGTCTCTGGTTGGGTTGCTGCCCCTGGTTCTCTAACCTTCAGAGTACCTTCCCAAAACAAAGAGAGTAGAATATAAGATGAAGGCCTCATGTAGGCACCAACTTGACTTCACAAAATTCAGTAAATTGTGTGATTATTATGCTCAGCAATGAGATCCTGCTGTCAATTTTAGGATAGTAACTCTTTGTCTTATCTTTAGCCTGGGTTGTTTGGGGATTTTCATGGGAACTCCTTAGTCACCAATTCAATTGAATGAAACCAGTCACACAACTGAAAGCCTCACCTGTGTACAAGAGGTGGCCAGTTAAGAATCCAATATCCCTCATTAATATGACCCCTCATTAGGATCACTTTCATAAATTTAAGAAATTTTCCACTGCACTAGGTTTCCACACCACCATCCCTCTACCCCATCTCCCCTGCCACCTGATTGATCCCTCCTGTTCCTGTCCCCACCTGCTCCCAAGTTCACTTATAAAATATATTCTATTTTCCCTTCCCAGGAAAATCCTTGTGTCTCCTCTAGACCCCTCCTATTTACCTAGCCTCTCTGGGTCTATGCATTTTATCTTAGTTATCAGTTACTTAACAGTTAATATCAATTTATAAGTGAGTATATACCATGTTTGTCTTTCTGGGTCTGGATTACCTCACTCAGGATGATTGTTTTCTAGTTTCATTCATTTGCCTGCAAATTTCATGATGTCAATTTTAAATAAATTAATAATTGTCCATTGTGTAAATGTACCACATTTTCTTTATTCATTCTTCTGTTGAGGGATATCTAGGTTGTTTCCAGTTTCTGATCATTGTGGATAAAGCTTCAATGATTGTACTTGGTCAACTGTCCTTGTGTAGGATGCAGTGTCCTTTGGGTATATCCCAAAAATAGTATAGCTAGGTTTTGAGATAGATCAATTCCCAACTTTCTGAAGAACTGTCATTTCTATGTGGCTGTGCAAGACTGCACTCCCACCAGTAGTAGATGAGTATTCCCTTTACTCTACATTCTCAGCAAAAAGAGCTGTCACTTGTGTTAATTGATCTTAGCCATTCCAGCAGGTATAAGATGGAGTCTTAAAGTAGCTTTTATTTGCATTTCTCTGATGGCTAAGAATATTGAACATTTTAAGTGTTTCTCTGCCATTTGAGATTCCTCAATTGTTTAAGTGTTTCTCTGCCATTTGAGATTCCTCAATTGTGAATTCTCTGTTTAGATCTGTACTCTATTTTACTTGAATTATTTGTGTTTTGATGTCTAGTTTTTTTAGTTCTTTATATATTTTGGATATTAGTCCTCTATTGGATGTGAAGTTAGTAAAACTATTTTTCCATTCAGTACGCTACCACTTTGTCCAGCTGACTTTGCCCTTTGCCTTACAGAACTTTTCCAGTTTTTTAATATTGAAAAAAAATTTTTGTGAATTTCTCATCATGGACCCTGTTCCCTCCCATCTCCAACCTCCCTCCAGAACCACCCTCCACCCTTGTACACTGTCCCAGCATAAAAAAATAATAATAATAACATCTCCTTGTGGAAGCTGCAGTGTATCTCAGTATGTCCCATAATATTCCCCTTTGTCCACATATTCTGCTTGCAAATGTTCATTGTAATGACTCTTTGGTCTGGTACAAGGGCCCTGGTTTCTGATACTCTGTCAGTACTGGAACCTCACTGGAACTCCTCTCAGATATGCCGTAACTGTCCTGTGTCATAAAGATCCTGCAGTCCTGGGTTGTGGAACTGACCTCTTCTTGTACTCCAGCAGTTCATCCATGGGGTAGATGTTGGGGTGAGCCAACTAAAGACCTGGCTCTGGACCTGCAACCCCCACTTGCATGTCCAGTTCTACTATGGAAAGGGGCAGGGCCTGCTCTCCCAAGTGCTGCAGCACATGAGGGGCAGGGACAGCTCTCCTGCTCTTGTGACCCATTCTGGGCCAGATCTCCTGGTGGCCAATGGTGGTGAGGACAAAAGGGAGGGGTGAGCATCTCTCCCTAGCCAATACCACCACATAGCAGATGGAAGGCAGGGCTGGTTCTCCCACACTCACTCCCTCAGGGCTGGCTCACTCACAACACCCATATCCTGGACCAGCTGTAGTGTGCTATTCTGACAAGGTGCAGGGTCTGCTTTCCCGAGTGCTGCAGCATGTGAGGAACAGGGACAGTTCTTGTGACACCATCTGGGCCAAATCTCCTGTCACTCAATGGTGGTAAGGGCAAAAGGGAGGAGAAGGCATCTCTCCCTAGCCAATACCACCACATAGCATACCAGAGGTAGGGCTGGCTCTCCCACAACCCCTACATCCAGGGCCAGGCAGAGTTCTTCTAGTTTCTGGTTTGTTTCCTGTCCTGGGAACCCATCTGGTGCTTGCTTGGTACTGGCTTTGTAGTCATCTCAGGTTACCCCATGGCACCAAAGTGGTGTTGGTATCCAGCTTGCTTTTTTTTTTCCAGAAATGTTAGGCTACTATTCATTTAGATGTCATGGGTCCAAACACTGAATGTAGATATAGCCTCTCTCCTCTCTGCCACCTACTGATGCACATGTAACATAGCAGTCACATCTGCAATGCCTCTAGGGGCAGGTAACAGAGAAGTTTTTCAGTTTTATGAGGTCCCATTTATTAATTGCTGATCTTAGTGCCTGCACTATAGGGTGTTCTATTCAGGAAATAGTCTCCTATGCCAATGTGTTCAAAGCTATTCCACACTTTCTCTTCAATCAGGTTCAGTGTGTTTTGTTTTATATTGAAGTATTTGATCTGCTTGGACTTGAGTTTTGTGCAGAGTGAAAAATATGGATCTATGTTCACTCTTGTGCATGTAGATATATAGTTTGACAAGCCCCATTTCCTGGAGATGCTGTCTTTTCTGCAGTGTGTATTTTTTTATTCTTTATCAAAAATAAGGTGTCCATATATGTTTGGATTTATATCTGGGTCTTCAATTCCATTGATCAACATGTCTGTTTTTATGCCAATACTATACATTTTTTTAAACTATAGCTTGGAAGTATAACTTGAAAAGGGATAGTGACACCTCCAGCCGTTCTTTTATTGTTCAGGTTTTTTTAGCTAGTGTGTGTGTGTGTGTGTGTGTGTGTGTGTGTGTGTGTGTGTGTGTATTTCTTTATGAAGTTGAGAATTATCCTGTCAAAGTTGTAAAGAACTATGTTGGAATTTTTATGGGGATTGCATTGAATCTATAAGTTGTTTTGGTAAGATGGACATTTTTACTGTGTTAATCCCACTAAATAATAAGCATGGGAGATCTTTCCATCTTCTGATATCTTTTCAATTTCTTTCTTCAAAGACTTGAAGTTCTTGTCACTCAAGTGTGTCACTAGCTTGGCTAGGGTTACCCCAAGATATTTTATATTATTTGAGGCCTTGCAAAAGGTTTTGTTTCCCTAATTTCTTTCTCAGTCTGCTTGCCATTTGTACATATGAAAGCTACTGATTTTTTTAAGTAAATCTTGTATCTAGTCACTTCACTAAAATTGTTTATCAGCTTGTAGGAGTTCTCTGGAAGAGTTGTTAGCCTCATTTATGTATGCCATCTGCAAATAATGATAATTTAATATTTTTCTTTACAATTTTTATCCCCTTCATCTCCTTCAGTTGTTTTATTGCCCTAGCTAACCCTTTAAGTAGTATATTGAATGTATCTGGAGAGAATGGACAACCTTCTCTTGTTCCTAATTTTATGGGAATTGCTTTCAGATTTCTCTCCATTTAATTTGATGTTGGCTATAGGTTTGCTGTAAATTGCCTTCATTACGTTTAGGTATGTCCCTTATATCCATGATCTGTCTAAGACTTTTATCATGAAGGGGTGTTAGATTTCGACAAAGGCTCTTTCAGCATCTAATGAGATGACCATATGGGTTTTATTTTCTTTCAGTTTGTTTATATGGTGAGTTACATTTGTGGATTTTCAAATGTTGAACTAACCCTGCATCTCAGTTATGAAGGCTACTTGATCATAGTGGATGATGTTTTTGATGTGTTTTTTGATTGAGTTTGCAAGTATTTTATTGAGTATTTTTGCATGAATGTTCATAAGGAAGATGGTTTGAAATTCTCTTTCTTTGTTAAGATATTATGTGGTTTGGGTAACAGGGTAACTATGGCTTCAAGCAGTGTTCCCTCTGCTTCTGTTTCTTGTGGAATAATTTGAGCAGTATTAGCATTAACTCTTCTTTGAAAGTCGAGGAGAATTCTGTGCTAAAACTATCTGATTCTGGATGTTTTTTTTTTTGGGGGGTGGGAGACTTTCACTAGGGGATATAGGATTATTTCACTAGTGGTTAAAAGTCTATTTAAATAGCTTATCTGATATTTATTTAACTTTGGTAAGTGTTATCTGTTGAGAAAGCTATGCAATTTCTTTAGCTTTTCCAATTTGATGGAGTACAGGTTTTTAAAGTATGTCCTTATGACTCTTAGGGTTTCCTATGTGTGTCATTGGTTATGTCCCCTTTTTTGTTTCTGATTTTGTTAATTTGGATATTCTCTCTTGTCTTTTAGTTATTTTTGATAAGGATTTGTCTTTTTTGTTGATTTTCTCTTTGTATTGTTCTCTTTGTTTATATTTTATTCATTTTAGTCCTCAGTTTGATTACTTCCTGACATCTACTCCTCTTAGGTATGTTTGCTTCTTTTTTTGTTTTAGAGCTTCCAGGTGTGCTGTTAAGTTGCTAGTATGTGATCTCTCCAATTTCTTTATGAAGGCACTTAATGCTATGAACTTTCCTTTAGCACTGCTTTCATTGTGTCTCATAAGTTTGGATATGTTGTGCATTCATTCTCATTGAATTCTAGGAAGTCTTTAATTTATTTCTTTATTTCTCTCTTGATCTGTTTTTATTTAGTACAAAGTTGGTTAGTTTCCATGAGTTTATCAGCTTTCTATTGTTTCCACAGCTGTTGATATTAAACTTTAATCCATGGTGGTCTGATAGGATGCAGGGGGATATTTCAAATTTCTTTTATCTGTTGAGACTTGCTTTGAGACTGAGTATGTGGTCAATTTTAGAGAAAGTTCCATGAGGAGCTGAAAAGAAGGCATATTCTTTTGTGTTTGGCTTAAATATTCTATAGCCATCCAATAGCTCCATGTGGTATATAACTTCTGTTAGCTCCAGTATTTCTGCTTGGATTTTGTTTGATGATCCATCCATTGGTGTGAGTAAGGTATTAAAGTCTCCCTATGTCAGTGTGTGAGGGTCAATATGTAATTTAAGTTGTAGTAGGTAGTCTTTATTGTACAAAAAGTGGGTTCCCTTGTGCTTAGGGTATAAATGTTAAGAATTGAAATGCCATCTTGGTGGATTTTTCCTTTAATGAGTATGTAGTGTCCTTCCCCATCTCTTTTGATTAGTTTTGTTTTGGAGTCTATTTTGTTAGCTATTAAAATTGCTACACCAGCTTACTTCTTGGGTTCACTTCCTTTTATAATTTTTTCAACCCTTTGCCCTGAGGTAATATCTATCCTTGGCATTGAAGTGTGTTTCTTTGATGCTTAAGAAGGATGGGTTCTAGTTTTGCCTCCATTCTATTAGTCTGTATCTTTTTACTGGGGAATTGAAACCATTGCTGATAGATAACAATGACCAATGATTGTTGATTACTGTTATTTTGTTAGTACTGCTGGTGGTTTGTGTGTGTGTGTGTGTGTGTGTGTGTGTGTGTGTGTGTGATTCCTTTCTTTTAGTTTTCTTAGTGTGGCATTATTTCCTGTGTTTTCATGTGTATGGTTAATCTCCTTAGGTTGGAGTTTTCCTTCTAGTACCTTCTGTGGGGCTAGATTTGTAGATAGATATTGCTTAAATTTGATTCTATCATGGAATATTTTTTTTCTCCATCTATGGTGATTGAAAGTTTTTCTGGATATATATTCTGGGCAGGCATCTGTGGTTTCTTAGGGTCTGCAGAATATCTATCCAGGCCCTTCTGGCTTTAAGAGTCTCTATTCAGAATTCAGGTATGATTCTAATAGGTCTGCCTTTATATGTTTTTTTTCTGTTTATTTATTACTTCAATTTACATCTCTATCATAGTCCCCTCCCTTCATCCCTCCTGGGTCTACACTCTCCCTCTCCCTCTTCTCACACCTATCCTACTCTTCCCTTGTGGGGTGCCCTATATATCAGCCCCCTTTAACTCAGCAGCCATATAAGAGCTAAAAGTTTCCTTTTGCACTGGGGGCCTACATGGCAGCTGTACTAGGGCAAATTATCCCAGTAACAAGTAACAAAGTCTATGTTCCTGTTCCTTTCAGTCTGTTAGATGTAGAATAGTTATCCTGTACTATATGGCTAAAATCCAGTTATAAGGGAATAGATGGCATGTACATCTTTCTGAGTCTGGGTTAGCTCACTCAGGATGAGCTTTTCTAGTTCCATCCAATTGGCAGCAAATTGCATGATTTCCTTGTTTCTGATGGCTGAGAAGTATTCCATTGTGTAAATGTGCCACAACAACTCAAGAAAACTGAGATTCCATCTCACATCTGTCAGAATAGCTAAGATCAAAAAACTCAAATGACAGCACATGCTGGTGAGGTATGGAGAAAGTGCAACACTCCTCCATTGCTGGTGGGAGTACAGGCTTGTACAACCACTATGCAAAGTAGTCTGGCAATATCTTAGAAAACCTGGAATAGCTCTACCTGAAGACCCAGTCATACCACTCTTGGGTATACATCCAAATGCTTCCTCACCAGTCCACAAGGATGTCTCCTCAACTATGTTCATAGCAGCTTTATTTGTAATAGTTAGAAACTGGAAACAACCCAGATATCCCTCAATGAAAGCATGGATAAAAAAGCTGCCTTTATATGTTACTTGTACTTTTTCTCTTGCAGATTTCAATATTCTTTCTTTGTTCTGTATGTTTAGCATTTTGATTATTATGTGAGAAGGGAAAGAAATCCAAGACTTTCTTTCTGGTCTAATCTATTTGGTGTTCTGTATGTTTCTTGTACCTGTATAGACATCTCCCTATTTAGGTAAGGAAATTTTTCTTCTCTGATTTTGTTGAAGACATTTTCTGGTCTTTAAGGTGAATTTCTTCTGGTTCTTCCATATATATTATTCTTAGGTTTGGTTTCATAGTTTACCAGATTTCCTGGATGTTTTATGTTAGGAATATTTTAGATTTAACATTTTCTTTGTCCAATGTATCCATTTCTTCTATTGTATCTTCAACACTGAGATCCTCTCTTCCATTTCTTATATACTGTTGATGAAAGTTGTCTCTGTAGATTCTATTTCAATTCCTATATTTTTCACTTCCAGAATTCTTTCAATTTACATTTTCTTTGTTGTTTTTATTTCCATTTTCAGGTCTTAAAAATGTTTTATTTGTTTCTTTCCACTGTTTGTGTTTTCTTGGGTTCCTTTAAGCAATTTATTCATTTTCTCTAATGTTTTGTTTGTGTTTTACTGGATTTCTTTAAAAAGATAATTTTCATTTCTCCATTAAGGACCTCTACCATTTTCATACTGTTGAATTTAAAGTCTTTTGTGTGTGTTTGTGTTTCTGCTATGTTGAAATATTCCACACCTGTTGTTGAAGGATAGCTAGTGGAGATACATTTCCCTGGCTGTTATTATGTTCTTATACTGGCATCCAGGCATCTGAGTTTGGGATGATTATATGTCTAGGTACTGGTTTCTGGATTTGTCTTTGTTGGGTAGATATTTTGTCCTTTGGTTTCTGATTGCTTTCTGGATTTTCAGAGAGTATGATGGTTGTGTGTTGCCTGTTTTTGTTTGTTTGTTTGTTTTGTTGTTGTTTGTTTGTTTGGTCTTCTCAGCTTATATGTTCCCAGGAAATGGCTACTGGTGTTGAAGGTTGGGATACTGGGATGAGCTGTGGGAAGGAAAGTTGGAGAAAGTCTTTGTGACCCATTGGATGTAGGTTCAGAGAGGAAAGGGAGATCACAGCAGGTTTCCTGCTACAGAGCTGGGAATGAGACTGGGGTACTGGATCTCAGGAAGAGTAGGAGAGGTCTGGGTCTGTCTTCAACCTACTTCTTGCCCTTGGAGGAACAGCCCTTGGGTGAGAAAGGGTACCAGTTGGAGTTGGGGTTTGACAGAAACAACAAGTTGGGGGAGAAAGTTTAGAATGGGACAAACTGTGGGATCCATAGGAGATGGGAACAAGAGAACAGAGGAGGCTGCAGCAGGGCTCTGCTACAGAACTGGAGGTGAGAAAGAAGGACTGACCCAAGGGGGACAGAGAGAGAAAGGAAGGAGGTCTGTGGGCAGCCAGCCTGGTGTTCTGGCAGACCTGGCCTGTAGTTTAGCAGGGAGTGACTGCTGGAGTTACGAGTTAGGATACTGTGATGAGCTATGAGGGAATGGTCTATGGGATCCACAGGAGATGTTGAAAGGGGGAAGATGAAATTGAGGGATTGGGTCTGGAGAAACAGAAAGAGAGGAGAAGCTCTGCGGGCCCTTTTCTTTATTATTATTATTATTATTATTATTATTATTATTATTATTATTACTATTTGTGTATGTGTGTGTATGTGTGTGTGTGTACAAATACTTTTATATAAAACTTGCTGAGTTCCTTTCTTTTGTTTGAATAAATATGGTTTCAAGGTTGATGATTCTGCATTGTACAACCAAAAGTGGGTTTATCTGGGGAAGAGGTAGGGATCCTCTTCTCCCAGCAGTTATTGGTCTTTATCTGTGGGTAGGACCTTATGACATTCCCCCTTTACATGTCCAATGATATTGCCATTTTTCTGGTCTTATTTATATAACTATGTCTAGGAGAATACTTACTGGCATTCTAGCTCTTACAATCTTTCCACTTCCTCTTCTGTTTTGTTTCCTGAAACATAAATGTAGTAGCTATAATCTACATGTGTCCACTGGGGCTGAGTTCCCCATGATCTAATGATCTCTGCATTGTGTCTAATTGTGGTTTTCTGAGGTAGTCTCCATTTATGGTAAAAAAGAGACTTCTTTGATGAGGGGCCATAGCTACCCTTATCTTTAGGTTTAAGGATAAGACTGGGAGTCATTTTCTACAGGCATTGATCATAATGTGTCTACATACTAAAAGAATAAATTGGGATTCCGAAATGACACTGACCAAAGAGCACAGGATCTGAGGAGTGGGTAAATGAAATTAGTCACTGTGGAGCAAACATGAGGCCCCACAGCTGACCATGAAACACAGACAGTGTATGAATTTCCATGGTAAATGCTAAGACTGATCACCACACCAAACAGTGCACTCAGGCCCCAGGAACACCACTCTGAGATCAGCCGGCTTTGTCGCCCATCTGGAGAAGAGCTCCAGGCCCAAATCACATGTGTATCCAGCCCATGGCTCCAGCCAGAAGTCAGTGGCCTTGCCTGTCTCCCTGAGTTCCAGCCTCCATGCGGATCTGCTAGCCGTTCCAAGAAGAACAGCTGGATCACAAGAGCACAGAGGTCAGTGAGAATTTCTTTCTGGGGTTTCTAACACAGTGGCACAGAATACACACAGTAACTGAGTGGCAGGGGCCAAACCCAACCTCAGCAGAGCAAGCAGAAGCCAAGACTGACAGAGACCGCTACCGGCATCAGTGTTTCACCGGCAAACACTGGGACTGTTCACTACCTGAGCATCCGAGCTTTTTGGGCAGCCAGCCACAGACCCACTGACTCAGACACCCGTTCTGGGTGGAGCTCTCAGTCTGTGCAACCAGCTGTCCCAGATCACGGTTCCAGTGGAGTTCAGGGACTACTGAGTGTATCAACACCCAAGCTGCTGAACCCAGAAAGACTGTGTCAGTGAAGGGACAACCCAGACTCCAGTGGTGCACAGGTCCAGCCTCTGGTCTACAGTTCGACTTGCCTTTCTGAGGAGACCTGCCAGCACTCATGACCTCACAGCATAGTCCTCTCCCTACTCTAATCCCCTGCCTGTAGATCCAACTGGGTCACCACTGGAGCTCTTGTGGCAGCCAATCTAAGGTCCCCCAACTCTGGTACACATCCTGAGTAGGGGCTCCCAGTCTGTGCAAGGACCAGTCCTGAACTGCAGTTCCAGTGGAGCTCAGGGACTTCCAAGTGGATCAGAAGCTGAGTTGCTGAACCCAGATCAATTGTGTCAGTGAGGAAAGAATCCAGGCTCCAGGGGTGCACAGGTCCAGCCTCTGGTACTCAGCTCGACCTGCCTGTCTGAGGAGACCCGCTGTTCTCAGGAACTTACAGGATAGTCCCCACACTCCAATCCCCTGCCTATAAGTCCAGTTAGGTCACAACCAGCTGAGGAGAGCTACAGCTACTCTCTGAGATCCAGTCTTTAGTACAGGGACCTACCCATCATCCAGAGGTAGACACCAGGATCAGAGGATCAACCAACCTCCAGAACAGGATATTTTTCCTGAGCACCAAGACCAGCTGGCATCAGAAACAACCAGATAACACCAGGGTCAACCAGATGACTAAAGGCCAGTACAAGAACATGATAAAAACAAATAGGGAAATATGGTGTCTCCAGAATCTAGCTATAATGCTATATAATTCTGCAGAAAGCCCTGAAAATCCTAATACAACTGACACCCAGGAAAATGACCTTAATCCTACACTTATGAAAGTAATAGAGGTCTTAAGGGAGGAAAACAAATCCCACAGAGAACAAAAAGAAAATACAGAAAAACAGGTGATGGAAATGAATGAAGCCCCTTAGAGAAATGCAAGATATAGTTAAGCAAGAGAAGGAAAGGTACAAAATGTTTCAAGACCTGAAAAGAGAAGTTGATGAAAAACAGAAAGCACAAGCTGAGACATCCATGGAACTGGAAATTTTTGGAAAAAGAAAAGGAACTACAGACACAAGCATCACCAACAGAATACAAGAGATGGAAGAAAGAATCTCAGGCACTGAAGATAAAATTAAAGAAACTGACACATCTGGCAAAGAAAATGTGAAATCCAAAAAGGCCCTGACACAAAACCTTAAGGAAATCAGGCACACTATGAAAAGACAAAACCTTAGAATAATAGAAATAGAGGAAAGAGAAGACTCCCAGCTCCAAGGACCAGAAAACATCTTCAACAAAATCATAGAAGAAAATTTCCCAAACCTAAAGAAAGGCCTATAGCTGTACAAGAAGCCCACAGAACTCCAAATAGATTAGATCAGAAAATAAAATCCTCCTACCACATAATAATCAAACCACTAAATGTACAAAGCAAAGAAAGAATATTAAAAGCTGCAAGGGAAAGAGGCCAAGAAAAGTGTAACAGTAGAACTATAAAACCTGACTTCTCATCAGAGACCCTAAAAGCAAGAAGGGCCTGGACAGACATCTTGCAGACTCTAAAAGACCACAGATGCCAGCCTAGACTACTCTACACCCAGCAAAATTGTCAATCAACATAAAGGGAAAAAACAACATATTCCATGACAAAACTAAATTCAAGCAATATCTATGCACAAATCCAGCCCTACAGAAGATATTAGAAGGAAAACTCCAGCCCAAGTTAATTACACCCAAGAAAATATAGGAAGCAAATAACACCATGGCACCAAAGCCAAAAGAAGAGAGGTTCATTCACACACTACTAACTCCAACATCAAGATGGCAGGAATTAACAATCACTGGTCATTAATATTGCTCAACAT
>CAJQZJ010000157.1:253972-319828 GCA_907164525.1 Lophiomys imhausi
AAAATTTAATGCTATTTGAATTATACCTCAATAAAGCTGTTAAAACATTTTATTAGACTTTTAACAAAAATACTAATTTAGATTCTGTAAATATCTCTTCCCTTTTGTATGTGAGAAATTAAAAAAAAAATAGTTCCCAAGTCATAACGCCCAACAGTCACTTCTCTCAGGAAGAGAGGGAACAGAGGGTGACATAGAGCAACATTTATATCACATTTCCTTCTAAAATCCGCCTTATTCAGTTCAACATAGAAATCTTGACTGAAATCACAAGCTTTTGAAATCATCAACTCTAACCCTTTTCTATATCACTAATAAAAGTTCAAGAAAAGGTTACATTTAAAATTAGACAAATCCTGGACCAGAAGAATGTTTGCTGTTAATTATGTCCAACCTCATAAATTATTGTAGGATGATTTAATTGCCCTCTCTTGTAAAGTACTTCACATATAGAAATGTTAAGATTATACAAAAAAAAGTTAAGTTTTAAGATTGACTCCCAAACTTACTTGGTGTTTTCAGAATTAGCTGCAATGCTTTCCTGGACCTAGAAGGTAAACCTTATATTTAACTTTCATAGTATGGGCCATATCAGGTTTGGTTACTCATGCTCATCAATTACAAGTCCCCTTTTTAATGGAACAGTCACGTAACCAATCATCTGAACATCATAAATAGAATTGCTTTATTTTTCTGGTTTATAGGAGATGTGCAGACATTGCCAATAACAGCTAAAAAGGATCTCCTCAGAATTAATTGGTTTCTATCATAAATAATGTGGGAAAAACTTCATTTCTCAGATGAATAAATATTACAATATAACAAAATATTAAAAGCAATTGTTCATCAACTATAAGAACTAAAAGTGTGTCCTGCTATGTAAGAAATGTAAGGAGCGATGATCCAAGATGGTGCCGACCATAGAGCAGTGCATCTGAGTAGTAGGTGAATGAGATTAGTCACTGTGGAGTGAATGTGAGGTCCTCTAGCCGACAATGAAACACAGACAGTGTCTGAATTCCCACGGGGAACATTGAGACCGGTCACCAGGTAAAACAGCCCACGCAGTTCCCAGGAACACCACTCTGAGATCAGCCAGCTCCGTCACCGGTCTGGAGAGGAGCTCCAGCTAGAGATCTAGTCCAGGAGCAGATCCAGCCCATGACTCCAGCCACAGACCAGGGCCCCACCTGTCTGCTTGATATTCAGCCTGCACTGGGACCTGTACACCCAAGAGGGAAAAACAGCCACACCACAAGAGCAAAGGAATCTGCCCGCCATCTGGAGGTAAACACCAGGATCTCAGGATCAGCCAACCCCCAGGGCAGGGAGTTTTCCTGAGCACCAAGGTCAGGTAACAAACTAAACAAACAGATAACAACTGGGTCAATCGGGGGACAAAAGGTCAACAGAAGAACATGGTAAAAAAACAAAAAAATAGGATGTCTCCAGATCCTAGCAATAATGCTACAGACAACTCTGGACAGCCGAACACGATTGAAACAAAGGAAAAGGACCTTAATCCTATGCTTATATTAATAATAGAAGGCCTAAGGGAGGAAATCAAATACCTCAAAGAGCAACAACAAAGTACTACAATGGAGGTGATGGAAATGTATAAAGCACTTAAAGGAATGGAAGACCTGAAAAGGGAAGTTGAAGCAATGAAGAAAATCCAATCCGAGACATCCATAGAACTGGAAAACCTTAAGAAAAGAATCGGAACTACAGACACTAGCATCACCAACAGAATACAAGAGATGGAAGAAAGAATTTCAGGCTCAGAGGATAAAATTGAAGAAATGGATACATCTGTCAAAGAAAATGTCAAATCTAAAAATGTCCTGACACAAAACCTTCAGGAAATCAAGGACACAATGAAAAGACAAAATCTCAAAATAATAGGAATAGAAGAAAGAGAAGAGTCCCACCTTCATGGACCAGAAAATATCTTCAACAAAATCATTGAAGAGAATTTCCCAAATCAAAAAAAAAGAGATGCCTATAACTATACAAGAAGCTTACAGAACTCCAAATAGATTAGACCAGAAAAGAAAATCTTCCCGCCACATAATAATCAAAACACTAGATGTACAGAACAAAGAAAGAATTTTAAAAGCTGCTAGGGTAAAGGGTCAAATAACATATAATGGCAAACCTATCAAAATCACACCTGACTTTTCCTCAGAGACTCTAAAAGCCAGAAGGGCCTGGACAAATGTCTTGCAGACCCTAAAAAAACACAAATGCCAGGCCAGACTACTATTCCATGCAAAACTGTCAATCAACATAGATGGAGAAAACAAGATATTACATGAGAAAGCTAAATTCAAACAATATCTATACACAAATCCAGCTCTACAGAAGATGTTGGAAGGAAAACTTCAACCCAAAGAGGTTAACTACACACAAGAAAGCACAGGAAGCAAATAGCATGCCTGCAGCAAAACCAAAAGAAAAGAAGCTCACTCACACAATATTTCCACCAACATCAAGATGGCAGGAAGTAACAATCACTGGTCATTAATATCTCTCAACAACAATGGACTCAATTCCCCAGTAAAAAGGCACAGGCTAGCAGAAAGGATGTGAAAACAGAATCACACATTCTGCTGCTTACAAGAAACACACCTCAGCAAAAAAGATAGACATTATCTCCAAGTAAAGGGTTGGAAAAAGATATAACAAGCAAAGGGACCTAAGAAAAAAGCTGGAATAGCAATTCTAGTATGCAACAAATTGGACTTTCAACCAACATTAATCAAAAGAGATGGGGAAGAATACTACATACTCATCAAAGGAAAAATCCACCAAGATGAAATTTCAATACTAAACATCTATGCCCCAAATGTAAGACCACCCACATTCATTAAAGAAACACTACTGAAGCTCAAATCCCACATTGAACCTCACACATTAATAGTGGGACACTTCAACACACCACTCTCACCACTGGACAGATCAACAATGAAGAAACCAAACAGACAAATAATGAACCTCACGGATGTCATGAATCAAATGGACCTAATTGTTATCTACAGAACATTTCACCCCAAAACAAAAGAATACACTTTCTTCTCGGCACCTCATGGAACCTGCTCCAAAATCGACCATATAGTCAGTCACAAAGCAAGCCTCAACAGATACAGGAAAATTGAAATTACTCCTTGTAACTTATCAGACCATCATGGAATAAAGCTAGGCTTCAACAATAACAAAAACAACAGAGTGCCAGCAAAAACATGGAAACTGAACAACTCTCTCCTCAATGACCTCGGGGACAGGGAAGAAATAAAAAAAGAAATTAAAGTCTTCTTAGAACTCAATGAAAATGAAGGCACAACATACCCAAACTTATGGGACACATTGAAAGCAGTGCTAAGAGGAAAGTTTATAGCACTAAGTGACTTCAAAAAGAAACTGGAGAGTTCCTATACTAGCCACCTAAAAGCACACCTGAAAGAGCTAGAACAAAAAGAAGCAAACACTCCCAAGAGGAGCAGATGAGAGGAAATTATCAAACTCAGGGCTGAAATCAACAACTTAGAAACAAAAAGAACAATACAAGGAATCGACAAAACCAAGAGTTGGTTCTTTGAGAAAATCAACAAAATAGACAAGCCCTTAGCTAAACTAACTAAAAGGCACAGGGAAAATACCCAAATCAACAAAATCAGAAATAAAAAGGGGAAAATAACAACAGACATTGAGGAAATGCAAAGAATCCTTAGGTCCTACTTGAAAAACTTGTACTCCACAAAATTGGAAAATCTAAATGAAATGGATGATTTTCTTGATAGATACCACCTACCAAGGTTAAATCAAGAACAGTTAAACAAATTAAACGTTCTATAACCCTTAAGGAAATAGAAGAAGTGATTAGAAGTCTTCCAATCAAAAAAAGCCCAGGCCCAGATGGTTTCACCACAGAATTCTACCAGACATTCAAAGAAGAGCTAACACCAATATTCTTGAAACTCTTCCACAACATAGAAACAGAAGGAATACTGTCAAACACATTCTATGAGGCCACAGTTACCCTGATACCTAAACCTCACAAAGACCCAATGTAAAAAGAAAATTTCAGACCAATTTCCCTTATGAACATGGATGCAAAGATACTTAATAAAATACTTGCAAACAGGATCCAAGATCACATCAAAAGTATCATACACCATGATCAAGTAGGCTTCATCCCAGGGATGCAGTGGTGGTTCAACATAGAAAATTCATCAATGTAATCCACCACATAAACAAGCTGAAAGAAAAGAACCATATGATCATCTCATTGGATGCTGAAAAAGCTTTTGACAAAATACAGCACCCTTTCATGATAAAAGTCTTAGAGAGATCAGGCATACAAGGACCATATTTAAACATAACAAAGGCAATTTACAGCAAGCCAATAGCCAACATCAAACTAAATGGAGAGAAACTTAAAGTATTTCCTCTAAAATCAGGGACAAGGCAAGGCTGCCCACTCTCTCCATATGTCTTCAACATAGTACTTGAAGTATTTGCTAGAGCAATAAGACAACTAAAAGAGATCAAGGGGATACAAATTGGAAAGGAAGAAGACAAAGTATCCCTATTTGCAGATGATATGATAGTATACATCAGTGACCCCAAAAATTCCACCAGAGAACTTCTACAGCTGATAAACTCCTTCAGCAAGGTGGCCGGATACAAAATCAATTCAAAAAAATCAGTAGCCCTTCTTTACACAAAAGATAAATGGGCTGAGAAAGAAATAAGGGAATCAACACCCTTCACAATAGCCACAAATAATATAAAATACCTTGGGGTAACTCTAACCAAGCAAGTGAAAGACCTGTATGATAAGAACTTCAAGACCCTGAAAAAAGAAATTGAAGAAGATATCAGGAGATGGAAAGATCTCCCTTGTTCATGGATAGGTAGGATCAACATAATAAAAATGGCAATCTTACCAAAAGCAATATACAGATTCAATGCAATTCCTATCCAAATACCAACTCAATTTTTTACAGATCTGGAAAAAACAATTCTCAACTTCGTATGGAATAACAAAAGACCCAGAATAGCTAAATCAATCATGTACAATAACAGAACATCTGGAGGTATCACCATCCCGGATTTCAAGCTGTACTACAGGGCAATAGTAATAAAAATAGCATGGTACTGGTATAGAAACAGACCAGTTGACCAATGGAATCAAATTGAAGACCCAGAAATAAACCAACACACCTACGGTGACTTAATTTTTGATAAAGAAGCCAAAACCATACAATAGAAAAAGGAAAGGATCTTCAAAAAATGGTGCTGGTCTAACTGATGTCAACATGTAGAAGAATGCAAATAGATCCATACTTATCAGCCTGCACAAAACTTAAGTCTAAGTGGATCAAGGACTTCAACATAAATCCAGACACACTAACATTAATAGAAGAGATAGTGGGGAAAAGCCTTGAACTCATTGGAACTGGTAGCAACTTCCTGAATAGAACACCAATAGCTCAGGCACTAAAACAATCAATAAATGGGACCTTATAAAATTGAAAAGCTTCTGTGAGGCAAAGTACACTGTCCTTAGAACAAAACAGCAGCCTAGAAACTGGGAAAAGATCTTCACCAACCCAACATCTGACAGAGGGCTAATATCCAAAATATATAAAGAACTGAAGCTGTGAGACACCAAAAAATCAAATAACCCCATCAATAAATGGGGTACAGAGCTAAACCGAGAATTCACAGAAGAGGCTGAGAGGCATTTGAGGAAATGTTTAACATCTTTGGCCATCAGGGAAATGCAACTTAAAACAACTGTGAGACTCCATCTCACACCTGTCAGAATGGCTGAGATCAAAAACCCAAATGATAGCACATGCTGGCGAGGATGTGGAGAAAGGGGAACACTCCCCCATTGCTGGTGGGACTGCAAACTTGCACAACCACTTTGGAAATCAATCTGGAGATATCTTAGAAAATTGGAAATAAATCTACCTCAAGACCCAGCCATACCCCTCTTGGGCATATATCCAAAAGATTCGAAACGAAACCACAAGGACATTGCCTCAACAATGTTCATAGCAGCTTTATTTGTAATAGCCAGAAACTGGAAACAACCCAGATGTCCTTCAACTGAAGAATGGATAAAAAAAACTGTGGTACATTTACACAATGGAATACTACACAGCTATCAGAAGTGAGGAAATCATGCAATTCGAAACCAAATGGATGAAACTAGAAAGTGAGCTGATGCAGTCCCAGAAAGATAAACATGGTATGTATTCCCTTATAAATGGATATTAACCACATATCAGAGGATAACTATCCTATAACCCACACACCCAAATAGATAGGAACCTAGCATATCTATCCTAGGAAAAATTCTACCCTCAAGTGAGTCATGGAATCTGCTGCAGGTTAGTGGAACACCACACCCTAGATGGTTTGCCTTATCAAGCTCCAGTACAAGTGGAAACTCTTGGCCCTCACATGACATAAGATCTGAGGGAGTATGATATGTGAGGGCCCACCTCATCTGAGGAGAAGGAGAGTACCAAGTAGAGGAACAAGGAGGGAGGGAGGGAGGAAAGAAGGGAGGGAAGGAGAGAGGAAGGGAGGGGCCAGGAGGGGAGGAGGGAGGAAACTATGTTCTAGAAGTAAATAATACTTTTTTTAAGAAAAGAGTTAATAAGCTTAAAAATACAATAAAAATACAATATAAAATTTTCAAACTATAATTTACCAAAGGTATAATTTCCTTACTGGCATGAAAGGAAAATGGCCTTAATTTCAGATTAGAATGTTAGACTGCAGGTGGCCACAGCGATTACACAAATTTGATAGCAGCTTAAAAGTTCTTTTAATTTTTGTAGAGGTACAGGATATTTCCATGGTTTGGCATTAAAAAGCAGGTAACAGGTTTAAAACACTGTAAATAAATTGAAGGTGACAGCTGTTCAACCTGGTTTTACAAACCTCCAAGAGTTGAAAAAACTTAGAGCTAAGGAAAAATAATGTGAGGGGTTAGCCCATGCCTTTACCTTCAGCAGAGATAGGAAGATCACTATAGAGCTAGCTGTCTTATAAATTCTAGAGTTACAAGAAAGAGGGTGGTGATGGGGCACACCCTTAATCCCATCATTGGAGAAGAATACACCCTTAATCCCAACACACTAGACTCAGAAACAGGCTGATCTCAGAGCTCAAGGTCAGCCTGATACAAAACAAACTCTAAACAGAGAAAAACTTTGATCCAGGGGTGGTGGAGCACATCTTTAATCCCATCAGTTGGGAACCACATGTCTTTGATCCCAAAACTTATAATGCAGAGACAGGCACATAGGATTTGGAAGGATTTAAGTTTAAAAGCTACTTACAAAAGGCAGGCTGCAATTCAAACAAATTGTCCTTTGAGATCTCAAAATATATACACTAAAGGTTTGTTTAGCTCCAAAATATCAAAATAATTTCTTCTTTATTCAGGATTGAAAGGTAATACTTTATATATTGTCAAAAAACCAAATTTGCTCCAGGAAAAATATTACCTGACCCCCCCCCAAAAAAAAGGTAATTGTCCCAGAGTTAGGATTAGGGCAGGGCTCTGTTCTTATCTTTCCAGAAGATTTAAAGCATCCATTCAAGGAATCCAAGGACAACTGGACAACGGAAACCTCAGCAGAAAACATATCAGACACCAAAGAAGACGAATGGCCCAGATGATCCAGCCTTGCAGACTTCCTCAATAGCTGTTTCCTCAAAAGTCGACAACCACAACAACTCAAAATTGCTAACATCGTTCAGCTCCACAGACTGCTCCAGCCAGAACTTCAGTAAAGCCCTGAAGATCAGCTTCTGTCTTCGAACTTCTTAGGACATCTAAATAGCTGAGCACAAAAGGACTGAACATCAAATGATTCTATTAACATTTTTAACCATTTTTCCATTCTTATTTGGGCCCCAAACAGGTTTACGATGTCCCAAATCAGCAAGAAGTCATTTTAAGAGAACAACCTCCCTTCCCCAGCAGATGGGGAGGGTGTTCCCCCCCCCTCTGGTTATGTGATGGATAATAGAAAATTCTGTTATTTAGGGGAAAAGACTACAAGCTGTTAAATGGTCTTGTTAAATGGGTTTTGGAGGTTAGACCCAGGGACTTCTCTCTTTTTCTTTTCTGTATCCTTCTTTCTCTCCTATGTAGGAGTGAACAGATTTGAGAAAAGTGGGACATAGACATAGTATAGGAAAGATCAAGAAAAAAGGACAGATTATTGAATATGGCCTTATACCTTTGTATATTGATACAAATTAATATTATATTTGGCTAAATTGGTATTGATCATTGTATATTAATACAAAATTAAGACTGTATTGGACTACATTGGTATTGATCTTTGTATATTGATACAAAATTAAGGGTAATGCTTCTTAAAGGTATTGTTCGTAGTAATACTTAAAAATGAAATGTCAAGTTTTGGCCTCTTGCTACCAACTGTCATAAACTGTTTAGGATAATTAAGAAATGGAAACTAATAGTCATTCAAATGTGTCACTTTGTTAGTTACTATGACAGTCTATCACAGTTATTTTCTAAGCTACTCAGAAATCAAGTTGCTAAGAGACAAGCAACATTTGCTTATCTAAATATAAGAGATAGATAGGGCATCTTCAAAAACCTGAAGAGATCTGCAGAACATGGCATTCAAAGATGTTTTCTTAACTTAAGATTTTTTGATATCAAGACATGTCAGCTCCTGACAGCACCCCCTATTCTACTCCAAGTAGAAGATGAGCATCAAAGAATCTCCAGTGGGAGATGGTTAAATTGGTGGTAAGCCTTTCTCTTGGCAAGAAAAACCACTTGCTTCAACTGTAGACAGACTTCTGTCCAAAAAGGACAAAACTTGGTAGCAGGTAAGTCGACAGCCTAGCTCTGCCAAGACAGGGTAGGCAAGTCCTTCACTATTCCTGCTTTACAATCAATGTCTGTGAGAGAAACAGGGCCAAACAGCTGAAGATTGATGCTGTAATGTATGGAGAGAAAACAGGAACTGTCCAGGCAGCCACTGGTATGTCATTTCTTAGTTTTGGAAGCTGCAGACCCTGCACTTCCTATATAATCAGATATATTTATCCCTCTCAGGTCTCTGAGGTGGTTGAAGAATAGATAGCTAGAGTCTCATAGTTAAATTTTGAGTTGTTTAGGAATCAAGAGGGTGTTCTGGATCTAAGAATATATTTTTAAAATTGTGAGGCAAGTCAGTATGAAAGCTGAGTTAGATAGAGAACTTTAAACTCATGGAGATGGTTAGTTAGTAGAATGTTAAAGTCAGGTGCCAAATACATATGGACTCGACATTGGGAATGTATGCTAAGCCATATAATTCTCATAATTGTGGCCTATTTATTTCTGTTGTTTTGTATTGTATTTATAGTTATAAGAGAAAGAACCATTTGTTGGACTGAGAAGGAGAGCTGTTGGGGGGAAACAGAAATACCTTAAACTGAAAAAAAGGGAAGAGGATGTGGGGTTGAGGGGGGAGGGTGGAAGTGTGGGACTGGAGGGGGGAGTAGGGAGGGGATTGTGATTGAGATGTAACTTGAAGAAATAAAAAATAAATTATTAAAAAAAAGAAATATAAGGAGTAAATTTTCATTTGACATTGACTCCATACATAGAATAATAACAAGAAATAACAGAAAAGTGGGATAATGGAAGTAGACAGAGGTGAACATCATGAAGAGATTACAGGCTCTGTTCTAAGGAGGGACACTAAGGGGTAAAAGGGTATAGAGAAGAAAATGGGTATGGAGATTAGAAAAGTGAAGAATCAACCAAACTTAAATACGTATGTTAAAATATCATGTGACATTTTTGTATGTAATTTTGGTTTTTGTTTTTAGAGACTGCGTTCCTCTGTGTATCTCTGGAAGTCCCGGACTCACTTTGTAGATCTGGCTGGCCTCGAACTCACAGAGATCTACCTCCCTCTGCTCCCGAGTGCTGGGATTAAAGACATGCACCACCATGCACATTATAATGTAATTTTTAAAATAAAAATAAATTTTTAAAAAGAGAGATTGTATACTCGCAGGCTGGAAGGGTTTTGAAAGTTGCTTTGACATTACTCTAGCTACAACAGCTGCATATCACTTGGCTTGTAACAAACTGTTTTAAAATAAATTGGTCTCCCTGCTCCTAGAGGCATTGCAGATGTGACTGCTATGTCACATGTGCATCAATGGGTGGTAGAGAGAAGAGAGGCTATATCTACATTCAGTGTTCTGATCTATGAACATTTGAATTAATAGTAGCCTAACATTTCTGGGGAAAAAAAAAAAAGCAAGCTGGATACAAGCACCATTTTGGTGCCATGGGGTAGCCTCTGATGACTACCAGACCAGTACCAGGCAAGCACCAGATGAGCTCCCAGGACAAGAAACAAACCAGAAACTAGAAGAACACTGCCTGGCCCTAGATGTGGGGGTTGTGGGTTAGCCAGCCCTGATCCAGTGAGTGTGAGAGAGCCAAACCTGCCTTCTGTCTGCTATGTGGTAGTGCTGGCTAGGGAGAGATGCCCTCCCCTCCCTTTTTCCCTCATGACCTTTCCTGGGCTAAGAGGAGATCTGGCCCAGATAGGGTCACAAGAGCAAGAAAGCTGTCCCTGCTCCTCACATGCTGCAGCACTGGGCGAACAGGCTCTGCACCTTGCCTGTGTAGCACATTACAGCTGGTCCTGGATGTGGGGGTTGTGAGTGAACCAGTCCTGAGGCAGAGAGTGTGGGAAAGCCAGCCCTGCCTTCTGTCTGCTATGTGGTTGTGTTGGCTAGGGAGAGATCACCTCCCCACCCTTTCTCCTCACCACCATTGGCTGACAGGAGATCTGACCCAGATGGGGTCACAAGAGCAGGAGAGCTGTCCCTGACCTTCATGTGCTGTAGCACTCGGGAGGGCAGGCCCTGCCCCTTTCCATAGTAGAACTGGACATGCAAGTGGGGGTTGCAGGTCCAGAGCCAGGTCTTTAGTTGGCTCACCCCAACATCTACCCCATGGATGAACTACTGGAGTACAAGAAGAGGTCAGTTCCACAACCCAGGACTGCAGGATCTTTATGACACAGGACAGTTACGGAATATCTGAGAGGAGTTCCAGTGAGGTTCCAGTACTGACAGAGTATCGGAAACCAGGGGCCTCATATCATACCAAGGATTCATTATAATGAAAATTTGCAAGCAGAATGTGTGGACTGTTGGGGTAGTGTTAAGCATTCTAAATGTTAATTGGTCCTTTTTGCTGTCTGTTACTTATGTTGATTCTGATTGGTTAAGTAAAATGCTGAGGGCTGAGATTGGACAAAGACAGAGAAAAGTGGGACTTCTTGAGATTAGAACAGGAAGCCTGCGCTTTAGACAGAGGATTAATTCATTCCAGCCAGGAGCAGCAGGAAGAAGGAGGCACACACCATGGGTTAGAAAAAAGAACGTCATTCCACATGGCCAGGAACATCGGCATATTGTGGAGAATAGCAGTCCAAGGGGATGTATGTATATATGGGGTCATATTTGGGTAGTAGAATTCAGAGCTAGCTTAGATGGGCCAAGATTGCTCAATTCAGGCCAAGGCTTGTTAAAATCCATGTGGTCTCTGTGTGTATTCATTTATAATGGCAGGTTAAGAATTAACTGCCAAACCAATTAATGACAATATAACTACTCTTAAACAATTTAATTATTTACTTCTACAAATGGCACCCAGCCCAATGTAATTTAATTTTTTTTTTTTACAGTGGACAACGGGGGATATTGTGGGACATACTGAGATACACTGCAGCTTCCACAATGAGCTGTTATTTTTTTATGCTGGGACATAAGAGTGGAGGGTGGGTCTGGGGAAGGTGGGAAATGGGAGGGAACAGGGTGCATGATGTGAAAGTCACAAAATAAAATTGTTTTCAATTTTAAAAAGCCTCAAAAAGTTGTTTAAGAAAGATTAAGTTGGTTCTAAAAAGAGATACCAATTGTCATATTAGCAATATTAATATTTTGATACAAAAGTAATCTTTATTTTTTAATACAACAAAATAAAATAAATTGGTCTCCTTTTGGAAGACAAATCTCCAACCCAACACTCCATTCCAATCTATAATGAATGTATTCCAAGCATTCTGAATCATAGGCTCCCTCAGATTTCCTTCATTATGATATCCTGGATTAGGTTTACACTTGCCTATAATCAGTATTTTGTATACATTTTAAACTAAAATTCCATTGAATGTTACATAAGCAATAAAAAGACAAATGCATCATGATCATTCTCATAAAAAGCTAATAGTTTTGGTATCATGAAATTTGAGAGTAGAATACTGGTTACCAGCCATGGGAAAAATAATGAGACAAAAATGAGGAAAGGATGATCAACAAGTACTGGGTTATGCTTAGCTGGGACTAAGAAGTCTTGCAATGCAATATAGGTAACAAATGGTTTCATGTACTTCAAGAAACTACAAGTAAAAATTCTGAATACATTTTACCATAACTAGTTCATAGATATTGGAAAAGATTATGTCTGTGTGTGTGTTTGAAAGATTTTTTTGACATTGAGACATGTCAGCTCCTGACAGCTCCCCCTATAATACTCCAAGTAGAAGATGAGCTGTGAAGAATCTCCAATTGGAAATGGCTGTATTAGTGGCAAGCCTGTCACTTAGCATGAAAAAACTCCTTGCTTGAACTGTAGACAAAATGCTGTCCAGAAAAGACAAAACTTGGAAGCAGGTAAATCGACAGTAGCTCTGCCAAGACAATGTAGGCAAGTCCTTCATAATTTCTGCTTTACAGTCAATATTTGTCAGAGAAAAGGCCCAAACAGCCAAAGATTGATGCTGTAATGTATGAAGAGAAACTGGGAACTCTCCAGGTAGCCACTGGTATGTCATTTCTTAGTTTTGGAAGCTGCTGGCTCTGCACATCCTGTATAATCAGATATATTTATCCCTCTCAGGTCCCTAATATGTTTGAAGACTAGAGAGCTACAGTCACATAGTTAAATTTTGAGTTGTTTAGAAATTAAGAGGGTGTTCTGGATCTAAGAAGAGGTTGTTAAAATTGTGATACAAGTTAGTATGCAAGCTGAGTTGGATATAAAACTTTAAACTCATGGAGATGGTTGGATAGTAGAATATTAAAGTCAGTTGCCAAATACATATGAACTGGACATTGGGAATATATGCTAAGCCTTATAATTCTCATAATTGTGGCCTAATTATTTCTGTTGTTTTGTATTGTATTTGTTGCTATAAGAGAAAGAGCCAATTGTTAGACTGAAAGGGGGAGTTGTTGGGGGGAAAATATATGCCTTAAATTAAAAAAAAAAGGAAGTGGATGGGGAGTTGAGGGGGAAGAGGGTTGGAGGGTGGGACCAGAGAGGGGAGTATGGAAGGGAATGTGATTGAGATATAACTTGAAGAAATAATTTTTTTAAAGATATGTATATATTTAAGAGCTAAATTGAATAGATTTTAAGTAAAAGGTGCATGTGACATTTTTAGTTATATATCTCTCAAGTACTTAGAAGTATTCTAAGTATATATCTTATCAGAAATCTCTCTCGAATACTCCATGGTGTGTTATATCTTTGAAGCTTTCAGCCACGTCTCTGCACCATGCATAGCTACCTAGAACCTAGTGTCTTTGATGGACTGGGGATTGCTCCTCTAATTGGATTTTTTTTTCATTATCTATGCCTGACCTTTCTTGGAAGCTTATTATTTTATAGTGCCTTGGAATTTCAACAGGAAACAGCTCATCAGTTCCCCATATAAATGTTTGTGTCATTTTTCAGGATGACAAGACCTAGTTTTAATTCCTTCTATACTCTTTTGTTTTCTGAAAATTCCATTAGGCAGATATAATGAAACATTCATTGTATTTGATATGTGTCTGCTAATTTCATACCTGACATTTTACATTTTGGGCTTTTGTTTACATCTTCAAGTGCTCTTTTTTTTAATTTATGTATTTATTGCTTCAGGTTACATCTCCCTCATAGTGTCCTCTTTCCATCCCTCCCAGGCCCGCCTTCCCACACTCTACCCCCTAAACGTTCGATCCCACTCCTCTGGAGTGGAGTGTCCCCATCCCAGTTCAGCAGGCATATGTGGGCTGAGAACCTCCTCATACACTGGGGGCCTACAAGCCATCACCACTAGGGAAAAGTGTCCCATTGACAGGGAGAAAAAGAAAAAGTGTATGTCCATGTACCCTTTGGTGCATTGGTTGTAGTATAGATACCATGTACTATATAGCTAAAATCCGACTATAAGTGAATAGATGCTATGTGCATCCTTCTGAGTCTGGGTTAGCTCACTCAGGATGAGTTTCTTAGTTCCACCCATTTGGCTGCAAATTGCATAACTTCATTGTTTCTGACAGCTGAGTAGTATTCCATTGTGTAGATGTGCCACAGTTTTTTCATCCATTCTTCAGCTGAGGGACATCTGGGTTGTTTCCAGTTTTTTGCAATTACAAATAAGGCTGCTATGAACATAGATGAGGAAACTTCCTTGTGATTTGGTGAGGAGTCATCTGAAGGTATACCCAGAAGTGGTATGGCTGGGTTCTGAGGCAGAGCTATTCCAAGTTTTGTAACATATCACCAGACTGACCTCCATAATGGTTGCACAGCCTGCACTCCCACCAGCAATGGAGGAGGGTTCCCCTTTCTCCACACCCTCACAAGCAGGTGTTGTCATTTGAGCTTTTGATCTTAGCCATTCTGACAGGTATGAGATGGAATCTTAGAGTTGTCTTGAGTTGCATTTCTCTGATCATAAAGGATGCTGAGCATTTCCTCAAGTGTCTCTCAGCCTTTAGGGATTCCTCCTTCGTGAAATCTCTGTTTAGCTCTGTCCCCCATTTTTTATTGTATTATTTGGTTTCTTGGCATTTAATTTCTTGAGTTCTTCGTAAATTTTGGATATTAGCCCTCTGTCAGATGTGGGGTTGGTGAAGAATTTTCCCAGTCTGTAGGCTGCCGTTTTGTTCAAGTGACAGTGTTTTTGCCTTGCAGAAGCTTTTCAATTTCATTAGATCCCATTTATTGATTGTTGGTCTTAGGTCCTGAGCTGTTGGTGTTCTGTTCAGGAAGTTGTCACCTGTGCAAATGATTTCAAGGGTTTTTCCGACTTTCTCTTCTAGTAGATTTAATGTGTCCAGCATTATGTTGAGGTCTTTGATCCACATGGACTTAAGTTTTGTACAAGGTGTTAAATATGGGTCTAATTTCATTCTTTTACATGTGGTCATCCAGTTGGACCAGCACCATTTGTTTAAGATGCTGCCCTTTTTCCCTTGTGCGGTTTTAGCTTCTTTGTCAAAAATTAGGTGACCATAGGTGTGTGGGTGCATTTTTGGGTCTTCAATTTGATTCCATTTATCCACTGGTCTGTTTCTATACCAGTACCATGCTGTTTTTATGACTATTGCTCTGTAGTGCAGCTTGAAATCTGTCATGGTGATACCTCCAGATGTTTTTTTATGTACAGGATTGATGTAGCTATTCTGGGTTTTTTGTTGTTCCATATGTAATTAAGAATAGCTTTTTCCAGGTCTAAAAAGAATTGTGTTGGTATTTTGATAGGAATTGCATTGAATTTGACTATTGCTTTGGGTAAGATGGCCATTTTTATTATGCTGACCCTACCTATCCATGAGCATGGCAGATTTTTCCACCTTCTAAAGGCCTCTTCAATTTCTTTCTTCAAGGACGTGAAGTTCTTGCTGTACAGGTCCTTTACTTGCTTGGTTACAGTTACCCCCAGGTATTTTATATTGTTTGTGGCTATTGTGAAGGGAGTTGTTCCAATTATTTTTTGCATAAAGAAGGGCTTCTGATTTTTTTTAAAATTAATTTTGTACCCAGCCACCTTGCTGAAGGTGTTTATCAGCTGTAAGAGTTCTCTGGTGGAATTTTTGGGGTTGCTTATATATACTATCATATCATCTGCAAATAGGGATATTTGACTTCTTCATTTCCAATTTGTATCCACTTGATCTCCTTTAGTTGTCTTATTGCTCTAGCAAGAACTTCAAGTACTATATTGAAGAGATAGGCGAAAGTGGGCATACTTGTCTTGTCCCTGAGTTTAGAGGAAATGCTTCAAGTTTCTCTCCATTTAATATGATGTTGGATACTGGCTTGCTGTATATTGCCTTTATTATTTCTAGATATGATCCTTGTATGCCCGTTCTCTCCAGAACTTTTAGCATGAAGGAGTGTTGGATTTTGTCAAATGCTTTTTCTGCATCTAGCGAGATTATCGTGTTGTTATTTTCTTTCATCTTGCTTATACTGAATTACATTGATGGATTTTTTATGTTGAACCATCCCTGCATTCCTGGGATGAAGCCTGCTTGATCATGATGTATGATACTTTTGATGTGTTCTTGAATTCGGTTTGCTAGTATTTTATTAAGTATTTTTGCATCTATGTTCATGAGGGAGATTGGTCTGAAGTTCTCTTTCTTTGTTGGGTCTTTGTGTGGTTTAGGATTCAGGGTGACTGTGGCCTCATAGAATGAGTTTGGCAGTGTTCTTTCTGATTCTTTTTTTGTGAAAGAGTTTGAAGAGTATTGGTATTAGCTCTTCTTGAAGGTCTGGTAGAATTCTGTGCTAAAACCATCTAGCCCTGGGCTTTTTTTGGTTGTGAGAGTTTTAATGACTGTTTCTATTTCCTTAGGGGTTATAGTGCTGTTTAATCTGTTAACCTGATCTTTAGTAGGTGGAATCTATTAAAAAAATTTTCCATTTAGCTTAAGTTTTCAAATTTGGTGGAGTATAGATTTTTAAATAGGACCCAAACATTCTCTGGATTTCCTCAATGTCTGTTGTTATTTCTCCCTTTTCATTTCTGAATTTGTTGATTTGGGTTTTTTTCCCTCTGCCTTTTAGTTAATTTGGCTAAGAGTTTGTCTATTTTGTTGATTTTCTCAAAGAACAAACTCTTCATTGAATCTTTGTATTGTTCTTTTTGTTTCTAAGGTGTTGATTTCAGCCCTAAGTTTGATGATTTCCTGCCTTCTGTTCCTCTTGGGAGTGTTTGCTTCTTTCTTTTTTCCAATTCACCCAGTTCAGCTGTTAATTCGCTAATATGAGATGTCACAATTTTCTTTCTGAAGGCACTTAGTGCTATGAACTTTCCTTATAGCACAGCTTTCATTGTGTCCCATAGGTTTGGGTATGTTGTGCCTTCATCTTCTTTGGTTTTTAAAAAGTCTTTGATTTCCTTCTTTATTTCTTCCCTGACCCTGTGGTCATCCAGTAAAGAGGTGTTCATTTTCCATGTGTATGTAGGCTTTCTGTTGTTTCTTTTGTTGTTGAAGTCCAGCTTTATTCCATGGTGGTCTGATAAGATACAAGGGGTTATTTCAATTTTCTTTTATCTGTTGAGGCTATCTTTGTGGCCAACTATATGGTCGGTTTTGGAGAAGGTTCCGTGCGGTGCTGAGAAGAAGGTGTATTCTTTTGTGTTTGGGTGAAACGTTCTGTAGATATCTGTTAGGTCCATTTGGTTCATGAGCAATGTTAAGCTCATTATTTCTCTGTTTGGTTTCTGTCTTGATGATCTGTCCATTGTTGTGATTGGGGTGTTGAAGTCACCCACTACTAATGTGTAGGGATCGATGTGTGATTTAAGTTTAGAAGAGTTTCTTTTACAAATGTAGGTGCCCTTGTATTTGGGGCATAGTTATTCAATATTGAGATGTTCTCTTGATGAATATTTCCTTTAACAAGTAAGTAATGCACTTCTCTTTCTTTCTTGATTAACTTCAGTTGGAAATCTATTTTGTTTGATATTAAAATGACTACTCCAGCTTGCTTCCTGGGTCCACTTGCTTGAAAAACCTTTTCCTAGCTCTTTACTCTGATGTAGAATCTATCTTTGTTAGTGATATGTGTTTCTTGTATGCAGCAAAATGATGGGTCTTGTTTACGGATCCAATCTGCTAGCTTGTGTCTTTTTATTGGGGAGTTGAGTCCATTGATGTTGATGGATATTAGTGACCAGAGGTTGTAATTTCCCATTATTTTGGTGTAGGTGTATTTCTGTGTTTCTTTTGGTTTAGTTGTCATGGAGATTTCTGTTTCCTCTGTTTTCTTGGGTGTAGTTATCTCCTCTAGGTTGGAGTTTTCCTTCTAGGGTCTTTATAGGGCTGGATTTGTGGGTAGATATTGTTTAAATTTGATTTTTTCATGGAATAGCTTGTTTTCTCCATCCATGTTGATAGAGAGTTTTGCTGGGTATAGTAGTCTGGCTGGGAAGCTATGTTCTCTCAGAGCTTGTAGGACATCTGTCCATGCCCTTCTGGCTTTTAAAGTTTCTTAGGAGAAGTCAGGTATAATTCTGATGGGTCTGCCATTATATGTTAGTTGACCTTTTTCTCTTACAGCTTTTAGTATTCTTTCTTTTTTCTATATATTTGGAGTTTCATTTATTATGTGATGAGAGGAGTTTCTTTTCTGATCTAATCTGTTTGGTGTTCTTTAAGCCTCTTGGAATTTTATTGGCATATCTTTCTTTAGGTTTGGAAAGTTTTCTTCTTTGATTTTGTTGGAGATGTTTCCTGGAACTTGGAGTCGGGAGTCTTCTCTTTCTTCTATGCCTATAATTCTTAGTGTCGCCTTTTCATTGAGTCCTTGATTTCTTGGATGTTATGGGTGAAAACTTTTTTAGTTTTCTCATTTTCTTTGGTTGTACTGATTTCTTCCATCGAATCTTCCATGCCTGAGATCCTGTCTTCCATCTCTTGTATTCTATTTTTGATGCTCATGTCTGTAGTTCCTGTTATCTTCCCTTGCTTCTCCACTTCCACTCTTATCTCTGACTGTATTTTCTTTATTGCTTCCATTTCCAATTTCATGACTTGAAAGATTTTATTCATTTTATACATTTCCTACTCCAATTTGCTTGTCTATACCTGGAAATCTTTTATATCTTTTAAATCCTTCATTGCCTTGTCTCTTTCCTGTTCAAGTCGAGCCACTTTGGCTTAGAGCTCTCTGAAGGTATTCTCCATTGCTTTCACTTGTAAAATTGTGGACTCTTTGAATTCCTTCATAGATTTAAATTCTTCTTGAAAGGACTCTATCACTTTCCAGAATGTAGAATTGTCATCGTTTTCATGTGTTTCAGCTGTGATGAAGTGGTCAGGGCTTGCTGTACTAGCATAGTTGTATTTTTTTGGAGTCATAGCTCCCTGACTTTTGTTGTTTCTCTTTTTTTGCTGATCTTCAGCCATTTGGTTGTTCTTAGCTGTTTTTTCCTAGTACCTTCTGGGTTTTGTGCCAAGGGGGGTGCTTTGGTGTAGCAGTTGTATCGCTTGGTGATCTGTAGCTTTCCACAGGCTAGATGGGGCCTTGTGTGGTGGTTCTCAGTGTCTCCCAGAGCTCACCCTTTCCTGTTGTGTCCCAATTGGGGACTCAGGTGAAGGGTTGTGGTGGGATGTGTTCCTGTAGGTTCCTGGGATCCAACTGGTCTTCATATAGATGATAGTGCAGGTTGGCAGGCCACAGACTGTTGGGTGGGGTTGTAGCTCCCCTGTAGCATATGTGTCAGGACCATGTTTGTGGTCCTCCCCAGCTGCTCTCAGTAGATTCTCAGGGTCATTGTGAATCTAATAGCCAGAAGCACTGTGAGCTGGTGCAGCCCACTCCCAGGCAATGAGGAATGGCCCAGGATTGTTTCACTACTCACAAGTCAGAGCTATCTATGTTGCATACTGAGTATTCATCCTGCAGTGGCTCTGCTGGTATGGTCCTGTGTGTCCAGGTACAGATTCTGTAGACTCTGGAGGTCCCAAGTTTGGGGGTTGAGACTGCCCACTGGAGTCTTGAAAGGACCAACTCCATGCCCTGAAGGTGAGTCACTCAGCAGTGTCCCCCTGGCCAAAACCTCACTGTTCCAGGGGTGGAGCTATATATGCTTAAGCTCTGGTTTACTGCTGGAAGGGCCAGCACTAGCAAAAGAGTCTGATATTAACCCCCCAATTTGCCCAGGGCTTAGATCCTGTGGAGAACAAATCTGCCTTCCAACCCAGCCACCCGCCTTTCTACCACTCTCAAAATCTACCACTCTCAAAAGCTCCACCTATATCTGTATGGAGCTGACTTTGGATAGAGGAGGCAATTGGGACCACTGTCTTCCACGTTCTGGTACTCTGCAGTGGAGCTGCAGCATAACCTGCTGCCAGAAGTGTATCCTGCCACTCAGTCTAGCTGCAGTGTTTTTCTCAGTGACCATAAATCTAATAGAGGGGCCTGTATGTATGTCCAACACCCCTCTGGGGAAGCACAAATATGCCTGCACTTTCCAAAATGCTGCGGGCCTGCAAGCCACACAGTCCCGCCGCTGTGGCTTCCCTAAGAGGGTATCCGGCTCCCACTGGTCCACAAGCCTTCGCTAAATAGCCGGGATGCCTTTGTGGGATCTGGGGCCCAGGAGGCTCATGGGTAACCCTGTCTGGTATTCGAATCTGTCTGCTGGGTATTCGGTCTTACCCTGTCTCTCTCCTGGTGATGATTCCTGATTCCCATATACAGCGGCTTCCATCAGTCAGTTTTGCTGAGTGTCCAAGAGAGGGGAGGAGAATCCTTCCCAGGGACTTTTAATGGTCCCTGGGTAGCTGGGTGAAACCCAGCGGGTTCAAGTCACTCAGGTTGTTGCTCAGAGTTTTATAACTGTGGCTTTATGGCTGTTTTCCCCGCATTCAAAATGCACCCACATGGGCTGCTGCCATCTTGGATCCCCCCCAGGTGCTTTTATTATATTTTTCCAGCCCTTCCTCTTAACAACTTTTTATTTCAGCAAGCATTTTTTTAAGTTGTCAATGACCCTGTTTTCTATTTATTCCTTTTCCACAGCAAAATTCTCAGTTATTATTAAAATTAGTGGAACTTAAATGTAACTTTGTAAAATATCCTCTTTCCTGCGTTACCCTTATTGTTACATGTTTCCTTTAGACTATCTACTTGATGGACATGGTGGAAATATTCTTGAAGTCTGTTAATGTTTGTAAGTGTTGACTAGACTAGTTACTGTCACCTGGAAGAAAACTCTTCTTCTTATATATGGGTTGACTTGTAACCATGGGTCTTAACCCTGCATGGAAGTCCCACCTGGAATTTCTCTGATTGTGTCAGTGTGTTGCCCCTGGGAAGGCCACATTACAATAAACAAAGGAAGTAAGTAGCCCAGCTGCATACACTGTCCAAGCTAACAAAGGAGAACTCTGCTCTACAGTACAAATGCTCAAATTAGGAGCCCAAGCCCAGAGCTGGACATTCCATAGCCCTTTCAGTCAGTTTTCCATTGACCCAGTTTTCCAGCTCTTATATAATCTCTCCACTTTCCACAGTATTCCCTGAGCATTAGTTGTGGGTATACATGCTTGGATTAGGGGTGGCCCATATGTGCTACTCATTCTCTGCATCTTAGGAGGCTGGTAAATCTTTGTATTCAATCCCACTTATAAGTCCATGCTTCTCTGACTATGACTGAGAGCAGCCTTTGCCTATGGGTATAAGCATAAACACTTAGAAAGCAGTTCTCTACTTTGTCAATTTAATTTAAACATCACTAATAAGTTCCCTACATAAACCTATGAACTCATCAAGCCTGGGTTGTTGACCAGGTTTACTTCACTAGGCATAGCCATCCAGCTCCCACTCCACCCTCTGTGAAGAGTGCCTCAAACCCATTCAGTTGCTGGGTACAGCCACAACAGTCCAGACACATTTTTTGAAGTAGGTGTATATCTTACCCAACAAATTGAACTTCTATTTCATACAGTTCCCAGTTACACATTATGGATGGTATCTTTTCTTCCCAAACAGCCAGTTCCACACATTCATTTGGTTTGAATAACAGCCAGATTGAAAGAGTTTTCAACTCAGTTCCAGTCTGTCTTATATCTTATATCCAAATTGAGTGGTATCTTCCATCGTTTTTTCAGGCTACCAAGAAGTTTGACAAGAACTTATGTTATTTGGGGGGAGGCTCCTAGAGGCTTCCTGACACACTACTATGGGAGTACTTCATACCTTGGAATGAGAACTGTGTTCAGTACCCCATTGTTTATAGGAGCAGCACAATCTGGTATCACAAGGGTAACCCCTTCAACTCCTCTTGTGGATTTTTTATCTAGGTCACCTACAGCAGGTTTTTAACAGAATTGGTTTTTTAGTACTTAAAAAATGTTTTTATTCATTTTAATTTATAAATGATAATTGTATCTTTATGCTGTGTAGTAATATGTATTGACATATATAGGCATTGTGGAATGATTATCAAGATAATAAATATATCTACTACGTCACATATTTATCTGTTTTCTAATTGAAACATTGAAATTATATGTATTTATGGAATACAGTATAATACATATACACAATATGTAATGATTAAATAAGGGTAATTTGAATTTCCTTCTTCATAACTATTTGCTGATCTTTATGTTGGGAAGTTCTAAATATTTCCCTTGTAGTTCTTTAGAAAATAAATGACAAATTGTTGTGAGCCACAGTCACCCTACTGTGCTATAGAACATTGATATTTTTCTTCACGTGTAACTATTTTGATGTTATCCAACTTATGTGTAACCCAGACCTTCTTGCCCTCCTAATCTCCAGTGAATACCAGTCTACCCTCTTATACATATGAGTAAGATGCAGCAGTTGTTTTACCATGTGTGACTTATTTGATGTAACAGTGCTTTTCCATTGTGTGTGTGTGTGTGTGTGTGTGTGTGTGTGTGTGTGTGTTTGATGCCATAAGTGACAAGATTCTCTCTTTAAATACCGCAGTACTAGCCTGTGTATACAGACCACATTCTTTTCATCTGTCCATCAGTTGATGGATGTGAATTTCTTGGTTACTTTGAATAATGCTGCAAAAGATGATGGCATGAAGATGGATCTTTAACATATTCATTTCATTTCCTTTGGGTATGTGAATGGTAATTATGTTTCTGGACCATGTAGTAGATTTTTTTGTGTGTGTTTTAAGAACTTTATTACTATTTCCCAGAATAACTGTGCTTATTTATATTGTCAACTACAATGTTTAAGGATTCTCTTTCAGTCTTTTGCAACTTTTATTACAAAGATTGTTGATTTATCTGATTAAATGTGTTCCTAAGTTTTTCATTTTATCTTATTATCACTATCAGGAATGGAGTGACTTTCTTGATATACTTCCCAAATAGATTGTTATTGATAGATTTTTTTTAAATGCTGCTAAAGTTTTAATGGTGGTTTTACATCCTCCAACTTTAACAACATCTTTTGTTAGTTCTAACAGATTTTTAGTGAGTTGCTATTATTTCTATATAAAATCGGGTGTCTGTCAACAGGCATGACTTGACATTCTCTTTACTATATGGATGTACAGAATTTCTTTCTCTTGAGTAATTAAATTCTCTGCTTAGTTACTCAGTACTACATTGAAAACACTCAGAAAAAAAAATGGACATCCTTGTCTTGTTCTTGGTCTCTCAGAAAGTGCTTTTAGCTTTTCCTCACTAATTACGTTGGCTGTGGGCTCATCATGTCCGCTTTTTATTGTTTTAAGAACTTTCCTTCTATACATACTTTGTTCAAAGTCTTTATTGTGCAGGAATAGTAAGCTTTGCAGGTACTTATTTTTGCATCTGCTGAGATAACCCTATGATTGTGGTTCTTTTGACATTAACTAACTTTGCATTCCTGAAATAAAACCCAGTGAACCATGGCATACAATCTTTCTGTTACATTTTTAAAATGTTCCTGGTGATATTTTGTCAAGACTTTTTTACGACTATGTACTTTTGAGGTATAAGTTTAATTTCCATTTTTGTTTTGTTCATGTCTTATCTGATCTTAGAATAGTGCTGTTACATTTAGTGGTTGGAAAGAACTCCCCTTGTTTTAATTTTCTTAATAGTTTGAGGGAGATGAGTGTTAGTTTTTCTTTGAAAGTTGGGTGAGCAGAGGAACTTCTGGCCTGAGATTTCTCTGTAGGAAGACTTCCTTACCAACTCATTCTCATTTTTCAATTATTTCCCTGAGAATTTTGCCTTCATGACTCAACTTTGGAGGTTATATGTATTCAGAAGCATACCCATTTCTTTAAGATTATCTAATGTATTGGCATATAGTTCTTCATATTAGTTCATAATGATTCTTTGTATTTCTGTGGTATCTTTTATTGTCTCTTCTTTTATCTGAGTTTATTTGGGATTTTCTCTTTTTTCTTGGACTAGCTAAAAAATATTTACCTTAAGACTTTCCCAGTTTTAGGTGGATCCAAGATGGCAGCAGTCAGCAGGGACACATTTTGAGCTGGGGGAGCGGGGGAAAAGCTACAACATCACAGAAAGATAAACAAGCTGAGCAACATCCTGAGAAGTGTGAATTCGCTGGGTCACACCCGGCAAACACAGGGACTAGTGAGGGTCCCTTGTGGTACCCTCAGACACTCAGGTAAACAGACCTACCCAGGCTACAGGCTGCAGAGCAGCACAACAGGGACCTGGGGCACAGCGCAGCACAGAATGCAGAGGAGACATAGGCAGCTGGGCACAGCTCAGCTCAGCATGGACCCAGGAAGCCAGGAGCAGATTGCTGGGAACTCAGGTAGTGGGGCACAGTGCAGAGTGGACACAGGGAGCAGGGCACAGCGCAACATGGACCCAGGCAGCAGCTCACGGTGCTTCTCAGAACCCAGACCAGGAGGAGCAGCGCGGCAGGGACCCAAGGCAGAAGGGCACTGCATGGCATGGTGCAGAACCAGGCCTAGGAGCTGGCCCTGGAAGTGGGCAACAGCCACTCAAAAACCCAGCGAGTGGACAGGCTTGGGCCCAAAGCAGAAGTCGGTGGCACGGGACACAGGCTTGGGCCCAAGTCCAAAGCAGAGAACAGTGGCATGGGTCAGAGGTCTAGGGTACATAGCAGAGGCCACTGGCACAAGGCACAGGCCCAGGACCCAGACCAGAGGCCAGCTTAGACCCCTGATGCATAAGTGGGCATAAGCCAGGCAGCAGCTCGCAGGGAAGCACAAGCATATCTAGGCCTAACCAGAAAGGTATTGGACATAAAGGTCCCTCCACAATCACTTGAAAGAACATTGAGCTCAGACAGGACAGAGAGCTGTTCTTCCTGCACCTGTTCAGTCTCTCGCAGGTATGATTACTGCAGGGTCTTGGGAGGTAGCCCCCAACTGCCAGATAGAGGTACCTCCCGGCTACCTGAGTGCCCAATATTCACATGGTCATTGCATTACCCTAAAGAGGACCTTCAGTGCCACTGAAACAGTCCAGAAGATATCAGGAACAATCAGCTCAGGGCAACCAGATGGCTAAAGATCAGCGAAAGAACAAAACTGACAAAAATCAGGGAAATATGATTCCAACGAAATTCAGCGAGATTAACACAAAAAGCCCTGAACAACCCACCACAGCTGAAACACATGAAACACATGATGACAAATCTATACTTAGGAAATGATGGAGTCCTTTCCAGAAGAAAATAAATCACTGAAAGAATACAAAGAATCCTCAGTTCTACAAATGAAAGCATTGGAGAATACCATTACAGACCTCTAAGCCAATGCAGCCCAACATTAACAAGAAACAGACAAGACAATGAAAGATTTGAAAGATTTGCAGACAAAGACAAGCAAATTTGAACAGGAAACATACAAAACGAATAAAATGGTTCAAGACTTGAAACTGGAAGTAGAAGCAATAAAGAAAACACAATCAGAGTTAATCCTGGAGGTGTAGAATCAAGGGAAGAGAACAGGAACTACAGACATGAATATCAAAAATAGGATACAAGAGATGAAAGACAGGATGTCAGGCATGGAAGATTCCATGGAAGAAATCAGTACAACAACCAAAGAAAATGTGAAATCTAAAAAAGTTCTCACCCATAACATCCAAGAAATCAAGGACTTAATGAAAAGATGGAACCTAAGAATTATAGGCAGAGAGGAAAGAAAAGACTCCCGACTCCATGGTCCAGGAAACATCTCCAACAAAATCATAGAACAAAACTTCCCAAACCTAAAGAAAGAGATGCCAATAAAATTCCAAGAGGCATACAGAACATCAAACAGATTAGATCAGAAAAGAAACTCTTCTCACCACATAATTGAAACTCCAAATGTACAGAACAAAGAAAGAATATTAAAAGCTGTAAGAGAAAAAGGTCAAGTAACATATAAAGGCAGACCCATTAGAATTACACCTGACTTATCCTCAGAAACTTTAAAAGCCAGAAGGGTTTGGGCAGATGTCATACAAGCCCTGAGAGAATATAGGTGCCCAGCCAGACTACTATACCCAGAAAAACTCTCTATCATCATAGATGGAGAAAACAAGCTATTCCATGACAAAATCAAATTTAAACAGTATCTACCCACAAATCCAGACCTACAGAAGTTTTAGAAGGAAAATTCCAACCCAGAGAAGATAACTATACCCCCCAAAAAACAGGAAACAAAAACTCCAGTGCAGCTAAACCAAAAGAAACACACAACCACCACCTACACCAAAATAATGGGAAATAACAACCTTTGGTCACTAATATCCATCAACATCAATGGACTGAACTCCCCCAAAAAAAGACACAGGCTGACAGAATGGATCCATAAACAAGACCCATCATTTTGCTGCATACAAGAAACACATCTTACTAACAAAAATAGACGCTACCCCAGCGTAAAGGGCTAGGAAAAGGTTTTCCAAGCAAACGGACCCAGGAAGCAAGCTGGAATAGTCATCTTAATATCAAATAAAATAGACTTTCAACTGAAGTTAATCAAAAGATAGAGAAGGGCACGGCATACTCATTGAAGAAAATATTCATCAAGATGACATCTCAATATTGAATATCTATGCCCCAAATACAAGGGCACCTACATTTGTAAAAGAAACTCTTCTAAAGCTTAAACCACACATCAATCCTCACACATTAGTAGTGGAAGACTTCAACACCCCATTCACCACAATGGACAGATCATCAAGACAGAAACCAAACAGAGAAATAATGAGCCTAACAGAGCACATGAATGAAATGGAACTAACAGATATCTACAGAACGTTTCACCCAAACACAAAAGAATACACCTTCTTCTCATTCTCCAAAATCGACCATATAGTCAGACACAAATCTAGACTCAACAAATACAGGAAAATTGAAATAACCCCTTGTATCTTATCAGACCACCATGGAATAAAGCTGGTCTTCAACAACAACAGAAATACAGAAAGCCTACACACTCATGGAAACTGAACAACTCTTTACTGAATAACTACTGGGTCAGGGAAGAAATGAAAAAGGAAATCAAAGACTTCTTAAAATCCAACGAAAATGAAGGCACAACATACCCAAACCTATGGGGCACAATGAGAGCTTTGCTATGAGGAAAATTCATAGTACTAAGTGCCTTCAAAAAGAAAACTGTGACAGAGCATATTAGTGAATTAACAGCTGAACTGGAAGAACTGGTTAAAAAAAAAAAAAAGAAGCAAACACTCCAAAGAGGAGCAGAAGGCAGGAAATCATCAAACTTAGGGCTGAAATCAACAACGTAGAAACAAAAAATATGATACAAAGAATCAATGAAACCAAGAGTTGGTTCTTTGAGACAATCAACAAAATAGACAAACCCTTAGCCAAATTAACTAAAAGGTGGAAGGAAAAAAAACACAAATCAACAAAATCAGAAATGAAAAGGGAGAAATAACAACAGACATTGTGGAAGTCCAGAGAATCATTAGGTCCTACTTTAAAAATCTATACTCACCAAATTTGAAAACCTAAGCAAAATGGACAATTTTCTTGATAGATTCCACCTTCCAAAGTTAAATCAAGATCAGGTTAACAGATTAATCAGCCATATAATCCCCAAGGAAATAGATAGTCATTAAAAATCTTCCAACGAAAAAAAGCCCAGAGTCAGATGCTTTCAGCACAGAATTCTACCAAACCTTCAAAGAAGAGCTAATACCAATAATCTTCAAACTCTTCCACAAAAATAGAATCAGAAAGAACACTGCCAAACTCATTCTAAGAGGCCACAGTCACCCTGATACCTAAACCACGCAAAGACCCAACAAAGAAAGAGAACTTCAGACCAATCTCCCTCATGAACATAGATGCAAAAATACTTAATAAAATACTGGCAAACTGAATCCAAGAACACATCAAAAGTATCATACAACATGATCAAGTAGGCTTCATCCCAGGAATGCAAGTATGTTTCAACATATGAAAATTCATCAACATAATTCATCATATAAAAAAGTTGAGAGAAAAAACCATATGATCATCTCGATAGATGCTGAAAAAGCATTTGACAAAATTCCACACCCCTTCATGCTAAAAGTCCTGGAGAGAATGGGCATTCAAAGACCATACCTAGAAATAATAAAGGCAATATACAGCAAGCAAGTAGCCAACATCCAATTAAATGGAGAGAAACTTAAAGCATTTACTCTAAACTCAGGAACAAGACAAGGATGTCTACTTTTTGTCTATCTCTTCAACATAGTACTTGAAGTTCTTGCTATAGCAATATGACAGCTAAAGGAAATCAAGGAGATACAAATTGGAAACGAAGAAGTCAAATTATCCCTATTTTCAGGTGATATGATAGTATGCATAAGCAGACCCCAAAATTCCACCAGAGAGCTCTGACATCTGATAAACACCTTCAACAAGGTGGGTAGATACAAAATTAATTCAAAAAATCAGACGCCCTTCTTTATACAAAAAATAAATATGCTGAGAAAGAAATTAAGGGGAATAACAACATTCACAATAGCCACAAACAATATAAAGTATCTGGGCATAACTCTAACCAAGCAAATGAAAGACCTGTATGACAAGAACTTCAAGTCCTTGAAAAAAGAAATTGAAGAAGTCATCAGAAGATGGAAAGATCACCCATGCTCATGGATAGGTAGGATCAACATAATAAAAATGACCATCCTTCCAAAAGAAATATACAAATTCAATGCAATTGCTATCAAATACCATCATAATTCTTTATAGACCTGGAAAAAGCAATTCTCAACTTCATATGGAATAACAACACCAAAAAAAAGCAGAATAGCTAAATCAATCCTGTACAAAAAAACAAAAACAAAAACAAAAAAAACATCTGGAGGTAACACCATCCCAGATTTCAAGCTGTACTACAGAGCAATAGTAATAAAAACAGCATGGTACTGATATAGAGACAGACCAGTAGATTAATGGAATCAAACTGAAGACCCAGAAATGAGCCCACCCACCTATGGTCACTTAATTTTTGACAAAGAAGCCAAAACTGTACAATGGAAAAAGAACAGCATCTTCAACAAATGGTGATGATCCAACTGGATGTCGACATGTAAAAGAATGAACTTAGACCCATACTTATCACCTTGTACAAAACTTAAGTCCAAGTGGATCAAAGACTTTAACATAAGGGTCAGACACACTAAATATATTAGAAGAGAAAGTCCCTTGAACTCATCAGTACAGGTAACAACTTTCTGAAAAGAACACCAACAGCTCAGGATCTAAGACCAACAATCAATAAATGGGACCTCATGAAACTGAAAGGCCTCTGTAAGGCAAAAAGACACTTTCATTTTAACAAAATGGCAACCTACAGGTTGGGAAAAGATCTTCACCAACCCCACATCTGACAGAGGGCTAATATCCAAAATTTACAAAGAACTCAAGAACTTCAATGCCAAGAAACCAAATAATCCAATCAAAAAATGGGGAGCAGAAATAAACAGACAATTCACAGAGGAGGAATCCCTAATGGCTGAGAGACACGTGAAGAAATGCTCAGCATCCTTAATCATCAGAGAAATGCAACTCAAGACCTTTGACTCTTAAAATGTTTCTAACTCTGAGATTCCATCTCACACCTTTCAAAATGGCTAAGATCAAAAGCTCAAATGAGAACACATGCTGGCGAGGTTGTGGAGAAAGGGGAACACTCCTCCATTGCTGGTGGGAATGCAAGTTTGTACAACCACTATGGAAATCAGTCTGGTGATATCTTAGAAAACTTACACTAGCTCTACCTCAAGACCCAGTCATACCACTTCTGGGTACATATCCAAATGATTCCTCATTGAATCACAAGGAAGTTTCCTCATCTATGTTCTTAACAGCCTTATTTGTAATAGCTAGAAACTGGAAACAACCCAGATGTCCCTCAGCTGATGAATGGATAAAAAAAAAAAAAAACTGTGGTACATCTACACAATGGAATACTACCCAGCCATCAGAAACAACAAAATCATGCAGTTTGCAGCTAAATGGATGGAACTAGAGAAGTTCATCCTGAGTGGGCTAACCCAAACTCAGAAGGATGCACATGGCATCTATTCACTTATAATCAGATTTTAGCCATATAGTACAGGATAACTATACTACAACCCATGCACCAAAGGGAACAGGAACATAGACTTTGTTTCCTGTCAATGAGACACTTTGCCCTGGTGGTGCTGCCTTGTAGTTCCCCAGTGTATGAGGAGGCTCTTGACCCTCATATGGCTTTTGAACTGGGATGGGGGACTGTTATGTAGGGACACTCCACTCCAGAGGAGTGGGATGGAAGGGATAGGGGGTAGAGGGTGGGAGGGCAGGACTGGGAGGGGTGGAAAGAGGACACTATCATGGAGATGTAACCTGAAGTAATAAATAAATATTTTAAAAAAGATTTTTCCAGTTTTATTTATCTTTTAAATTTTAATCCTTTTTTATCATTTGCTTTTTTATAGTTTCTATCATTTACTTGTGCTGTGATCTTTGATTTTTATTTCCTTCTAAAAATGTTGAACTTAGTTTCTGCTTATTTTTAGTGAAGGTGCATAGCCAGGTTACTACTTGAACCACTTCTCTTTTTTTCTGTAAGTGCTTATCCCTACATATTTCTGTTTTATTGAAACTTGTATCCCAAAAATTTTGCTTGTTTCATTTTCATTTTAATTTGTTCCAGAATTTTTATTTCCTTTTTTGTTTCTTTATTGGTCTATTGGTCATTCAAGATCATGTTGTTTAATGGCATGTGTTTATGAATTTATCAGCTTCTACCTGTTGCTAATCTAGGTTTATTCCACTCTGAGTAGATAATACATATGACGTCTTTTTTATTTATAAATTTTTGTAGCTTAACATATGTTCTATGCATAAGACTACTCCATATGCTGGTGGAAAGTATATGCATTTTGCAGCTGTTGAAGGAAATGTTCATTAAAATCTGTTAGGTACACTTGATTTGCCAAGTACACTTAATCCACACATTTTCTTGTTAATATTTTGTGTGAATGATCCTGTCCCTTAATGAAAATGGAGTGCTGAACTCTAGCTGTTCTATTTGAGTCTATCCTTTCTTTTACATTGAATACTTTTTTTTGGATATTCCAGTATTGGGTGATACACCAATTATTTTGGATATTCCAGGGTTGAGTGTTACACCAGTTATTTCATCTTACCAAATTGATGTCTTCAGCAATATGTAATGACTTTCTCTGTATTTATACACATTTTGTCTGATTAAAGGATAGCTGCTCAAATTTACCCTGGGTCTCAATTTGTTCTAATAGCTTTTTCTATCCCTTTATTATGTACACACACACATGCATACAAACACACACAACACACACACACACACACACACACACACACACACACACACAAAATTGGGTACAGAGACCTGTGGAAAACAGATGAAGAAAGTGCTGGATTCATGGAAATACAGGTATTTGTGATCCACTCAATGTGGATGCTCGGCCAAACTTGGGTCCTCTGCAAGAGTAATATGTACTCTTAACCACTGTGCAATCTCTCTAGCTCCCAAAGGTGTTTCTTGTAAGTAATCCTATCATTGAGTTTTTACTTGTTCTAATTGTTACCCATTTAGCCAATTTAAATGTTTTAATTGGGCACTTTAATCTGTTAGCATTCAAGGCTATTATTGTCTTATAAAAAGCACGCACCCACCATGTGAACATTTCTGGTTGAGTTTCATTTCCCTTGTTTCTTTGACTCTCTCTTGTTATCTTTGTGGACTGGTGGTTTTCTGTATTGATAAGATTTGATTCTCTTATCTTTCTCTTTTGAGCTTCTGTTTACTACTTTTTATACTTTGTGTTCTCATAATGATAGTTATCTATGCATTTCTGTGGAGTAAAGTTTGCAAAGAATTCCTCCTGGGTTCAGAAACTGAAAACAAGTTGACAATATTTTTTTCATTTATTTATTTCTTCAAGTTACATCTCAATCATAATCCCTTACCTCTTTCCACTCTCGGTCCCATCCTACTATCCTCTTCTCCCTCACCCTCCTATCTGCTTTATTTTTTTAATTTAAGGTATATCTTTTCCCCAATAGCACCCCCTATTAGTCCAATAAACTGATCTTTTTCTTATAGCAGTAAACACAATACAAAACAATAATAATAATTAGGCCACAATTATGAAAATTATAAGGTATCACATACAATCCCAATGTTCACTCCATATATATTTAGCAACTGATATTAATATTCTATCAGTTATCTATCTCAATGAATTTAAAGTTCTATAGCTAACTCAGTTTCTATCCTAACTTGCATTACTAACTTAAAAACATCTTCTTAGACCTAGAACATCCTTTTAATTCCAACCAGAACAACTCAAAAGGTCTAACTAAGTTGGTTCAGCCCCATAGGCTGTTCCAGCCAGGACTTCAGTAAAAACCTGAATTTCAGCCTCTGACTATAAACTTCTTAGGACATTTAAATAGCTGAGCACAAAAGGACTGAACATCAAATGTTACTATTAACTTGCTTACCAATTTTTCCATTCTTATTTGGGTCCCAAACAGGTTTCCTATGTCCTAAATCAGCAGGAAGTAATTTTAAGAGAGTGACATTCCATTCCCAGAAGGTAGGGTGGGTGCTTTTTCATTTTCCCCCCTTTGGTCATTTGATGGGTTATAGATGTTTGTTGTTATTTAGGGGGATTAGTTACAAGTTGTTAAATGGTTTTGTTAAATAGGTTTTAGAGGTTAGACCCACAGATTTCTCTCTTTTTTTCTCTCTATCTTTTCTCTCCTATGTTGAGGGAAAAGACTTGAAAAAATTAGGATATAAACATAATATAAGAATGATAAAGAAAAAGGGACATATTATTGAATATACTCTTATATCTTTGTATAGTGATACAAAGTTAAGATTATATTTGGCTACATTGGTATTGATCTTTGTATAGTGATACAAAATTAAGGTTAACAATATATTTTGAAAGCATTTATTCTTATGTGCTCAGTATGCTGTCCTACTTGTGCTCAACCTGTTTAAGTTTAACTTGCATTTAAGAAAACAGTATAACCAAACTTACTATGCCTTTAACTTTCCATATAATTAACTTTTCCAACATAAGCTAAATGTATATAGTTTATCTTAAACTATGTACTGTTCTATGCCCCTGACCCAGAACTGTGTGTGTGTGTGTGTGTGTGTGTGTGTGTGTGTGTGTGTGTGTGTGTTTCTTGTGGTATTCATTTGCTGAAAGTAGCCAATATGTTTAACTCAACCTTAAAAAAAACAAATATCTACTATAAAGCAACATGAGGATATAAGTTCATAACATTTGTTTGTTTGGGGTGCTACTCTTAGTCAGTTGAAAGCCATAAAGTAACTTCTTCCCTTGTAAAACTCTATTAAAGATTTTTCTCATTCATTTCCCATACCATGTTTTCTGTGCTCTTCAATAAATATAATGTAAAGCCATTTGTTAGTGACAGATGGAAGACACAGGAGTAGAAGTGAAGAATTCAAATCTGGCTTGTTCTTAGTCTAGACAACTCCAAGAGGAAAATTCTATGTTATCAATGCAGTACCAAGGCACATTTCTAGTGTGTAACTCACTTAAGTATATCCTAAGTCCTGATATATTATCTATATTTATGTTGCTGTGATAAAATACCAGAAGAACTCAGAGGAGGAAAGTGTTTGTTTTGGAACAGAGTTCCAGAAAGAGTCCATAGAGCTGGGAAAGATTGGGACTAGGAGGAAGAAGCAGATAGATCACATTTTCATTCACACAAAGGAAGCAGAAACAGAGAACAATCAATTAGAGGAACGAGGTTCAACTCTTATCCTGTGTAACATACTTTCTACCTACCCAAGGTTTCATAACCTCCCCAAATAGCACAATCAACTAAGAACCAGTGTTGAAATACATGAGCTTATAGAGGACAACTTTTCTTTTCTTAATTTGATTTTTCAAGTTACATCTTGATTAAAGTCCCCTCCCTCCTCCTCTCCAGGTCCCACCCTCCTTCCCTCTTCCCCATCTCCATCCTCTCCTTCTCCTCAAATGAGGGAACTCCCCACTTATCAACTGCCCTCAGTTCATCAGTCATAATGAGGGCTAAGAGCTTCCTCTTGTACTGGGGCTTGATATGGCAGCCCAGCTAGGGTAAGGTGTTCCACTAGCAGGCAATAGGGTTCATTACTCGCTACTGTGTGGGGTTTTTCATAGGATAATTATGCTAGGTTCCTATCTGTTTGAGTCTGTGGGTTGTAGGATGGTTGTCCTGAGCTATATGGTTAATATCCACTTATAAGTGAGGGCATATAATGCGTATCTTTCTGGGTCTGGGTTATTACACGCAAGATGATCTTTTCTAGTTCCTTCCATCCATTGGTTGCAAATTGCATGATTTCCATGTTTCTGATAGTTGAGTAGTATTCCATTGTGTAATTGTACTAAAGTTTTTTTTAATCCATTGTTCAGTTGAAGGACATCTGGGTTGTTTCCAGTTTCTGGCTTTTACAAATAAAGCTGCTATGAACATTGTTGAGGTGATGTCCTTGTGGTTTTGTGGAGAATCTTTTGGATATATGCCCATGAGTAGTATGGTTGGGTCTTGAGGTAGAGGTATTCCCAATTTTCTAAGATAATACAAGATTGATTTCTAAAGTGGTTGTATACATTTGCACTGCCACCAGCAATGGAGGAATGTTCCCTTTTCTCCACATCCTTGCTAGCATGTGCTGTCACTTGAGGTTTTGATCGTGGCCATTCTGATGGGTGTGAGATGGAATCTCAGAGTCATTTTGAGTTGCATTTCCCTGATGAATAAGGATGTTGAGCATTTTTAAATTTTTTTTTAATATTTATTTATTACTCCAGGTTACATCTCCATCTCAGTCTCCTCTTTCTGCCCCTCCCAGGCCCACCCTCCCACCCTCTACCCCCTATACCTTCCATCCCACTCCTCTGGAGTGGAGTGTCCCCACATAACAGTCCCCCACCCCAGTTCAGTGGACACATGAGAGCCAAGAGCCTCCTCATACACTGAGGGCCTACAAGGCAGCACCACTAGGGCAAAGTGTCTCACTGATAGGAAACAAAGTCTATGCTCCTGTTTCCCTTGGTGCATTGGTTGTAGTATAGTTATCCTGTACTATATGGCTAAAATCCAATTATAAGTGAAAAGATGCCATGTGTATCCTTCTGTGTCTAGGTTAGCTCACTCAGGATGAGCTTCTCAGGCCATACAATGGAAAAAGGACAGCATCTTCAACAAATGGTGCTGGTCCAACTGGATATCCACATGTAAAAGAATGAAATTAGACCCATACTTATCACCTTGAACAAAACTTAAGTCCAAGCAGATCAAAGACCTTAACATAAGGCCGGACACACTGAATCTACTAGAAGAGAAAGTGGGGAAACCCCTTGAACTCATCAGCACAGGTGACAACTTCCTGAACAGAACACCAACAGCTCAGCATCAATAAATGGGACCTCATGAAATATGGATAGAGACAACAAACATTAAAGGTCTTTGAAACCTACTATAGAAGTTTCCCAAACTATATGCACATATTAAAGGAATTTAAATAAAGTGACCATATAATGTGGGAAGAATGTTCCAGCCACCAAATCAAACTCTGGTGGTTTTATGGAGTTTAGTGTGTTAACAGGAATGGGTTGTATATTGTTGAGTCATTGATCAAAGAGGTCCATAGACCCTGCCCCACACATATCACAGACCACTGACAAGGCTATGGGTTGTTCACCAAAACCTGATGGTAAGTTCTTATTGCTGAAGACAACACTTACTTATGTCATTGACATAATTGCATCACTCACAACTTCCCTTCCCTCCCTCCAAACGCTCCCATATATTCTTTCTTGGTTTCTTTAAAAATCATGGCCTTGAAAGCTGAGTTAGATATAGAACTTTAAACTCATGGAGATGGTTAGATAGTAGAATGTTAAAGTCAGGTGCCAAATACATATGGACTGGACATTGGGAATGTATGCCAAGCCATATAACTCTCATAATTGTGGCCTATTTATGTCTGTTGTTTTTTATTGTATTTATTGTTATAAGAGAAAGAGCCATTTGTTGGACTGAAAGGGGGAGCTGTTGGGGGGGAAAAGATATACCTTAAACTAAAAAAAAAAAAGGTAGAAGGGGGGGGGGGGGGGGGGAAGAGGGTGGAAGGGTGGGATTGGAGGGGGGAGTAGGGAGGGGATTGTGATTGAGATGTAACTTGAAGAAATAAAAAATAATTTATAAAAAATAAATAAATAAAATACATTTTAAAAAATTATGGCCTTGTTTTTTCATTAAATTAATTAAATAGCCTTGTTGTTGTTACATACATATATGTCTATGTATGTACATATATATTCCTGAATATATAAATACCACCATCTCAGTTTTTATATTAGCACTTGTATATTATTATTTCTGAGCTGACCATTTAATATTGGTTAATCAGTTGGTATGCACTATCCTGAGGAAAGAACATTGCACTTGCTCTCAGCATTCCTTAGTTGCCCGTAGTTTTGTGTTCAGTTGAGACCTCTTGGGCTTTCTCCTGAAAAGTCTAGCACATATATGACTGTTGTACTTTTTCATGTTTAGGTAGCCATGTTGGGGAGACTTTCTGAGTGTAGCTTCTGACATCCCTTGGAGACAACCTCATAGCAAACTTCCTGATCTTCTGACTTTTACAGTCTTTCTGCCCCCTTTTCCACAATGAATCCTGAGCATTAGATGAGGTAGCTACATTGTAGATGTATCCATTGGATTGAGCTCTACAAATATGTATTTTGATTGATTATGATTTTCTATAAAGATCTCTCTATGTTGCAAAGAAACATTTTCTTGATGAGGTATGAGTACTACACTTGTCTATAGATATAAGAACAAATATTTAGAATGTAATAAGAGATTATTCTGGCTTAATGAAGTGGTAGTTGTAGTTTCTCTTTCAATATCCATGACTTCACTAGCCAAATGTAGTTCATTGGGTTTTGATTGGATTTAAGGTCCATGAGGTGGAACCCACACCTGACACTGCCAAAGTGGCCAAGAACTTGAGACTAGATATGTTGTGGGCCCAAAGGAAACACTACTGCTACTATTCTTCTAAAGGATCATAGTAATAAATTGACTCATAATGACATATTACTTTTCCCATATATCAGTGCTTTGCTCAGCCCTCATTAGAGAAGCTTCTTTTGTAATGGATGGGAATTAACATAGAGAAACACAGATTAACCATGTACAGAGAGGGAGAGACTTTGGAGCACTCAACCCAAAATGGAATAGCAGAAAGACTGTGAGATATAGAGGTGGTGGGTGATAATGAGGAAACAATATCTTCCAGGCACAACAGGACTGATGTACATATGAACTCAGAGACTGTGGCAGTGTACATAGGACCTTCACAGGTTCAAGATGGAGTCCCAACACTGAGAGGATGAAGTGGACTCAATATCCCTCTCCTAACTGAGAAGCTATTTGCAACTGGATACCTGCTCTCAAAAAGAAAATCAGTTTTCTCCAATGGAGTCTTGCTGTGTTCATCAAACAGCCCGGAACAGGCCCCATGCCCAGATATAAATGGTTAACCTAAAACAAACTCTGATTTTTTTAGTAAAATTTTTGTTTCATTATTTTATTTGGAAGTCTTTTTGTCTTTTTGTGAGTTGTTTGTTTAATTTTCATTTTAAGGTTTTTGTTATTGTTTGTTGTTTGTTTTTATTGTTGTTGAGAGAGAGGGAGAAAGAGAAAGGGTGGACATGAAGTTGGATAGGCAGGGAAGATCTGAGAGGGATCAGGGTGGGGAAAATTTTAATCACAATGTATAAATTATTTTTACTTTTAAAAAAGTGACTCTGAGTCTATTTTAGTGAAAACTGTTTTATATGTGGCTTTTTGTCTTTTATTGATTTTATAATTCTCTCTATTTCTTGGACTTTTGACAGCTGATTATACTATTCCTTGTAAATGGCTATTTGTTTAACCTATCTAGGATCTTTTGAGCCTCTGGACATGGCTACTCATATGTTTCCCAAGATCTGGGCATAGTTCTTCTATAATTTCATTGAGTCAGTTTTCTGTACTGTTTGTGTGCCTCCAAGATTTCTGTTTGATATTTTTGCGACCTCATCTGCTATTGCTTAGCCTTTTACAAAAATAAATTGTTTTCTTAGTTGTATTGAATTTCCTGTCCATAGTTTTGGCTTATTGAGCTGATAGATAATCATTGTTTCCACATCTTTTTCAAGCAGTTTGACACCTTCCTTTTCTTTGGAGCCATTGTGTTCAATACCCATTGAAGGTATCACATGTATTTGTTTCTCATGGTTCTTTTTTCCCTATGTTGATATTTTTTGCATCAAAAATATCAGTTACTTATATTAAATGTTTATAGTGCATTACCAGTAAAATATTTCCTTCTAGAATTCTGTTCTACAGTATCAGATGAGTAGACTGTGTTGGATTTGGTTTCAGCTGGGCACAAAAGTGTATTGAACATGGAAGCTCTTCAGACAAAACCAATGTCAGTTTTGTAATATCAGTATCTCAGTGGCCAAGACTTCATCGGTTTATGGGATTCTTTCACTGGCTATAGAAGTAAGGCGTCTGCTAGTGTTTGAGATCTATGTATGGTCCAGGCTGCTCTGGGGGGGTTGGTGGGAGCAGAGTGATGCTTATCTGTATGCGTGATCTGTATAGGTGGCTTCATAGGAGTTTCAGGACTGAGTCTTACAACAAGCCATTCAGCTGCCTCTCAAGATTTGGAAACCTTACCTGTTCCCAGTGGATTATGTGTCTGCTTTCCAGGACTTCAGTAGCCTATTAACACAGGTCAGAAGATATGGCTGTTTTGTAGCCCAAGGAGAAAGTAACAGGTTGGCCATTAAAGTGCATTATCAAAAGATTTGCTTTACCCTGAATTTTATAAAAAGGTTACTAGATGTGATCTAGTACTAACCTGTTTGAAAAGACAATAAATCCAAAGGACTCCAGCAAAAAAAAAAAAAAAAAGTTAGTAAACACTTTCTGAAAAGTGTCTGGATATATAACTAACATGGAAAAATCAGTAGCCTTTCTATATACCAATATAAAACATTAAAAAGGAAATCAGTAAAATAATCCCATTCACAACAGAAGGGTGGAAACACTCTTAGAATAATCCTACCAAGGAGATGAAAGACTTATAAAAGAAAAATTAAAACTCTGAAGAAATAAGTCAAGAAAGATACCAGAAGATTGAAAGACTACCTATGCGCGTGGATTGGTTGAATGAATATTGTAAAAATGATCATTCTACCAAGAGCATTTTAAGATTCAATGCCAAGGATCCAAGATGATGCCGCCCATAGAGCATTGTATCTGAGTAGTAGGTGAATGAGATTAGTTACTGTGGAGTGAATGTGAGGTCCTGTAACCAACTGTGAAACACAGACAATGTCTGAATTTCCACAGTGAATTCAGAGACTGGTCACTGTTTTAAAAAAATTACACTGTGCTACGGGAATATGATCCAATCCAGGCCAAATTAAGTTATATAAAGGTAGATTTATTGGATACAAGAGAGGAAGAAAGGGCCAGGCATGGTGGCGCACGCCTTTAATCCCAGCACTCGGGAGGCAGAGGCAGGCGGATCTCTGTGAGTTCAAGGCCAGCCTGGTCTACAAAGCAAGTCCAGGACAGCTAAAGGATATATAGAGAAACCCTGTCTCAAAAAAAAAAAAAAAAAAAAAAAGAGGAAGAAAAACAGCATGCACATAGGACAGAAAGGGGAGAGAGAAGAGGGGTGGGGGAAGGAGGCAGAGAGGGGAGAGAAGAGAATGAGGGGGAGAGGAAGAGAAAGAGAAATAGAGGAAGAGAGAGGAAGAGAGTGAGCCCCCAAAGATGTCAGGATTATATAGGTAGAGGCTTATGGGGATGGGGCATTCCCCCATAACAGGTAGAAGCTGAGGCATGCTGAGTGAACCTAGGATCAGGCAGACCCAACAGTCACCACAGGAAACAGCTCACACAGGCCCCAGGAACACCACCCTGAGATCAACTAGCTCTGTCACCACTCCAGAGAAGAGCACTGGCCACAGCAGATCTAGCCCACAAGTACATCCAGCCCACAGCTCCAGGCACAAATCAGTGGCCCCGCCTATCTTCCTGATATCCAGTCTCCATGGGGAACACTACACCCAACCGGGAAAAACAGTCAGACCACAAGAACAAAGAGGGTAACTACGATTTAAAAATATAATAAAGTTGAAACTGCCAGCTGGAGTCCTAAAAGGATCCAATATGCCCTCTCTTCCACTGTGGCAGGGAAGGAGTGATGTCTCCCTGCAGGAAGCATTCTGTGTCCCTGTCTGGTGACTCCTATCCTCCAGTGTCTATATTTCCAGTACCAAATTCTTTGTTGCCCCTGGCTCTGCTGGGCAAGCCCAGATAAGCTTGTACCTCACAAACTGACATTCAGCAGGAGTATATCTCTGCTATTGTCCAATCTATGTTCATAGCAGCCTTATTTGTAATAGCTAGAAACTGGAAACAACCCAGATGCCCCCCAACTGACAAATGGATAAAAAATTGTGGTACATTTACACAATGGAATACTACTCAGCTATCAGAAACAAAGAAATCATACAATTTTCAGCCAAATGGATGGAACTAGAAAAGCTCATCCTGAGTGAGCTAACCCAAACTCAGAAAGATGCACATGACATCTACTCACTTATAATTGGATTTTAGCCATATAGTACAGGATAACTATCCTACAACTAACACACCAAAAAGATCAGGAACATAGACTTTGTTACCTATCAATGGGACAATTTGCCCTAGGGGTGCTACCATGTAGGCCCCCAGTGCAAGTGGAAGCTCTTAGCCCTCATATGACTGTTGAACTGAGAGGGGCTGATGTATTGGAACACTCCACATCAGAGAAGTGGGATGGGTGGGAGAGAAAGGAGAGGATGGGAGGGTGGAACCAGGAGGGGTGGAAAGAGGACACTATGATGGAGATGTAACTTGATGTAATAAATAAACATTATAATAAAGAAAAATAAAATAAAATATAAAATTTTTAAATGATAATTTACCAGAGGCATACTTGCCTTACTAGAATGAAAAGAAAAATGTTCTTAATTTCAGGTTAGAATGTTAAACTGCAGGTTGCCACATAGCTCACACACACTTGAATATCAGCTTAAAAGGTTTTTTTTCCTATATAGAAGGGATATTTTTGTAGTTTGGCATTAAGAAGGCAGTTAAGAGGTTTAAAATATTGCAAGTAAATTAAGGGTTACTATAGTTCAACTTGGTTTTCTAAACCTCTAAAACCTGAAGTAATTTGGAGCTAAGATAAAATATTTGAGAAGAGCAGCACTAACCCATGCAGTCCAGAAGAGACAGAAGGATCATTGTAAAGTTAGTTGTCTCTTAAATTTTAGAGTTACAATGAACAGGGTGGTGATGGTGCACATCTTTAACCCCATCACTTGAGAGGCATACACAATTAATCCCAACAAACTAGAGATAGAAACATGCAGATCTCTGAGTTCAAGGCCAGCCTAACACAGAGCAAGCTCCAAACAGAGAAAAACTTATATTCAAGGGTGGTGGTATACACCTTTAATCCATACAATGAGGAGGCACATGCCTTAGATCCCAGTACTTGGAAGGCAGAGGCAGGCACATAGAATTTGCAATGATTTAAGTTTAAATGCTACTCACAAAGGGCGTGTTGAAATTCAGAGTGAATTATCCTTTGTGATCTCAAAATAAATACAGCTAAAGATATATTTAGTTCCAAAATATCAAAAGAATTTTTTAATCTCAATTGAAAGATAATAATTTTTATATTATCAGAAAATCCAATTTGCTCTAGGAAAAATAGCACCTGCCAAAAAAAGTAGTGCCACAGAGTTAGGATTAGGACAGGGATCTGTTCTTATCTTTCCAGGAGATTAAAATTATCCATCCAAGGAGTTCAGGGATAACTGGGCTACTGAAACCTCTGAAGAAAAGGGACCAGACACCAAAGTAGACAAATAGCCCAGATGATCTAGCCTCGAAACCTTCTTCAATAGGTTTTTCCTCAAAAATCTACAACCAGAATAAATCAAAATGACCAACAAAGATGGTTCACCCCCACAGTCTGTTCCAGCAAGGACTTCAGTAAAACCCTGAAGTTCAGCCTCTGACTACAAACTTCTTAGGACATTTAAATAGCTGAGCACGAAAGGACTGAACACCAAATGTTACTACTAACTTGCTTAATCAACTTTTCATTCTTTTTTGGGCCCCAAACAGTTTTCCTATGTCCCAAATCAGAAGGAAGTAATTTTAAGTGAGCGACATTCCATTCCCAGAAGGTGGGGTGGGTGATTTTTTTTTCTAACTCCTTTGGTCATTTGATGGATTATAGATATTTGTTGTTATCTAGGGGGATTGGTTTCAAGTGTTAAATGGTTCTGTTAAATAGATTTTGGAGGTTAGACCCAGGGATTTCTCTCTTTTTCATTTCTCTTCTTTCTATCCTATGTAGGGAAGAAAAGAATTGAAAAAATGGGATATAGAAATAATATAGGAATTATAAAGGAAAAGAGACAGACTATTGAATATGCTCTTATATCTTTGTATATTGGTACAAAATTAAGAATACATTTTGATACATTGGTATTGATCTTTGTATACTGATACCAAATTAAGATTATATTTGACTACATAGGTATTGATCTTTGTATATTGATACAAAATTAAGGTTAACCCTTTTTAAGGTATTATACCTAGGTTATAACACTTAAAATGCAATGTGAAGTTTTGGCTATTGATAGAAACTGTCACAAACTGTTTAGGATAATTAGGAGATGCAAAATAACAGTCATTCAAACATATTTTTTTTAGGTACTACAGAGGTTTTCTAAGTTAACCAGAAATCAAGTTGTTAAGACACAAGCAACATTTCTCTTTTTTTTTTCATTTATTTATTACTTCAGGTTACATCTCCATCACAGTGTCCTCTTTTCACTCCTCCCATTCCCACCCTCCCACCGTCTATGCCCTATCCCTTCCATTCCACTCCTCTGGAGTGGAATGTCCCTATATAACAGTCCCCCACCCAAGTTCAGCAGTCATATGAGGGCCAAGAACCTCCTCATACACTGGGAGCCTACAAGGCAACACCACTAGGGCAAAGTGTCTCATGTTCCCTTTGGTGCATTGGTTGTAGTATAGTTATCCTGTACTATATGGCTAAAATCCGATTATAAGTGAATAGATGCCATGTGCATCCTTCTGAATCTGGGTTAGCTCACTCAGGATGAGCTTCTCTAGTTCCATCCATTTGCCTGCAAATTGTATGATTTTGTTGTTTCTGATGGCTGAGTAGTATTCCATTGTGTAGATATACCACAGTTTTTTAATCGATTCTTTGGCTAAGGGATATCTGGGTTGTTTCCAGTTTCTAGCTATTACAAGTAAGGCTACTGTGAACATAGATGAGGAAACTTCCTTGTGATTTGGTGACGAATCATTTGGATGTATAGCCAGAAGTGTTATGGCTGGGTCTTGAGGTAGAGCTATTCCACATTTTCTAAGGTATCTCCAGAATGATTTCCAGTGTGGTTGTATAAGCTTGCACTCCCCCCAGCAATGGAGGAGTGTTCCCCTTTCTCCACAACCTCGACAGCATGTGCTGTCATTTGAGATTTTTAATCTTAGCCATTTTGACAGGTGTGAGATGGAATCTCAGAGTCTTCTTGAGCTGCATTTCTCTGATGATTAAGGATGCTGAGCATTTATTCAAGTATCTCTTAACCATTAGGGATTCCTCTTTTGTGAATTCTCAGTTTAGCTCTGTTCCCCATTTTTTGATAGGATTATTTTGTTTCTTGGCATTTAATTTCTTGAGTTCTTTGTAAATTTTGGAAATTAGCCCTCTGTCAGATGTGGGGTTGGTTAAGATCTTTTCCCAATCTGTAGGTTGACGTTTTGTTCAAATGACAGTGTCTTTTGCCTTACAGAAGCTAGCAACATTTCTTACCCAAATATATGGAGATAAATAGGTGGTCTTCAAAGTCAAGAGATTTGTTTAATTTGTTATTCAAAAAAGGTTTCTTATCTTAAGATTTTTTGATATTGAGACATGTCAGCTCCTGAAAGCATCTCCTTTTCTACTCCACATAGAGCATGAGCATCAGAGAATCTCCATTTGGAGATGGCTTCATTAGTGGCAAGCTTGACCCTGGGCAAGAAATATTCCTTGCTTCAACTATAGACAGAAAGCTGTCTGAGAAGGACAAAACTTGGAAGCAGGTAAGTTGACAGCCTAGCTCTGCCAAGACAGAGTTGACAAGTCCTTCATAATTCTTGCTTTACAATTAATGTGTGTCAGAGATACCAGTCCAAGAGGCTGAAGGTATATGATCTAATGTACTGAGAGAAATTAGGGACTGTCCAAGCAGCCAGTTATCTGTCATTTCTTTGTTTTGGAAGCTGCTGGTTCCACACTTCCTATATATTCAGATATATTTGTCCTTCTCAGGTCTCTGATGTGGTTGAAGGCTAGGTAGCTATAGTCTCACAGTCAAAATTTAAGTTGCTTAGGAATTAAAAGGAAGTTCTAGGTTAAGAATATGTAACTTGAAGAAATAAAAAATAAAGGAAAAGAAAGAGAAAAAAAGAATATGTTTTTAAGTTGGTAATTCAAGTTAGGATGGAAAATGAGTTAGGTATAGAACTTTAAACTCATTGAGATAGATAGATAATAGAATGTTAATATCAGTTGTCAAATATGTATGGATTGGACATTGGGAATGTATGTTATACCTTATAATTTTCATAATTGTTGCCTAATTGTTCTTATTGTTTTGTATTGTATTTATTGTTATAAGAAAAGGAGCCTTTTATCAGACTAAATGATATACCTTAAATTTTTTTTTAAAGCAGATAAAAGGGTAAAGGGAAAGAGGGTAGCAGGGTAGGACCAGGAAGGGGTAGAAGGAGGGGACTATGATTGAGATGTACCTTGAAGAAATAAATAAATGTAAAAGTGTTTTAAAAAATTCAGTGCTATTACAAAAACTGCAACTTCATTCTTCACAGAAATAGAAAAAAATCTAAAAATTCATATGGAAACACAAAAGATCTTGGATAAAAAATGTAATCCTGAAAATATATATACTGAAGAATTTACCATGTCCAATCTCAAGTTATACTTACAGAGGCATGGTAGTAAAAATAGCATGGTAATGACACATAAAACTAGTCACATAGAATAATGTTATAGAAAGCCCAGATTTAAGTCCATACAACTATAGCCACATATTTTTTGACAAAAACAAGAAAAATGTACTCCAGAGGAAACACAGCATCTTCAACAAATGGTGCTGGGAAAACTGGTTGTCCACATACCATAGAATGAAATTAAACTCACTCTCCACAAATTCAGCTTCAAATACAATCAAAGATAACAACATAAAATCTGAAACTTTTAAACTACTAGAAGACAAGGTAAGGAGTACAATGCAAGATGTAAACATATGTGTGGATCTCTAAATATGGTGACACTTTCTCAAAAAATAGGACCACAAATGACTAATGGGCCCTCATGAATCTAAAAGCTCCCATACAGCAAAGGAAACTGTCTACTGAATGGTAGAAAATTGTCATTAGCAAAACATCTGATAGAGGATCAATATCTAGTATATAAAGAAATAAAAACACTAAAACATCAAGAGAACAAACAACCCAATTAAATTAGACTATGAATATTAAAAGAAAATTTGCAAAAGAAGAAATGTGAATGGCTAATAAATGCTTTTTAAAGTGTTCAACAATGTTATCCATCAAGAAAATGAAAATTAAAACTACTTTGAGATTCCACCTCACCTCAGTCAGAATAACTATTATCAAGACATCAAGGCTAAAGGGATTATGGCTCAGGGGTTAAGAGCTCTGGTTGCTCTTCCTGAAAACCCAGAGTCTATTGCCAGCACCCACATGATGCATCATCACAACTGTCTGTAACTCCAGTTCCAAGGGATCTGATGCCCTCTTCTGACCTCCAGGGTCAACAGCCACACATATGGTGCATAAATGAACATGCAGACAAAGCACCCATATGCATAAAATAAAAATAAATAAATCTTTTTTAAATGTAAAGAAATCAATTGCCTCATGGTGGGGTTGTCAAAAAAAAGAGAGAGAGAACAATTATTCACTGTTGGTATGAGTGCAAACTGGTGGAACCACTATGGAAATCTGTGCAGAGAATCTTCAAAAAGCGAAAACCAAAACTCCTATATGGCCCACCTAAATCACTTCTAGGAATATAACCAGAGGAGTCTACATTCTATTTCAAAGATATTTGCAGGGGCACTTGTTAACCAATGCTCATTCTTGCTTTGTTCACAATAAATCACCCAGATGTTCATCAGTTTATGAATGAATAAGAAAAATATGGTAATTATGCACAATGGAATTTTATTCAGCTTTTAAAAAAACATGAAATTTTCATGTAAATGGATTGAACTAAAAAAAATTAAGAGCAATATAACTCAGCCATAGAGAAGCAAACATTGCATGTACTCCTTCATATGTGTGTCCTAGCTTAATATCTTGCCTTTTGTGTGCTCAAATTGGAGTTCCTACAGAAACTGAGAAACTAAGTGCAGGACATTGGGAAGGGGTGGCTTAAGAGAGGGAGATAATAAAATAGGTAATATGCAAGAATAGAAAAGCAATGGTGAGGGTAGATAGGTTTAAGCAGGGAAGAGGAGGGAGACTAGAAAAAGTAGGGCATAATGAGGAGGGTTAACCAAAATGAAGGAGGTATGGAAAACTACCCTCATGTAATCAAAAATTTGAAATATATAATTTATATTTAAAACTCTTTAAGTGATCTTATTAACCTTTCAGTCTCTAGTTTTTAGTGCTGTAAGAGGTAAGAAGCCTGATAATCAGATGGCCTCAGGTATCTCCTTCAGACATTGGATGCACAATCTAAGGGTCACAGCGCTCAAGTCACCCTTTAATACACATTGTGCCTCCTCTCATCTTCTTCTTGGAGAGTCACTGAGGTTTGTGATGTTTAATTCTCAATGGGATATGAAAAAGGGATATTATAAAAGAATTCAAATAGAAATCAATTTGAACGCTTCCATGGAGAAAATTAGAAACTATTTATAGCATCAAAGAGCAGAGCTGAATTTCAGTGTGTGTGACCCTTGACATTTAAAAGCAATAAGAGAGGCATATGGCTTTTTTTTTTAATATAAAACCCCTTTCCTTAATACTAACACACAACTGATATGGATGCTGATGAATAGGAGCATTTAGATAAAATAACTTGTTCCATTAATAGGAAAAGGCACTAGTGTCCGTATAATTTGGAGGCATTCAATTTACCAGTTCCACAGTTTCCAAAGACTAAAGGTCATGTTACAGACAAACTTTCCCCAGATACATGACTTCTTTTTCCCAGTGGTGAGACATGAAGATCCCAAACTAGCTCAGAATATTCATTGCAGAATAAAACTTGATTTGTCACTAGCACATTGTGTGTGTATGTGTGTGTGTGAATAAAATAATAGAGCTCTTGATTTGTTTTCTGTTTTTTTTACATAACAATTTTTTCAAAAATTTTTAGTGTTGTTCTATTGAAATCTAACATATCCCAAATATTAATTACTTCAGAGATGCAAGTACTTAACTGGGCATTAATGTTCAGTGCTACACTGTTTTAAAAGACAAAAGTTTGGTCAGGAAGAAGAAATATTTTCACATCATTGACTCTTCAAAGATACTGCCACCTTATTCCTCCATTTCTTATCTTCCATTGGAATTTCTCAGTCATGATTCCCATGTAGTGCAATTGAAATAGAATTTATTCCTGTTAACAAGCCTATGTTATTTGGTAAGACACTTTCCCATCATTAAAAAAGAAAAGTTAAGTGTCATTGAGATTATACCTTATTTCTTTCTCAGCCCATTTATCTTTTGTATAAAGAAGGGCTTCTAATTTTTTTAATTAATTTTGTATCCAGCCAACTTGCTGAAGGTATTTATCAGTTGTAGTAGTTCTCTGGTGGAATTTTGGGATCACTTATAAATACTATCATATCATCTGCGAATAGGGATAATTTGACTTCTTCCTTCCCAATTTGTATCCCCTCGATCTCCTTTAGTTTTCTTATTGCTCTGGCTAGAACTTCGAGTACTATGTTGAAGAGATATGGGGAGAGTGGGCAACCTGGCCTTGTCCATGAATTTAGAGGAAATGTTTTTAAAAGAATATTTCAAATTGGTTCTTTCATTTAAAAGATAATACCCGGAAAATCTTGAGGAAAAGTGATTCTTAGTGTCATAGTATTGGCTTCTTCATCCAAATCCATCAAATTTTTGTCCTTGTTTTCCTCACCACCTGTTACCTGTCCACTCTGCCAAGTTAACTTTTCTCTACAAGCCCTAAGGCTTAATTGTTAGAGAACCCAGATCTTCTGGGAGAGCAGCAAATGCTCTTAAACACTTGTTGAATGTAACAGAGGTAGAACTGTACAGAAAAGAATAAAGTAGGGTGTCATCACCTGGTTTGATTTCAGCTATAGAATTTGGAGGGTCAGAATTGGAATTTCTCCCATTATGCATAGGAGAAAAGCTCTTCAGTGATGATATTCAAAGCTAGGGCATTTGTGTTAGGACCAGTGCTAGAGATGGCATATTCAGACCTCTGGTCAATTATCTTTCTTTTATTTTGATTTGTTCAGTATTTTATGTATATGAATGTGGTTTTTTTTTTCCTGTACATATTTACATTCACCATATGCTGGCCTGGTGCCCCTGGAAACCATCAGATGCCCTGGAACTAAAGTTACAAAGGATTTTAAGCTGCCAGGTAGGGCAGCAGCAAATGCTCTTAATCACTGAACCATTCCTCTAAATTAATTATAAAGAACCGCCAATATTGTCTTTGGAGACTTGCCTTCAGTATCAGGATTGAACCTAAGGCTTTGTGCATGCTAAGCAAGTGCTCCAGCCCTGGGCTGCATCCCCAGCTAGCTCTCCTACTGGATCACTTGTGAGTCATCTCCAGAGATATCCAGTGAGGCTCATTTGTATCTCTAACTTTGTTCTCCTTTTCACACAAATGAACAGGGAAGTTGTATGCATCAAAATATAAAGAACTTGAAACATTTCACAAAATTTAAGGATGTTCCCTCCACAGCTTTTGACAGTTCTACCAGCAAGAGAAAAGTCTACTTTGACTATTTGTACTTGACATTTACTAAAAATCTCTTTTTTTTTCTACCCAGTTGTTAGGAAAATGCTGAGTTTCATGTTATTCTAGCATTTATGCTTCATTTTTCAAATAAAATAGGCCATTCCTAAAACAACTCACCTAGTGTTGTTTATCTTATGATTTATCTCATGAATGTGAACATGGCCTTGATGTAAATGATACTGTATTTCATTGTATGTATTTTTAATAAAATGTGCTTCATCTGTGCAGAACTGTTCAATAAATCAAATAAAAATATTTCTTAATTTTAGTAACTATACAGTATCTGAAATGCACTTAAAATTTGCCTTTTAAAAAATGAATAATTATCATGAACAACCTTGAACCCTGAAATGTTTGAAAAGCTAATCTGCAGACACTGCCATGTGCTACCTGCCAGAGCTCACACCAAAAACCCTTAACATTAAATCCTTTTTATTATAACTCACATCCTTATCATCCAGCAAAATGTTACTTGCACTTGTTATTCAGCCCAATCTCATCAACTTTATCCTTTAGAAATGACCTTATGATAAGAAATTAAACCCTTTGAAATAGCACTTGTAATTAATCCATTTCCATAAAATTAACATGTTAAATATCAAAAGAATAAATGTAACAGTCATTTAAATCTTTAAGGTCCTTGGCCCCACTTCACTTAAAGCTATACAAAGTATTATCACAATGTAATCAACAGAATGTAAATCACCAAGTACACCTTGTGCCTTGTGTTTATTCATTTATGTATTTATTCTACAAATATGTCAGTGTTCCAGCACTACACTGTCAGAGTCTGGAAAATGGAGAAATACAGCTAAGTCCTAATTCTGAAGTGACTCATTCTAGTGGCTGTCAGACTTATTTTTTTTAACAAGCTACTTTGATCAATTATGAATAAGAAGAATACAGTCACAAAAACACCCTAGCATACAAAGTGAAGAGGACACCAAGTCAAGAAAATAACACAACATGGAACCCATGACTGACACTGCTCAGGTGGCCAAGAACCCCAGATGTGATAGGCCTTGGGACTAGGAGAAAACCAAATATGATTTTTCCCTAAAGGGACATAACAATAAAATGACTTCTCATAGCATTCTGCTATACTCATAGGACAGTGTCTCACTCAGCCATCATCAGAGAAGTTGCAGTAGATGGGAAGTAATCAGAAGCACACAACTGGACAATGTATAGAGGTGAAGCTCGAAACACTCAGTACTAATTGGAATGTCTCCATTAAATCTCTCCCCTCTGGGCTCAGGGAATTCTGTAGAAGAAGAGATAGAAATACTGTAAGAACCAATGGAGATGGATGATACCAAGAAAACAGTGTCTTCCATACACAGCGGACTGCTGGACCTATGAACTCAGAGACTGTGGTAGCATGCACAGAACCTGTACAACTCAAGCTAGATGGGAGCTCCTGCACTGAGATGGGGATCTGGACACAAGCTCCCATCCCAAACAAAGAAGCTGTCTCCAAGTGACAACTGGTTACACTGGGTATATAAGCCATACTTTAGGGCAGATGCCATGCCCAGCAGTAAATGCCCAGCCCAAAAATGAACTTAATGGCATTTTTGGAAGGTTTTGTTTTTGTTTTTGTTTTGTTTCATATTGCTTTGTTTGTACTTTTTTCCCACTTACCTTATTGGTCTTTTAATTGAATATTATGTTTTTGATTTTGTTTTTAATGGTGGATGTGTGTGTGTGTCTGTGTCTATATATGTATGTATTTTCATAATCTTTTTTATTCTAGTTTGCATGTTTTATTTTGTATCTGCCTTCTTGTTTTCTAAAGAAAATAAAAGATATAAAACATGGATTTCCATGAGCAGGAAGGTGGGAATGACTGAGGAATAGTTGAAGAAGGGGAAACCATGACCAGAATATATTACAGGAAAAGTTTTTTTCCATTCAAAAAATTAACATGCCAAATATATAGGCATGAAAAATAACGGCATGTTCTAAGAATGACAACTTATGTAAAAAAATATGATGTACTCTCCAATAGTTTATCCTTCTTTCTTCTTAGAATAAAACAAGACTTCAGAGATTGTCAACAAAATTATCAAAGTAAAGTAACAGTGAGGTTTTGGGTAAGGAAATAGAGATGGTTTGTTAACATTCTGCCACTGTGCCCAATACCAGCTGGTTTTGTTTGTTTGTTTGTTTTTGTTTGTTGTTGTTGGGGTTTGTTTTTTTTTTTTTGTTTTTCGAGACAGGGTTTCTTTATGTAGCCCTGGCTGTCCTGGACTCACTTTGTAGACCAGGCTGGCCTTGAACTCACAGAGATCCTCCTGTCTCTGCCTCCCAAGTGCTGGGATTAAAGGCGTGCACCACCACGCCCAGCTTATACCAGCTTTTTTTATCTATCTCAGTTTTAGAGGTTCAGTTTTAAAAAAAAATCAGCTGTGTCCATTGTTTTGGACCTCTCAGAGTAATACCAAATGTCCACAACAGGGAACCAGATGGCAAAGAAAACTGTTCATTTCACAAAGTGAAAAACACACAAAAAAAGAAATTCCTGAGTCTCATCATCCCCACTGAAGACACACATGCAATGGCTTAAGAACTCCCACTAAGTACTTTCCTAAAAGTTCCACAACATGATGCTTCTGGTCTAACCCAGTACTGCAACACAACATGGCCCCAGTCCACCATACAATACTAAAGCGGCTGGTCTAGGAATACAACATATTCTTAACAGGTCTGCGGCTGAGCATGGGGAGATACACGCCCTTAATAGTACTTTTACACTGAGGACTAGAAAATTTACACATGAACTTCTAGTGGATACTTATTCAAACCTTGGCTGATAGCAAGAAAGTGGGATTCTGCTTTCTCACCTATAGGCTAAGTGAATTAAATGTCTCTAAGTTCATATGAGTTAATAACTCAATCATGGTTAATTTCACAACCAGCCTTCTCCAGGGATGAGCCCCTTGATAGATGGCCCAATCCCAAGTGATTACTAAGTGGTCAGCCTTAAACACATATAAACAACAGTAAATAGACTTGGAATATATATATATATATATACATATATATATATGTGTGTGTGTATATATGTATATATATACATATGTATGTATATATGAATACATGCATAAATAGATATGCACATATATATATATATGAAGAATAGTTATTAATATGAGAGGGAGTAAGGGGAAGAAGGAAGGAGTTGGAGTGGGGAGAGACAAGTGAAAACTATCTGAATACAGAACAAATTTATGAAATTCTCAAACTCAAAAAATTTTAAAATAATAAACACTTTCTAAAAGTGTTCTTCAACATCACTATTTACAGATAAATGCCTCTCTCAGCACTAACAAGAAAAGTTTGTCTTTGCAGTGAATGGCAGTGAATTCAAAGACTCAGGGTTGTTCAAGGTGTTTAGAATTAAGTGACAGAGCCATAGTGGTAAAAGACAGCATGGTATTGATACAAAGACTGATATGTAGGACAGTGGAATATAATAGAAAATAAGAGGCTGAAGGACAATGTCTGATGTCCTGAACCTAGACATGTTGTGAGGCACATACATGAGTGCTCACAACTGAGCTTGAGTCCTCTACAAGAGCATCCACACTCTTAATCACTGATAACATCTCTATAACTCCATTTATCACTGTTCTTTTCACAATAACAAGAAAGCAGAATCTACAAGGATGTCTATCATCAGGTAAAGAGATGATGAAAATTGAGTACAGACAGATACACAATGGAATTTTATTCAACTGTAAGGAACAATAAAATTATAGAAATTGTAGGTAAATGGATGAAATTAAAGAACATTATAGTAAACAAATTGGCTCAGGAAGACAATTGTATGTTTTCTTATATGCATGTCCAGCCTCTGTCTATATTAGTATACAAATGGCTATGAATATGGGTAAGGGCCAGGACACTTTATGTAACACTCCCATGTAACTGGGAGGGAGTGGGGAAGTTTCAAGAGCATGTATATGGCAAGTGGGAATGAAAGGAGATGAAAGGCCACACAGTGTGAAGGTGAGAGAAGGATGAAGGAGGAGAGTGGAGGAAGTGAGGAGAATCAACTAAAATTAAGCATGTTTGAAAACTCCATTTCAAAACCTTTATAATTTCATCTAAGGCCTAAAAGTTAAAATCAATTAATCGAAAATGAGAAGTTATGAAGTTGTGTAATATGATAACCTGAATATTAGACATTCTGCTGAATACTTGAATGAATTAGTTCACAAAATATCCATAACAAGCCTTTGAGTTAACATATTAAACTAGCATTTTATAAGTGATGTTTCTAAAGTTTATAGAGATCAAACATCTTGCCAGAAGTTACAATGACTGTAAAAGAATTGAGAATTGAATCTAGGACTTCATAACTGCAGAGTGTGCTCTCTTAATTGATGTGCTATAATGAGTAGATTAACTCTCATGACTGAAAGGACCTGTGCAGCACAGGAATGCACCAACGCCTCCATCACAGTTGTCCATGAAACAGGCTGAAACAAGTCTGTCCCACTGGGATGTGTTTGCCAGTGCTGACACTGATTGTCTGACCCTTGAGTTAGATGAGAATTCCATAAATTCATTCCCTGAGAGAACTTCAAACTCACAGCCAGAAGTATATTGACAGTCTCAGAAAAATGAGGTGTGTTCAGGCGTTCCATAAGGCCAACGGTAGTGTGTACCCAAACTTGACTACATCCCACTTAGATACAGGCCTTCTAACCCTGAGGTAAGGCTGAAGGCTCTCAGCCTAGGAACAAAGCCTGTGCTTTCTAGCTGATGCTGGGTCTCACTGATAGTAGGCATGGGACTGAGCTCCAAGGCAAAGGCCTGCACCAGTCTTCATGCCTGTCCTCAGAGGGTGCAGTTTTACTCTCAGATCTATCGCTGGAAGTTTGAGGAAAGGTTCCAGAAGCAGTCAGCCACTTTGCCTGACATAGCTGCAACATATCAGTCCATCGGACTGGCATGGTGTTGGGGATGTGGGTCTCTGCCCAGCCCTGGGAGTTGCTGTAGTAGCCTGCTCTGGATTGAGTCTCTGTCTCCTTACAGTGGGATGTGCCACTCTCCACAAGAGCATGCTTGGAGTTGAGAGAGGAATAAAAAGCACATTTCCTCCTTCTTTCCTCAAAGCATCTTTTACTTGTTTAATACTGGCCCAGCTACTAGGATTTCTCTAGAGCTTTCTTGGCTCTTGGGAAAGTATATCAGTGCTTGAACAGCTGTTCAACCTGGAGTGTCTGTGCAGAGATGACTACCAGAGAATCTTACTTAGATGCCATTTTCTATCTCATTTTAATCATTTTTAAGCATATGGCTCAATAGTATTGAATTTATGCATGTTATTGTACAATCATTACTGCTATCCATCTCTGAACTCATTCATCTTGCAAAACCAAAACTCTGCATCTATTCACCCAAAACTCCTAATTTACTCCATCCTTCATTCCCAGCAGCCATCATTCCAGTTTTTGTCTCTATGAAGTTAACTTTCCTTGTTTCCTTACACACATAGAATCATACTGTTGTTTTGTGTGTGGGTGGTTTATTTCAGTTAGCATAATGTTTTAAAGGGTCATTCATATATCAGAAATTCTATCCTTTTTAAGGGTTAATAATATTCCACTGTATACATGCAATATTTTTTTATCCATTCATTTGTCAGTGAACATCTGAGTTGCTTCCACCTTGTGGCTGTAGTTGAATTGATGCCATTATGAGAAGGATGAGCAAAACTTTGAAACTATACTTTCAATTTTTTGTGATATTCAAGCAGAAATTCACATTAGACTCCTAATAATATAATAAAATTTTCTGGGTTTGATAGTGACTAAAATACAACTCAACTCTGAATCTTCAAGCCCCACCAAAATACAAACATTTTAGACATGGATTATGTTTCCCTTTTGAGAGAAGGGAAAAAAGTTCTCATGAATTAATTGTTAAGCTATAACTCAAGAAAGATGGTTTATCCATTAAGTCAATAAACAAAAAATTGGGTTTTTATGCATAATGAAATAAAGAGAGAAGATAAAATGGAAAGGGAAGAACAGAAGAAGAAGAAGTATACAACTTATTAGGAAAAGAGAGTAAGTGTGGGCATAGACTCACATACAACTTTGGGTTAAAAATGAAGCAACTCTTTTTCTTATAACTATAAATATAATACAAAACAACAGAAATAAATAGGCCACGATTATAAGAGTTATATGGCTTAGCATACATTCCCAATGTCCAGTCCATATGTATTTGGCACCTGACTTTAACATTCTACTATCTAACCATCTCCATGAGTTTAAAGTTCTATATCTAACTCAGCTTTCATACTATCTTGCCTCACAATTTTAAAAATATCTTCTTAGATCCAGAACACCCTCTTGATTCCTAAACAACTCAGAATTTAACTATGAGACTCTAGCTATCTATTCTTCAACCACCTCAGAGACCTGAGAGGGATAAATATATCTGATTATATAGGAAGTGCAGGGCCTGCAGCTTCCAAAACTAAGAAATGACATCCCAGTGGCTGCCTGGACAGTTCCCATTTTCTCTCCATTTATTTCTCCATATATTTCTGTTGTTTTGTATTGTATTTATAGTTATAAGAAAAAGAACCATTTGTTGGACTGAAAGGGAGAGCTGTTGGGGGGAAAAAGAAATACCTTAAACTAAAAAAAAAAAAAATATCTAGAAGAAGGGAAGAGGGGAGGGGGTGGGGGGTGGAGGGGGAGGGGGGGGGAAGGGAGGGACTGGAGGGGGAGTAGGGAGGGGATTGTGATTGAGATGTAACTTGAAGAAATAAAAAAGAAATTATTTTTAAAAAATACAAAACAACAACAAAAAAGAAATAAAGCAACTCAAGTCCCTTCAAGCCTGTCTGAGCTTCTGCCCGTCTTACACACAGTCTTTAGCCTAACCAAATAAACCCTCCTGCTTGGCTCAAATTTCCTTGTTACATAAGCATGCAAATTTGAAGCAAAGTGTTCATGTTATGATCTCCACTTCACTTAACTTGTGAGGATCAAAGTAAATTACTATCTATTAAGTAGAGCAGTTCCCTGGAAAGAAACCTGATTTAAGAGTCAGAAAACTTGGGTTCAGTTCAATTCATCTATTTTCCAATCTCATATGCTGTCAAGTTGAAGTCCTGAGTATAATGCCTGTGGTTGAAAACTCTGAATTTCTCATCATATTAGTAGTAATTGATTTAAAGATTTAATAAAATGCACTGAGAATTCAAAATACCATCTATGGTTCATGTCAAAATGTGCCAACTGAAAAATGTGATGAAATCAATAGGAGTTGAGAAATGAAACTGCAGCTAGTTAATAATCTTCAAGAGAGTCCCATGACACCTGGGCACAGGCGGCACAGAACCAGAACTCACAAAGCTACTGATCTTTAATAATACAAAAATAAAACAGGCACCACTTCTCCTTATAATAGGGCATTTTTATTCATTTTCCTTGAAGCATAATTGATTCTTAATCCGTGCTAACACTGTCATTCAACCAACATGGGCCTTTCTAGTCTCACTGTTTACATCCTAAGCACACAAATAGAAGAAGGACTGTGAGGTGTATGTCTAAAAAATAATAATAACATACCCCTAAATATATTCTAATTTAAGATCTTCATATTATTGATTCCATACAGCTTATGTGTTTTTTACATACACCAAAACAAAAGGAAATAAAGTTGAAATTTCGCACGATATAACACATCCCAGTTTCATAAGTTTCTCTTCCTATGACACTTATTACTAACTACTCACATTTCCACAGCAACTCTGTACAAACAACCCAGCTAGGCTTTAAGATTCAGAGAATGCATAGTATCTCCAAAGAGATAATTGTATGCATGAATCTTTAATTCATGGTATGTGCATTAGCTACTAAAAATCCAAGGGAACAATACTGAAGCATCGTTGTGGTCTAGGACAGTTGGATAACTTGAGAAAGAGGGACCTTAGAGTTTAAGGCTTAAATAAACAGAAAGAATTAGGGTCTTCTAAACTGGATGAACAGTGTGAACTGAGAGAAAACTGCAGTATATCCAGAAAAGACATCATGTACACACCAGCACCTTCAGAACCTGGCCACTGTGCAATACTGGTGAAGGGTACAGACTCATTGACAGGGGTTTAGCTCAGTTCAGTTCACTTAGTACCTTTGCCAGCTCATATGGCATAAGACCTCATTGAACCTCGGTTTTCTTGACCATGCCTGCATTAAAGCACAATGGATGTCTTGCATAGTAAGTTCTCCATAAATATTAAGTGGAATTATCTAAGATGGGAAGTGCAAGATTGGAGAGACATGGCTAAGTTGAAAATTGCAAGGGATCTGTTGATCAAAACTTCCCTGAGATTTCTCAGTAAAGACATTCTAAGTACATTGTATACTCAATTAATTCACAATACAAATAATCACTGCAGACACAAGGCATCATACCTTGCAATTGAATATATGGATTCCTGTAGATCAAAAAACACATTTACTGAGTCAGATTCTCTAGATCTGTCTAGAATACAATAAATTTCTCCTTTTTTAAAATGATTTTGATAAACAATTAGGTCAGGTATTGTGTTAGACCATGAAGTCCAAGAAGTAGCTAAGAAATAAGAGTAAAGAAAATAAAGAGATTTCCTTAGTTATAAAAGCCACAACATAGTATTTTAGGGATCTTATGAATATTAATAAAAGTTGCTCATAGTAGAAGTTGTGATTTCTTTAAAAACACAGTTGTATTAAATAAATGTGTTTTTTGTTTTGTTCCCAAGTGTGAGATGTGGAAATGTTAGATCCACCATCCACCGCTAAAAACAAACTAGTGAAAGGGCACCTGATGTTTGTCAGCTGGAAACTGCCTCATGTGGGGGACATACTTTTTGCCAAATGGAAAACATCTTTTGATAAACAGACTCCTTAGAGAGCACGTGATCTTAGTCAACAGGAAAATACCTTGTGTGTGTGGGGGGGGGATGATGTTTGCCTATTGGAAAACATACTTGTGCAGACTCTAAAATGGTATAAAGAGAACCCCCAAAACAGAGAGGCATCATTTTTTGCTTAGCTCTGCCTCTCATTGCTTTGCTTCACTTTGAAAGACTGCAGACAATGCTGAGCCTTGTTGCCGCAGGCGCTGCCAATCACAGCCCAGATTGGCCTGAGAAAGTGAACACCACAAGTGAGTGTGCAGCAACTACCACCACCACCATCACCAATAATGGAGTCAGGTAGCAACTGCCATTGCTGGTGATTGGTGTTTGTTCCTGTTGCTGTGTTTCCTGGTTTACTGGTTGGTTGTGTATGTTGTTGCTGTTTGACTGGACTACTGGTATCCTGAGGAATCACCCCAAGGACCTACATCTAAAGAGGTCTACACCCCCAGCCTCTCCTACTATTTTTTCTCCCCTACCTCAGGTCAATGGGTTGGAAGGGAAGTAGAGACATTAAGATAACAACAAATAAATAGTTTAAAAGTAAGCCTTCAGGTGGCACTCAGTGTGGCTGAGGCATTATGGGTAACTTAGTTTTTAATGCTGTAGAGGAAACTGCAGGTTTTGACAGTATGAGAATACTGTTTCAGGTTGTCAGCAAAATGGCAGCTGCTGTCCTGGGTTCTCTCCTGCCTTGTGTCCAGAGGGAATGTTTTATGTTTTGTTCTTCTTCTTCCTGTATAGTGTCTCAAAAAAGATTGGGAGAATGCTTGAGCAATTTGAAAAGTTGCAATTAGATATGGATGGGTCAGAAAAACAAAAGATAGATGATGAGAGGTTTGTAATGGCTATGCAACTAGAGAGTTTGTGAATAGAAGTTAAAGTGCTTAAAAAACAAAAATTGCCAGAGAGAGGAGAACAAACAGGGTCAGAGCTGATGAACTTGCTACAGGAGGAATGAGGGGAGCAGATGGGACTAGAAGGCAGGATGTTGCACCATCCTGCTCTACACATCTTCACTTGCATGTGCCCAGAGTACCTGCATTGAGGGAAGGACAGGAGGCACTATTGGGCAACAGGGTTAGAGTGGAGCCAAGTGCACCCCCAGAGAAGCTGCCTGGTACTATACAGGTGCCATCAGTTTTCCCAGTCATTTTGCAACACAGGCCTGGTAATATGGCCATGCTTACAATAAGATAGCATGGCATCCAACAGAAATGTTGGATTTAAAGTGATTTAAGGAGTCTATTATTCTTTATGGAATGCATTCACTATTCATTAAGCAGATGTTAAGTAACTGGGCAAAATAGAGTTATTCCCCAAGATTGGAAGGAATTGGTGTCAGCTGTGCTAGAAGCTGGTCAGCAGTTACAGTGGTTGTCATGGGGGGGGGGACAAAGCAACAAAAATAGAACAATAGAATATACAAAGGGAAATAAATATCATAAAAGACCAACTGCTTGGTGAGGGACATTATGCTGGCCTATGGGAACAAATCCAATTTGATGATGTCATGATAGAACAATGCCACATTGCAACTTTAAGAGCTTAAGATATGGTTGATGAACCTGGGAAACGATCTATTTAATATACTAAGGTAATACAAGAATCTGGAGAAACCTTCACAGACTTCTCAGAGAGATTGACTTCACTGTAAATAGATCATTATCAAACCCTGATGTCAGCCAGGAGTTAATACATACCTTGGCATTTGAAAATGTAAACATTGAATGTCAGAAAATAATTAGACCTTTAAAAGCACAAGCAGCCCCAATAGAAGAATGGATAAGAGATACAAATCATATTGGTTCTCAAGAGCATCATACCACTATCATAGGACAAGCCATAGCTAGACTCTCAGATATCAAAATACCTGGTGCTTTAATTATGGTGCATTTGGCCATTTACACAAAAATAAAAATAAAAATAAAAATAAATAAAAAAAGCAAGTCTAAAAGCTTCAGAGCTCAAAGTGGTGGTGATTACATTGACTCTGGAGAATACAATATTTGTAGAAGGGAACAAGCAGCTTCTGGCTGCAACGAAATGCCAAGCCTTCCAGGATTTTGTATCCACTGTGGGAAGAGAAAACACTGGTCTAGGGATTGCAGGTCTAAGGGGGACATACGAGGTAGCCTCTTGCAGAGAAACGAAAGAAGGGGCCTGTCAATGAGACCCTGCAGCAAATGATATGACCCATCTTCCTTCTGTCAGCCAGGAGGTAACAACCAGGCAGGAAAACCAAAATTAACAATTGCTGATTGCTGAACATGTGTGTGTGTGTGTGTGTGTGTTTGTGTGTGTACACATGTGTGTGTGATTTCCCTGGGCTGTTATTCTGCATGCTATGCTGATATTCCAGGCCACGTGGCATGTTCTTCTTTCGTCTACTCCATTGTATGTCTCCTTCCTCCATTCCTGGCTTCTACTTTTCTTCTACCCAAGATCCTCTCTGCCTCAGAATCCCACAAACCTTAGTCCCACCTACCTCTGTCTTTACCCAATCTCAGGCCTCAGCATTTATTTAACCAATCAGAAACAATGGTTAACAAGAAAGATACACATCTTCATTTGGTGTATAGCAAGCAGGCTTCTGGAAGTAGGTTAATTAACATTTAGAATGCATAACATCACCTCATCACTATTTCTTTGTTGTTGCCCTTGTAAAAATGTGTGTCCTTGCTTAAGAATCAAACTCAGTTTGTAATTTCTTCTGGGTGATTATGCAATTGATGTCTCCCTTTTATATAAGTGAAAATTCCACTTAACACTATTAACTGCTTGGTAGCAGGGCTATGTACATATATTATCTCCCTTGATTTCCACAGTCTAAGATAGTGCCAAGAACATTTTACTCACTAAGTATTTCATGAGTAAAGTAACACCTACATCCATTTCTAAATAAAACTGCCTTACTCACAGCTGCTGAGAAAGATGCAGGCAACCATGTTTTGTATATAATCTCAGCATATTACCTAGAATGCCTGATTAAACCATATTAGTAGTTAAGTTGCTTAAAATGTATTAGTTTAGAATAGTGGCCATTGAGCTCATAACTATACAGTGTGGTAATTTTTTCTGGATTAGTGGGTTCTCAGGCAGATTTGAGCCAGAGTAGATTCATCCTGGATTTAGTTCATCCATGCCTTTGCAGTCAACTGCCAGGTGGCTAAAAGTAGATAGTCTAGAATGGCTCATTAGGAACCGCTTATCTCTATTTGCTTGGTGTCAACCTTCAGAAGCCACTCCCAGAATATTCATATGGTAGGTTTATAAGAGTGATGCAGAAAATATTCAGAGCTTCTAGAGGACCCAGCACATAACAGCACTGTTTATTTCTGTTGTATTCCACTGTCAAACATGAGCCATAAAACCAGCTTGGACTCACAGATAAAGAAAAAACTGGACACCCTCTTAAAGGAGCAAAGCAAGGTAATGTTGTAAACTATGCGATTGCAAGGAAAATGGGGAATTGTTCTTTTTGCAAACACCATAATATCTATTGAATGACCATATTAGTAGTTAAGTTGCTTAAAATGTATTAGTTTAGAATAGTGGCCATTGAGCTCATAATGATATTGATGACATTGAAAGTGAAAAGTATACAAGGTAATTAAGAAAATACAATCCTTGCTCTCTGAAATCTGATAAATGCAGAAATATAAGAGGACTAATTAAACACTATGCTAGGCTACAATAGACCCCTTACTAGCTCAACTTACCAACTAAATCACAGGAAGTTGGTAGGGCAGACACAAAATCAATGTAGAAAACCATGGGAAAGACCTGAGAAACTAGCAAAGAAACTGAACTAGAGCTGCCTTTGGGTCTCTCTCCCATCACATAGACAGTCCTACACAAAACAGACTATATTCAGTGTGATTTCTTGGCAAATCAAAGTCTAACCATATCACTTTATGAGTGCACTGTAACCTTTTTTTCTAAATAGAACAATTCCATATAGTGATCTCTACTTACACTAAGGGGTGGGGGATCCTCTTTGGATGGATAAATTATTTATATCCAAATAAATTTCATAAATTGGATGCATGGATAAATTTTATAAATAGGGTAAGGTAGAGTTTTTTAGCACAAGCTTTGTAGGAATATAGTAAATCCTATGATTTAGGCAAGTGATAAGGGAAATATTTGTAGGAAAAACATTTAATTTTTATTCTGGAAAGGGTCAGTGTTCAGAGGTGGACAGGCAAAAGGACCCCTTTAGATCCAGCCTGCTATTCCCTAGTACTTTCTATTTGAGAACCACTGACGCAAAGAAATGTGGGCTTCATTTCAAGATGTAAACATTGTGATCTTCATGAAAAAAATCATATTACAAGTTAAATATTACTCATTTTAGATTTGAACCCAAGTTACAGACCACTAAGTCCTAAATACTTTTTGTTTTAGCCAAAGCTATCTTGAATTTCAACTCTCTTGTTAGAGAGTGATGGTAGGAATTGACAAGATAATAGGATGGAGAAAGTTTTCAGATCTCATTTACAGCAGCTCGGAGAAGGGTCAGTTTCCTGGGTAATGAAGCATTGTCTGCTTGCCCCTGAATCACTCCACACTCAGCTCAGCCTCCAGAGGCATAGAGAGCATCTGAATTATTGCCATCCTACATGGTATTATCCTAATGCCACAAAAAAAACTTAAATGATGTGGGAAATGAGAGACAGAAACACCGAATCCAAACGTGACGGTTTTGTTTTGTTTTTCTAATTTGTGAGGAGAGAGGGGGTCTTGGAATTCCCAAACAGCTTTTAATTTATATTCAACACTTGATCTATTTGCCAAGTTTATATTTTCTCAAACTAATATCCCTTGAGGGCTCCCACTGACAACTTATTGAGAGCAAAACACAGAATAAAATGAAGATGTGGCACCTGTGCATCGCATCCTGTCTGCACTTTCTTGGCTCTATAGAAGTTTTTTTTTTCACCCTTACCTTAGAGCAGTGGTTCTCAACCTTCCTAATGCTGAGACACTTTAAAACAATTCCTCATGCTGTGGTGAACCCCAAACTAAAATTATTTTCATTGCTACTTCATAACTGTACTTTTGCTACTGTTATATATCATAGTGTAAGTATATGATAAGCAGGATATCTGATATGTGACTCCTGTGAAAGGGTTCACGATCCACAAATTGAGAACCACTGCCTTAGTGATCTCAGAAGATCCTAGAAGTAATATGTCTGGCTTCCTTAGAAACACAGCACACATGGGGAATGAAATACTGTAGATGAAGAACAGAGAAAGTAGTTTTATTCTACTGGCTGAAGTGAGTCATAAAACCAGCTTAGGTTCACAGATAAGAGAAAGACACATTCTCTCACAAGAACAGAATGGAGCAACATTGTAGCCAGATGGCTACAGGGAGAATAGGGAATTGCTCTTTTAGCAAGGTGATATATTATCTGTTAGATGGTCAGTGACTTTGAAAGTGAAAAGAATACAAAATAACTAAGATCTTTGCTCTCAGAAATCTGAAAAATGGAGAAATTTAAGAACACTAAGTGAATACTAGAGCTGCTTAATATTCATAATATTTGTTTTAATTTAGCAAAAATTTCTGTCTTTAGTACCCATTTTTGGTTTAGTCAAGCTCCCATTGAGTCACCAGAAAGTCAGTACTTTTAAAAAGCTCCAAGAACTTCATGAATGGCACTAAAATGCTACTGAAGGCACCTAAATAAGCATCCATGTGACACCTATTTACTAGCACTTAGAAATAAGAGGACAGTATCAGCAAACATTTAAAGAGAGAGTGACATAGTAGAGCCATTATGAAGTAGTACAGAAGTTTAATGTAAAAATTCACATGGGTCCCAAACACAGCTTTGTGAGGCCTTCATAGCTCATAGCAGTAAGAATCAGAAGCTTCATCTCATGGATATATATATATATGAAATATATATATTCATCTCTCTGATATATTGTACATAGCCTTAAATTAGTGACTTGAATCAGCACAATTTATCTGAGGTCCAGCCTGTGATATGGACTAGTTTATAGCAGTTATTCACCAGTTAACTCTTCATAAATTTGAAGAATTTATCTTCACCAAACTCCCTCCTGACAGCTTATTCACACTAGTTCATATGAATTTCTGTTTTGTTGGATTTCTTTATAGATTTGTGTATGTGGCTGAAAATGAAAAATAATTTCAAAACAGATAAAAGGAATATGTGCTCAAGCATGATAGGCTCAGAAGAAAAAGAGGATTCTTACATATGTATGCATAGAGTTAAGGCCACATATAGTAGGTTATATAGCATACTCTATTTTCCCTTCCTGGAATATCAATATAGTGTTATAAAAGATAAGGGAGAAAGGAAAATAGTAATAAATCAGGAGAGGGATTGGAAAGAAGGGTAAAGGAGGGAATATGGAGAGAGACCTAACACTAAAGGTCATTTGAAAAACCATATGGAAACCTACTACTGTAGAAGCTCCCTAAAATATATACATATGTTAAAGGAAGAAATAAATGTATATATTTAAATGAAGTCAATGTATAATGATGGAGACAATGCTCCAACTAGACATCATATGGAACTAAGTAAAGCCTCCAGTGAGAAGTGTGGGTATATCTTGCTGAGTCATTGGACCCAAAGTAGTCATTTTAACTCTCCCAAACATCTTAAACTATCGCCAAAGCTATTGGTTATTCTCCATAACCTGAGTTACCATTCAGGAAATAAAGGCTCTTATTGCTAAAGACATAATTGACTTTTGTCATCAATCATGAAGAAAGTGACCTGTGCCTAACTGAAGCTTCACACTATTGACTAGCATTCTTGGTTCTGGAAGGTGCTTTGCATGCTATCAGAGGAGAAAAGTAATCATCAGTATTGCTCAGCTACAAATCCTGTAACCTGCAACAGTGACCTGCCTGCAAGATGTGCTGGTACAATAGTGGCACAAATATTTTAGGATTAACCAATCATTTTTTTAAATTGGATCTAAGGTCCACTCCATGAAATGGAACACAGAGCTAATACTGCTAAAATGGCAAACAACCTGAGAGGTCCAATGGAGTGTCACTAGGCATATCAAGTGCATTCAAAGGTGGACCCCATGCCAAGCAGTAGTTGGCCAACACAAAATGGACTCTTTATGCAAATGTTTTTTGTTTTGTCTTATTGATTTCATTTTATTTCTCTCTTTCTTTTTAGTTTCTGTTTTGAGTTCTGTTTTGGGGGGTGTTGTTGTTCCAGAAATTGTTTTGTTTTGTTTTGTTTGTTTGTTTTTTGAGAAAGAGTACAAAACATGAAATTGCTCAGAT
>CAJQZJ010000157.1:325401-338606 GCA_907164525.1 Lophiomys imhausi
TCTTTCTGTTCTGGATGATTGTTAGTCTCCTAACTAGTCTTTGCTTCTACCCCTTAATTTTTTAGTCTTTTCCATGCAACAGTCATTGGGTTTCTGTTAGAACACAGGCACAGTCTGTCACTTCTCAGCTCAAAAGCCTTGCACAGAGTGCAATCTTAACAGGTTGACAGGGCCCAGTTCAGTTTGGAGCTGACCATCTCTGATGTCACCTCCTGCTATGCATTCCTTCAGCTCTTGAGTTGGCTACTGTGGTGTTCCTCTGACACATCAAATATCTTCATTTCAGAGTCTCTGTATTTACTGACCCCACTCCCTGAAGCTCTGGAGATTTCTTCTCTCATTCCCACATATCTGTCTTCACCCTTTGGTCTTTGCAAAATTACCCCCTCATCAAAGATGCCTATCCTGACTTCTTGGTGGCTCTGTTTAAAAAGAGCATTCTTGCTGCAGCTTGTCAATCTCCTTCCCTTGCCCACCTTTTCTTTTTATCCGTCTTCAAAGTATTGATGACCACCTGGCATATCATGTACCCTATGACATTAGAATGTGAGCACCAGAAGAAAAGAGAAATTGCCTGATCCCATCACTAGACTGCTGAAACATATATTATTTCACACATCAGCTTTCCGAAGACAGATTTTTTTACATTTTAACAGCTCTCAGTTAAGAATTCATCTTATAACATACAAGAATTTTTCTTGTGTTAAATAACATATGGAACATCAGTCCATTACAAAATTAACAGAATAGAATCAGTGAAATTTAATAATATCATTAAAATTATTTTTATAGGAAACATGTTCAATATATTGTATTTTTCAGAAGTCTGGGACTCAAATTCTTAGTAAAATACTATTAAATTATTATTAGCTATAAAATTTAGTTTACTTATTTTGAATTTTTATCTTTCTTACACTTAAATGGGGGTTATAAAACCAAAAGGAAGTTTGTTTAAAGTGCCAAAGAATCGTCAAGAACAGCCTGAAGTAGGGAATGCACAACACAAGCAAAAGAGTCATCTGAATTTATTTCAAAATCTAAATAAATTAATCAAATAGTTCTACATAACTCAATTCCCCCTGTGGAAAACTCTTAACATAAAATAAAATCACTCATGATTGTAATGAGTCCTTGTCATCAAAAAATAAATATGTCATGTAGTAGCTTTAGTTCAAGAAGCAGAAACACACATGAACATTTGTGTAAGGTTTTCTTCAAAGAATTGTACAACTATAAGAAATTTGGACTTTAAAAATGATAAAATTTAAGGTCTGACCTTTGCCGTCTGCATGCCCTCTCTAGGGCCTCAGCTCAACCTGCTCTCCTAGAGGCCAGAAGCCATCCGGGACTACAGGTGAGACTCCAGACCCCTCCCCCAATTCCTTCCCTTCTAGGTCCCTCTAGGAAAACCTACCAGTGGTGAGGTCTATTCCATACCTTCCCCATTCCATCTCTAAGGCCACAGCTCTAACTGCAACCCCAGAAGCCAGCATCCATCAGGAATTACCACCCCTACTTGTAATCTCAGAGGTCTACTGCCATCAGGGGCCACTAGACCTGCCAAAGGGACAACCAGATGGCTAAAGACCAGCAGAAGAGCACAATCACCAATATGGTACCACCAGAACCCAGCTATGCTACTATAACAAGCCCTGTATATCCTAACATTTGAAGCAAAATAAAACAACATTAAATCTAATCTATGAAGATGATAGAGGCCTTTAAAGTGTAAATTAATACATTCCTCAAAGAAATACAGAAAAATACGCCAAACAGGTGAAGGAAATAAATAAATCCCTTAAAGAAATACAGAAAAATACAATAAAATCAAACAGGAGAAGGAAATGAATAAACTGGTTCAAGAATTGAAAATGGAAATAGAAGCAATAAATAAAACACAAAACAAGGAAATGCTAGAGATGGAAAACCTGGGAAAGAGAGCAGGAACTATGGATGCAAGTATTACCAATAGAATACACGAGACAGAAGAGAGAATCTCAGGCATAGAAGACACAATAGAAGAAATTGATATTATATATGGGTCAAAAAAATGCTAAATCTAAAAGTTTCTAACACAAAACATTCAGGAAATTTGGGACACTATGAAAACACCAAACCTAAGAATAATAGGAATAGAAAAAGAAGAAGATTCCCAGCTCAAAGGCCCAGAAAATATCTTCAACAAAATCAACAAATTACAAACTGAATCCAAGAACACATGAAAAATATCATTCACCGTGATCAAGTAGGCTTCATCCCAAAGATGCAGGGGTGGTTAAATATACAAAAATTCATCAATGTAACCCACATATAAACAAGCTGAAAGAAAAAAAAACCCATGGTAATCTCATTAGATGCCAAAACAAGCATTTGACAAAAATCCAACGCCCCTTCATTATAAAAGTCTTGGAGAGAAGAGGAATACAGGCACATACCTAAATACAATAAAGAAAATATATAGCAAGCTAATAACCAACATCAAATTAAATAGTGAGAAACTTAAAGCAATTCCACTAAAGTCAGGGACAAGGAAAGGCTGTCTGCTCTCTCCATATCTATTCAACTTAGTACTTGAAGTTCTAGCTTGAACAATAAAACAACTAAAAGAGATCAAGGATGCAGATTGAAAAGGAAGAAGTTAAAGTATTTCTATTCACAAGTGATATGATAGTATTCATAAGTGATCCCCAAAATTCTACCTGAGAACTCCTACAGCTGATAAACACCTTCAGCAAAGTAACTGGATACAAAATTAATTCAAAAAAATTAGTGCCCCCCTCCTTTACACAAATGATAAATGGGCTTAGAAATTATAGAAGCAACACTCTTCACAATAGCCTTAAACAATATAAAATACATTGGTGTAATTCTAACCAAGCAAGTGAAAGACCTGTATTATAAGTACTTCAAGTCTCTGAGGAAAGGACTTGAAGAAGATATCAAAAGATGTAAAGACCCCCCATGCTCATGGATCAGTAGGATTAACATAGTAAAAATGTCCATCTTCTCAAAAGCAATCTACAGATTCAATGCAATTCCCATCAAAATAGCAACATGATTCTTTACAGACCTTGAAACAGTAATTCTCAACTTTGTATAAGAAAATAAAAAACACAGGATAGCAAAAACAATCCTGTACAATAAAAAGAATGTCTGGAGGTATATCATCCCTGATTTAAAGTTGTACTACAAAGCAATAGTAATAAAAATCACATGGTACTCGCATAAAAACAAACAGGTTGATCAATATAATGAAATGAAAGACTCAGAAATAACCCACACACATATGGACACTTGATTATTGACAAAGAAGCCAAAACCATACAATGGAAAAGGAAGGCATCTTAGACAAATGGTGCTGGTCTAGTTGAATGTCTGCATTAGAAAGACAAATGCAAATAGATCCATATTTATCACCCTGCACAAAACTCAAGTCCAAATGGATCAAAGACCTCAACATAAAACCAGATACGGTAAATCTAATAGAAGAGAAAGTGGGGAATAGCCTCAAAAGTATTGGAATAGGAGATAACTTCCTGAACAGAACACCAACAGCTCAAACACTAAGATCAACAACTGATAAATGGGACTTCACAACTTAAAGAAACTGAAAACCTTCTGTAAGGCCAAGGACAGTCAAGAGAACAAAATGGGAGCCTACAGATTGGGAGAAGACCTTTACCAACCATACATCTGACAAAGGACTAATATCCAAAATATATAAACAACTCCAAGAATTAAACACCAAAAAACCAAATAACCCAATTAAAAAATGGAGACCTGAGATATAGTAGGTTCCTGGAGTAAATGGGGGTTACCCAAGCTGAGACTCCTAGCAGCAGGGGGTATGGAGATTGACATGCCCACCTCCTACAGAGCTAAACTGAGAATTCTCCCATAGAGAAATCTCTAATGGCCAAAAAGCACTTTAAAATATCTGAACATCCTTAGTCATCAGGGAATTGCAAATCAAAATGACTCAGATTCCATTTCACACCCGTCAGAATGGCCAAGATCAAAAACTCAAGTGACAGCACATGCTGGCAAAGATGTGGAGCAAGGGGAACACTCCTCCACTGCTGATGGAAGTGCAAACTTGCACAACCACTTTGGAAATCAATATGGCAGTTTCACAGAAAGTTGGGAATAGTTTTACCTCAAGACCCAGCTAGTACACTCCTGGGCATATCCCCAAAAGATTCTCCACCAAAGCACAAGGACATGTACTTATAGCAGCTTTACTGATAATATGCAGAAACTGGAACCAACCCAGATGTCCCTCAACTGAAGAATGAATTAGAAAAAAAAAAACTGTAGTACATTTCCACAATGAAATACTACTCAGCTATTAAAAACAAGGAACTCATGAAATTTACTGGCAAATTGATGGAACTAGAAAATATCATCCTTAGTGTAGTAACCCAGACCCAGAAAGATATACATAGTACGTACTCACTTATAAATGGATATTAGCCATATACTACAGGATAAGTATACTGCAATCCATGGGCCTACAGAAGCTAAGTAACAAAGAAGGATGCTTGAATCTCACTCAGAAGGAGAAATAAAATAGACATTAGAAGTGGATGAAGAGAGGGAACTGCCTGGGAGAGGGGTTGGCGAGCAGAACAAGGATGGGGATCAGGTGTGGGGAGAGTAAGGATGGAAGGCAAGAGAGCTGGAAGAGTTTACTTGTGCAGGTGCCCACGCAGGCCAGAGACATTGAATGCCCCTGGAGCTAGCCTCCCAACATGTGTTCTGAGAACATAACTCAGGTTCCCTTCAAGAACAATACAAGTTCTTAATGACTGAGCCATCTCGCCAGCCCTTCTGTTTTATTTGTTTGTTAGTTGGTCGAGATTTCTCTGCTTGTTTGTTGTTTGATTTTTGTTTGTTTTCTCATTGTTTTGAGTAGGGCATGATGTAGGTAAGCCAGAACTCAGTATATACCAAAGAATGAACTTGAACTCCTTGTCTTCCTGCCTCCCCCTCTTAAATTTTGGAATCATATACCTGAGTCACCATGCCTGGTATATACAGTGCTGGGGATTGAGCCCAGAGCTTTGTGGATTTTAGCTAAAAACTCTACCAACTGAAATATGACTCTATCTCTATATTAATCCTAATCTTGTCTCATATCTTGATATAGTCTCTGAGTTCAGATGTGTTGGAATGCTACTGATCATTTTCTTGTGTCTATATGTATAATTATTGCAAATGTACTTTTTAAATTCACCTTGCATTCTTGATGCTTGATTGACTGACTGATTTATTGGTTGACTGATATGTGACTGTGTAGAGATTAAAGAGTAATCCTTCAGAGCTTGTTGGTTTAAAAGGGGTTTATAGTCACTTGCAAAAAAAAGAAAACAGCAAAGACTTGGATGTTTACTTTCTAATTCAGGAAGAAAAAAAAATCCTGTCCCACTCCTAGTCCCTTCCAAAAATCCAAGGGATGTCATAAACAGTGGCTGAATGAAACCAGGCAGAAGTCATGAGTGTTAAGAGAGTAGGAAAAGGAGCATTGAAGAAATTGATTTGATCTAGCCCTGAACACACTGCAATCTTGCCATCCTCATACACTTTCCTGAAAGTGAAACTCTTTTGTAATAACGGCAGTATGAAGTATGAGTTTACTGCCCCGGGGGGAAGCCTACCACCCTCATGCCTTTCCGTGGAAAAGAACCCAAAACAAGCTGATGGGATAGAAGGCCAGCCTCCCCCAGTCACAGGTTGCTGCCTCCTCATAGGCTATATTTAGTTGTCCCTCTAACTGCTTCATGGCCATATTGCAGATTTGTACATCAGTGTAGGAATACACTTAGAGTGCCATCTCTTTGTGGCTTGGATGACAATTTGAGAGCTCTTACTAGAAAATATAGCACTTCCATCAGACAAAACTAGCCTTTCTCCAGACCATAGCAACCTTCATTGATAAAAATTGGATTTCCAATATTAGTGCAATTGTCCTAATTTTTAGAGGATGGTATCTGTCTGTTGTATCTTTATTGGAATTCACCCTTCTCACCACTACTCAGCTGGAATTACCACATTTTGGGGTTTTGTTTTTAATGGAACTGAAACATACCACCACAACCATCAGCATCCACCACAACCACCACTACCATCACCACCACATTTAAAAAGTTCTGCACTGTCAGTCCTTTATGCTTAAGTCTTCATATTGCCTAGTGAGCTGCAAGGTATTGTTGTCTGGGCAACCCGTTTGTTAAAAATGCCAATGGTACTTCTCTGTTGGGAGTCTACAGCATATTCTTCTTTGAGGGGACAGCAGAAGAGATGAGCTTTTCTTAATTAACTATAAACAGCCTTTCAGCTATGCAATTCAGTTCATTTGTTCATAAAATGCTACTCTGCACTATAACTTTTATAAAACTCTCAATATGGGTGGGCAAGCATGATGAGTCACACCTGTAATTCTAATACTTGGAAGATGAGACAGAAGAATCTCCAACTTTGAGACTAGGATGGACTACAAAGCAAGAGCCTGTAAACACACACACACACACACACACACACACACACACACACATTCCACATACACACAAAATACATTTAAAACTAATTATAATAGTAATAAAACTCCTATGTGAGAATAAACATCAAATTTCCAGAAAGCTGGGCTAGGGGTGGACTCAGGCAATGCTCTCTCCACCTTCATCTCTTCAACCCTCCCCTATCTTCATAATTTCTTTGTTCCACAGGATCTTCCATCAATACACACAGAAGCCTCTGTTTACTCCTTCCTCAAAAAGTAGCAATAAAACTGATACCTGAGAGCCAAATTGCCACATCCAGGCCCTCACAGCCAGCTTCTGGATTCCTAGAAGCTCTCAGGGCACTAGGACTCCTAAGGCTGAGGCCAGTATGCTGCACTCATGAGACACGTAAGTACATTTACCTGTACCTTAATCTCACTACACAAGCTTCAGTATCAACATTATAAACTAGATTACCAATTACATGTGAATATCATAGACAAACATTTAAAATCACTCCACACTGTTTTATGTTTAATTTTCGTTGTTCTAAATATTTTACCCAAGTTGCCTCACACTCTAACTTTTCTAAAGCTGAAAAGCATGCCTAGATATGTTTGTATTTTTTCCCACTTCAAGATAGAAGTTACAATCTCTCAACAATTCATGTCACTGTGCTTTGTGGGATAGTACTAATAAAACAGAAGGAGAAAGAAAGGCCTTCAACAAGACAATCTTTTATTACTGCAATACAATTCTAAACTCAACACACTCTTTAAAAAAAATCACTATAGTCTGCCACTAGAAAGCACCTATGAAACATAAAATGTTAAGCCACTCAGTGCCCCTAGGCACACATAGAAGTCCTCTGCAACATTGGTGTGAAATCATTTCTGCCTCACAGACTTCAGAATCACTCCTGATAAAGGAGAACATCTCCCTGGGGGACTGCCCAGTGATTTACCCGACAAGGCCAGTTGTCTATCTCACGTGTTGTTATACCTGGGAAAATAATATGAACAACTGTACTCCTTCAGTGGAAATGCTGTGGAAATAGCTTTATGAAACACTGTTGTATTGCAGTCACAGTTAACTTCCATCGTGTGTGTGTGTGTTGGAAATTTTAATATATATATTAAAAGTGTGTGTGTGTGTGTGTGTGTGTGTGTGTGTGTGTATGATGGAAGTTTAATATATTAAAAGTATTAACACTGTGGCATTCTATGATGCTCCTATTGATGCTTACAAATGGCACCAAAACCCCTCGACTTGCAGTTACCACAAATAAAACCATTCTGAGGCTTCTTTTCTCTAAGCAGCAATTCTGAAGAGACCCTGAATTTCCTCTGTTATTATTATAATAACATAATCCCAAGCCTAAGAGATACAGTTCTGCATACCTCAAGCCCCATCATTTTCAGGTATGGAAAAAAGAACCGAGATGGGAGATCTGACCCAAGATCTGTTAATAAGACTTTTACCTTGAAATTTCAGATTGGATCCAGAAAGAAAATGTCTTTCATATAATGAGCCAGTAAAGCAATAATGTAAATACAGATGAGTCATTATAGAAAAAAACTCCATAGTTGCCTGTAAGAAACAACTCCAAACTGTAACAGCTTAAAAAATATGTGTGATCTCTAAGTTTCTGAGAGCCCGGAATTAAGCTATCTGATTGTGGTTCCAGATCTTTCAAAAGGTTGTAGTCAAATAGTTGCGTGGGATTTCAGAGCCCAAGATGAGTTTGGGGTTAAAGAAGCAGTTTCAAGTCCACTAGTGGAGTGTCAAGATGAGCTCTCCACAGATTGAAGCCATTAAGAGGCTTGATCCCTTGCTAAGCAATGTTCACCTCTCTTTAAATCTGTTCACTGATACCAGTTGGCTTCACCTAGAATTAGAACTATGAGGGAAGGAGAAAGCAACACTCAGAGGTTGCTTTTATTAAGTTTCTTTTATTAACTTAATAATTAAGAATAAGTCAGAAGTAGGACTTAATATTTCTGAATCTAACACCAGAAGTAACACCCTACCCCTTTTCTGAGGCACTAGGTACAACCCATGCTCATAAGACAGGGCATGAATACTTAAACAGAGGGTCAATGACAGCCAACCCATGGGGTGCCTGCACAGTTTGCCTGATGAGCCCCAAGGACTTATATATCATTCACATGAAACGCTCCCTCAACTTATTCAAAGCCTGTCATGTAAATTAGGTCCAAGTATTGATGAAGCAACACCAGAGAACTTTCTTCAGTCTAGCTTTTGAAATGAAATGTCTCTCCATCTACAGGCATGAAATTAATGACACAAATTATCTGCCCCACTCCTTATACAAACACATACCATAAAATAAGTATTAGCAAACAACAACAAAACCTACTATGTAAAAGCCTCCCCTGAAATTGAAACATCGCTTCCTCCAAGAAGCTCCTTATGCAGGAAGGTAAATAACTCAAAATAGCTTCAGGAAGTCCCAGAAACTGAACAGACTCACTAAGTTCCTCCTTCCCAGAGTAAGCAATAAAAGCTGATAATCTCCCTCAGACTGAAAGAAGCTGAGCTACAAAGAAAACTCGGACAGGACAAGCTGCAAGGAAGATTCTTGAGATTAGATCTGCTGCCTGGAAGAAACAGAAACCAGCCCTAGCTGCCTGACAGTGGTTTAAAACAACTGAGGCACCTGAAAAGGATCCTCACCAATCTCTTGAGATGCCTGCAGGCTCTTCAGTGTGGATGGGGTCCCAGCTTTTGTGAGCTGTCACCCATGTTGGGGTGGGCATTCATGATTCAGTTGTCTTTGAGTCATTTCTGTTCCTGCAATTAATCTCTCACCCATATTCCTGTAAGTAATCCCAATAAATCTTGTTAGTTCACCAAATTAGTCTTTGGTTGTATCCATTTTGGTCTGTCATGGGATCTCTATCCATGGTGAGTAGATGAGTAGCCATGTGTGCTGCATCTCCCCAGGAAAAGTTTGGTCACATAACATGCATACATTAACCTATTGGGAAAAAATAGGACATGTACAGAAAGTAGACACCCACAATCCAGCTGGCAAACATTGGAACATTCTTGAGTAGATTTTTCAAGGCTGTAGAATAAATTTTCCTAGCCCAATCCACCTTCGATATTGCCACTCTGAAATTTTCCTAACCCAATCCACCTTCGATATTGCCACTCTGAGTCTGCAAAGCCCTTCTTCTGAAGAAAGAAACTTATGTCTGAGGCCAAGAAGCTGTCATAACAGCCTTCCTTCCAGGACCCAAATCATCCTCCTTCCACAGTGCCTGTCACCAGAGTCTAAGCTGCTGGTACTTCTGAATATATGACTCTTCAGAGAACTTTGTGGGCCTCCTATACATCATGCTGGGCTCACCCCATTTAACAAAAGTAACATTAATCTAGACTTGAATTCTTCTCTCTTTTGAGCCTTGGCTGAATCATCTGAGGGACAATGATCATCAGCTTTCTGAAGGCATTGTTAGTTCATTCAGAGAGCTATTCTCCTGATAGTTGATAGTGTTTTGGGTTTTATCATTAATCAAAAGGCTTTTAAAAAAAAGAAAAAGAAAAACTTGGACATATTTGCCATCTAGAAAGAAATTTTTACGATAAGTTTTGGTTCCTTTGTGTTCAACAATCTTTACCTAGATTTCATTCCTCCTGGCCCATGCATGTCCTTTAGCACTACATCATCCACTTCATGAAGCACACTTTCTTCTCTCCTCATTGCTGCACCAACCCTGTGGCTGTCTTTACCCCTAATCAGAAAGACTTTCTTCATCCTATCATTAGTTGCCAGAACTGGCTCTTATACATGACCAGGAGGACTCTAGTAGCAGTTTCCTTAAAGCTACTTAGACTTTCATCAACACTTTGCACAAAACCAGTGTCTGATTCCAAAGCCAGATCTGTATTTTAAAATTTCATTGTAGCAGCACCCAACTACCTGGTACCATAAAAGTACTACCTATTGCTGAATAACAAAGTACAAAAGTCAAAAACTCAAACATCAAATATCCACTATCTCAGTTTCTGAGTTCAGAAATCTAAAGAGCTTTGACTAGGTGATGTTGGCTCAGAGTTCCTCAGAGGTTGACCAGGCTATACTCTGGGAATTTAACTATTTCAAGACTAGGCAAGCTAACTGAAGATAAGGCACAAACTTACAAGCTCAAATTATTTTCAGACTTTTGCTACTCATGGGATTTTATATGGAAGAACTCAGTTCCTCATAAACAGTTAGACTGAGGGCCTCATTTCTTCACCACACTGTGGCCTATACTAAACTCACTTGCTGCAGAAAATGGCACTTTCTTCCCCCAGAAAACATCTTCAGAGAAACAGAAAATGCACCCACAGAAAACTGAAGTTATCTTTTTTAACCTAACTTCAAAGTGGTGTGCAATCACCTCTAACTCTGGAAACAAATCAATAAGTTGGACCCAAATTCAAGAGCAAATGATTGTGCCAGGGTATAAATATCAAGAGCAGTGGTCACCACATACATCTTAGGAAATGCCTACCACCCTTGTCACTAGATGAGAGAGAAATATCATGAAGCCAGACAGAAGGAAAGACAACCTCTTAAAGCTCTAGGGCATAGGACCTGGCTGTTTCCAGTCAAGCTCTATAAGACTATGAGATTTGACTGAATGCTTTAAAAAATGTGCCTACTCAAGCCACTTTGACTTAATTTCTAACCCTAAAACTATACTCCATCTTCCTACAAAATGAGTCATTGGGTTTGACCCTAGCTGAGACTCCTAGCAGTAAAGGATATGAAGCCTAAAGAGGCCACCTCCTGTAGCCAGGTGGGACTTCTAGTGGAGGGAGGGAAACACCAACTCACCTACAAAACCTTTGATCCAAAATTTTTCCCACCTACAAGATGTGCAGGGACAAAGATGGATCAGATATTGAGGGAATGAGCAATCAATGACTGGCCCAACTTGAGACCCACCCCAGGGGAGCCAGGGGAGAGAACCAACACCTAACAATATTAATGATACTCTGCTATATTTGGAGACATAAGCCTAGCATAACTGTTTTCTGAGAGGCTGCATCCAGCATCTGATGGAAACAGATATAGAGACCCACACCCAAACAATAGATAGAGCTTAAGGAGTCTTGTGGAAGAGTGGGAAGAAGGATTGAGGGAGCTGGAGTGGTCAAGAACACCACAAGAAAACCTACAGAGTAAACTAATCTGGGCCCATGGGAGGTCAAAGATATTGAACCACTAGCCAAAGAGTATGCATAGGCTGTGGCCCCTTACACATATGTAGCAGATGTGCAGATTGGTCTTCATGTGGGTCCCCTAACAGTTGGAGTGGGGGCTGTCTCTGACTCTGTTGCATGCCTTTGGATCACTTTACTGTATGTCTGACTTCAGTGGGAGAGCATGTGCTTAGTCCTGCTATGGCTTGATGTATCAGGGTGAGTGGTAACCATGGAGGCCTGTCCTTCTCTGAGTTAAAGGGGAAAGTGGAACAGGGGAGGGAGCATAAAGGGGCTGCAATCAGGTGCTAAAATGAATAAAGAAATTAACTAATGAAAAAAATCTGTACTACACAGAACAGAAAGCAAATACAATGCCCTCTTATGCAACCTGAACAAGATTCAGATGTCTGAACTGAAGCACAGATACCGGAGGGCAGGCACTGTCTATATACTGCTTACCTTAGCAGCAAAAAGTTCTCAGTCATTGCACTGAGGACAATGCATTGATAATAAAAGCTGCACTGTAAATTTCTATAGCACATAATGAAGCAATCTCTCCAGCCAGCATGCTTTATGAAGTTGTAACATGTTAAATGTTCTTTAATCAAGAGGCACCATTAAATAGCTTCTCAAATGTGAGATGGTTGTGCAACAGATCCTCAATGGAATCCCCATGAACCACAGCTAAGAAAGATGAGCCAGCGTGATCATAAGTACTAATATACTCACAGCAAGTAGTAATAATTATAAAAATATCCAGCACTTTTTGAGCATACACATACAGTTCTTCCGTAACTCAAGATGGCCATGCTAGGGATTATGAGGACGCATCTCTTTTCACAGTCTTTTAAGAGCTCTTTCACTGAGACAAGATAATTTGCATTTGTCAACTACTTTGCAGTAATAAGTGAAATCATACATTTAACCTTCATAACCCCTAAAAGGAAACCTCCATCATTATCTACATTTCAAACAAAAAGAAGCTGAAATTCAGCAACATTAGGCAACTACCTTAAGGTCAAATAGCAATTACCAATACCATGCAACACAGCTCTGAAAGTCCTGGCCCGAGAAACTAGACAAGAGAAGTGTGGGGAGAGCTTCTAAATCATTTATTTTATTTTACTATTTCCCTTTTCTTTCTTATTTATTTATTTATTACTTCAGGTTACATCTCCATCACACTGTCCTCTTTCTACCCCTCCCAGTCCCACCCTCCCACCCTCCACCCCCTATCCCTTCCATCCCACTCCTCTGGAGTGGAGTGTCCCTACATATCAGTCCCCTGTCCCAGTTCAGCAGTCATATGAGGCCCAAGAGCCTCCTTATACACTGGGGGCCTACAAGGCAGCACCACTAGGGCAAAGTGTCTCACTGACAAGATGAAAAAGTCTATGTTCCTGTTCCCTTTGGTGCATTCATTGTAGTACAGTTATCTGAAGGGACTGATAGATTAATATAAGTTAGATTTAGTGAATATAT
>CAJQZJ010000157.1:343606-397610 GCA_907164525.1 Lophiomys imhausi
TTAAGAGTATCTTCTTAGATCTATAACACCCTCTTGATTCCTAAACAATTCAAAATTTAACTATGAGACTCTAGCTGTCTATTCTTCAACCACCTCAGAGACCTGAGAGGGATAAATATATTTGCTTATATAGGAAGTGCAGGGCCTGCAGCTTCCAAAACTAAGAAAGAACATACCAATGACTGCCTGGACAGTTCCCATTTTCTCTCCATACATTCCAGCATCAATCTTCAGCCTTTGGGTCCTGTTTCTCTGACAGACATTTGTTGTAGAGCAGGGATTATGAAGAATCCCTGTTGTTTCTAAGCCTCTGGTAGAAGCAATACATCAGGAGCCGTGATGTAGGTGTATCCCTTGGGATGGGCTCCTAGGATCAGATGATCTATGCATGGTGTCCAGTTGGGATTTTCTGTGATGGTCTCCGTTTGCATTTGATAAGGAGTGGTAGTTACACTTATCTGTGGGTATAAGAATAAGAATGTGGTAAGGAACTATTCTGGTCTCGCAAAGTGGTGGTAGTAGATTCTTTTCTAAGAACCATCACCTCACTACCTATGGGAAATTAGGTAGGTTTCTAGTACCAAGCATGATCTACTTCCTGTTGAATGGGCTTTAAGTCCAATTAGACAGTTGGTGGCTACTACCAACATGTGAGTGAACATTATCGCCCCTTTACAGGTATCTTGCCCTGGTAGTCAAAGGTGTCATAGCAGGTAGGACTTATATTGCTTCCCTCCCTTGGCAGCTTGCATAGAGGACCTGACTTAATTTTAGGTAAAGCCTCCATCTTGAGTCTGTTCAGAGACTAAAGTTGGACAAAAATAGTGGGGGTGTTATAAGGTAATCCTTCCTCCTTCAAGATCAGAGCCAATCAGAATTATACAGGTATCTCATGCCATGGACAACTGCCAATCCCAATAAGGGTCATGTAGTCACAACTAGAATTTCCCTAAGCGCCTTAAAAGGAGCATGATAACTTCTCTCTAATTCATCGCCATTTTGTATGAATGGTCCACCCCAGCATGCTGGTTATTTCTGCAGAATAAATGCTCTTTGCTTTTAAATACTATTTGAGTCTGGGGTCTTTTTTCAGCAATTCTTGGACTCTTACATTTGGAGACTCATCTCACATAGCAGAGGACCCCCAACCCAATAGTAGAGCATTCCTAGGAGAGTGAGTTTTGTTCTCCCTTGATCAGTAAATTGGGGCCTGCCTCTGTATTGTCTTTGTCTCTGTGCTATTCTGGAGGCCACAGGAAGACACACTAACTTCCTCCTGACCAGGGGGTTCTGAAGATGTGCCATACCCCATCTATTTTTCTGTTTCTGATTTTGGTGACTATGAGGAATGGCTCGCACCAGCCAGGTGGAGCCCAATTACAGGATAGGCCACGGTCATTGGTTTGGATTCTTTGATACCCCAGGAGTCTGGTTCTGTCTGTATGTGTTTGTCTGTGTGTATCTTTCTCTTGTTTGTCACTTTGTATTTTCTCTTTCAGGGCCAGTACGGGTCAGATTACGAGTTCCACCCCACTAGACCTGCATTATTAGACCTCCTAGAATCTGTAATGTTTACTCATCAACCCACCTGGGACAATTGTCAACAGCTTTGGAAGGTGCTCCTCAAGACTGAGGAGCAAGAATGGGTGCTAGCCGGCCAGTTGCCCAGAAATTGGTTCTGGAAAGAATGGCCAGCCCACGACCATTCAGGCGGACATAGACCCGACCAGAATGGGACCACAATAGCCCTTGAGGTAGGGAGAGGCTGAAAGTTTATGCCAGAATTCTAATAGGGGCCTCCATGAGGCTGGGAGATGACCGTACAGTTTATCCAAGGTCATGTAGGGCAAAGATGAGACCCAGAAGCAAGGGAAAAGCAGTCAGCTACGAATATTGCCTTCATCAACCAGGCGGCAACTCAGAACACACAAGTCGGGTCCCTTCCTGTGGATTGCCCAGCTATGGTAGATGGAGCAGCTGAACCAGGGGAGCCCAGTGCATGCCAGCGCACCCCTCCTCACCCTACCCATGCAGTGTGGGTAGAGGGCTCTGGGGGCTCCAGTCCTCCTCTCTCTCCCCTGCAGGAGGTGGGTAGGGGGAAGTTTGGTCTGACTTCCCCTGCTTGGTCTGCCTCCCCAGGCCTCACTTTTTCCCACTCAGCACCTCGCTTCAACCAGCACCTAGCAGCTGACTTAGAACTGATGTGGACCAGGGGATTGTTTAATTAAAACAAAACATTGCAAAGGCCCATGGCAAGTGTTGACACGATGTGATTTCTGCCCAGTGCTCTGAAACAGCAATTGAACATGGGTCAGTTGGTTGTGAGAGATGGGTGAGCACCATTCCGAAGGAACAGGCTCACATCCCCTCCATGAGCTCTGGGTAACATTGGAGGTGGAGGAGAAGCCTATGGATTTCATAATGGACACAGGAACACAACATTCAATTCTGAAACAACCCATGAGGTCCCTATCCAACAAAAGACCTGGGTTCAGGGGGCCATGGGGATGAGCCAATACCCATGGCCTACCCCAAGATAGGTGGACTTAGGAATGGGACAGGTAGCCCACTCACTTCTGGTCATCCCTAGATGCGCATATCTGCTCCTGGGTCGAGACCTCCTCACCAAAATTGGGGCACAAATTCACTTTGGCCCTGAGGGAGTATAAGTCCTAAATAAAGATGGGCTCCTGCACATCCTAACTGTGGGCATGGATGAAGAATAAAAAATATATACCCCACCCCCTCTGTCTCCCAACAAGAGTACATACTTACAAAAACTTTGGGAGGAAATTCCAGGAGTCTGGGCAAAAAGAAACCCAATGGAACTAGCTGGACACCGACTCGGGCCAGTCCAGTCAGGGTCTGCCAATACCTCATGCCCCAGGAGGCAAGAACCAGTATAACACCCCACAAGATCTCAGAGATGCCTTGTTCAGCCTATGATTGACCCGAGCCAGCCAACCCCTGTTGACTTTTGAATGGAACCATCTAGATCTCAGATTCAACAGACAACTAATGTGGATCAGATTGCCACAGGATTCAAGAACTTTCCCACCATCTTTGATGAAGCTCTCCATGAGGACTTGGGTGAATTCAAGCAGTCTTACCCTCAGCTAAACCTCCTACAATATATATATGACCTCTTTCCAGCAGCACCAGACAAGGAAACCTGCCTATGGCAGCTGAGGACCTGCTTAAGAAGCTGCAATGATTAGGATTCCGAGTGTGTGCCAAGAAGGCACAACTCCACCAGAAGAAGGTAATATACTCTCTTGATATTACATTACATGATAGAGAAATTGAGAAAAAGGACACTCCACTCCAGAGGAGTGTGATGGAAGGGATGGGGGTAGAGGGTGGGAGGGTGGGACTGGGAGGGCTAGAAAGAGGACAGTGTGATGTAGATGTAACCTGAAGTAATAAATAAATATTTTAAAAAACAGAAATATTTGTACAAACATATTCTTTTTTAAAAAATGCAACAGAAACACTCATGTCAACTATAATCCTAGTTTCTGTAACTGGCCAGGTGGCCTTACCTGGTATTTGTAACTACCTTCCTCTACTACCCATTCTGTATTTTCTCTACCCTTAAGTAAGCACCTCAGCAGGTCTTGGCTCTTTTCCTGGAAGAGTGACCCATACCTTCATTCTCCAAGGCTCTATGCACTTTGTCATCCTGTCTGTATTAGGTTGTTGTAGTTCCCCATTGACTTTAGTTGCAGGACATGGTAGCACCAAATGATGCCCTAAAGAATCTCCTGCACTCCAGACATAATCTTTCTTACCTCCATTGTGGAGAAACAATCCAATCTCTGCTCAGTAGTATGGATCAATCTCCCCTCCTAACACTATTATTCCTTTCTTAGCTTGTTGGCTTAAGAGCATCAGAAACCCGAAGTGACTAGGGGGAAGTCTAAGCTCCCTGTTCAATGGAATGTTTGCTGTGGCTCCTGGCAAGAGCACTTCCCACTCTCAAAATTATTATAGCTCTGAATACTCATGTTTAGAACTTCTGTTTTATTTATTGGTCTACCTGTCTGTTTTGTGCCAGTACCATATTATTTTTATTACTAGGGGTCTATAACATATCTTTAACTCTAGAATGGAAATCCTTCTAATGTTAGTATCTTTTTGCTCAGGATTGCAATTTTAAGATTTTTTTTCCAGTTTCTGTAAGGAATGTTATATATATATTTTGATCAGGATTGCATTGAATCCCTGAAGTGTTTTTGGTAGGATGGTCATTTTTACAATATTAATTCTACCAACCATGAACATGGAATATGTTTTGTTTTCCAGTGCCTTTCTAAAGAGAATTTTTTAAATCAATTATTAGAATTTCATACATGAAAACAATATAATTTCATTATATCCCTCCTCCCTTGCCCTCCAGCTCCTCCAACACCCTCATAATTTCCACTTCAAATTTACATTGACAATATAATTTCATTTACATTAATTTGATATAAATGCTACATTTAAATATATAACACATAAAACTAAGTCCAATTAGTAATATCTATATGTACTTGGGTGTTGGGCTGAAATACAAACCAAGATACAAATCAACCAGAATACACATTTCAATAATAAACTTAAATATTATTGGCTTCAATTCCTCAGTTAAAAAGCACAGGCCAGTTGAATAGATTACAAGATGCATCCTTTTTGTTGTTGTTTTTGTTGTTGTTTATACACATCTTATCTTCAAGGATAGACAATACCTTAAAGTGAAAAGAAAGGAGAAAAGTATTCAAAGAAAATGGGATAATCAACAAACAGGAATTGTTATTCTAATACTGACAAAACTAACTTCAAAACAGGACACTCATGTTTTGATCAGCATTGGGATGTAGAAAATATAATATTGGATAGATTTTGTTTTATACCCAACAAGACTGCAGTATGGTCTACCACCTAAATGTGAGCCAAAAAAGGAATGGAAATAGCTGTTCATCCAGAGTGGAAAAGAATATTATGCCAGAAAGTAAATGTCAAAGAGGCAATAGTGGCAAAAGTAAACTTATGCTTTTATTGAGTTTTATGAGTCACACTTGTTTAATGCCCTATTTACAAATAGAACAAAGAGATTAAAAAGCCTAATCAAAGGTTTGTTGTTGTTGTTGATGTTTAAAAAAAAAGAACTTCTTGATTTATAACATTTCAGTCACAGAAATTCTATTGAAAATGATTAGACTCCATAGATAACTTTACCACATGAATTACCCATATGTTCCAGCTCATGTTACAATTTCTTTAGGGAGCATTAAAATGATTTTTCAATTTTCTCACTCAATTTCTTCTATCTGTACTGAAAGTAAGAGATGACATTGTATGATGAAAGTAAGTCACTTTAAGTTAAACTAGATTGACTTTCATCTTGCAGTCAATCAAATGCAGATCAAATGTGTTTTCCCAGAAAAACACAAACTGAAAAATTCATAAAGCACTTCTTACGTTTTTTAAAATATAAAGGTTTGTTTATAAGTCCCTCTATTTTTAATCTTCTGTCACATTGATAAGCTGTGAATTTTAATTTGTCAATTTACCACATCTTCAAAACAAGAAAAAGTGAAGGAATAATTTTCCAAAGGATAAACACAGCAAGACTCGTGTTGTGATATGCATTGCCAAAATGCAGAATTGTTCTTATTTCATATGGTGTACTATAATTAGTCCCTAATAGCCAATACATTGCTACTTCTAGGAGTAGAATTTTTTTTCCAGTGGCAGAAAAAATTTGCAGAACTTCCAAATCCAAGCACTAGAGCAAAAAAAAAAAAAAAAAAGTCTTTAAATTAACTTGAAAAAACTAATTAATTCAAAAAAATTGTGCATGGTAGCTTGAATAATAATGACTCCCATAGGCTGGTATATTTGAATGCTTAGTCACCAGGGAGTGACAACACTGTTTTAGAGGATTAGAAGGACTTAAGAAGTGTGGCCTTGTTAGAGCAAGTGTGTTACTGGGGAAGGGGGGAGGGGAGGGATAGGAGAGGGGAGGGGAGGGAAGAAAAGGAATGTTATGCCTTTACTTGTCAGAACTCAGAAAGTTGGACAAACCAACTAAGCTTCATGGTGGTTTGTAAAACCTCTTAAGGAATAGGAATTCTAGGAAGGAAAAGAATATTATCTTATTGAGGGACAAATTACTACCCCTATATCTTTAGTATGACTTGAGGTGAACCAGTCTTTCAAGAGATGGTCCCTTGGCAAGGAAGTTAACTGATCCAACTAGATTAACTTGTTAGGGAGTTGACAATGTCTCTACCCAGAAGTAGATTCCAATTCTTTGACTAGAATGTAAAGGCTTTCCTTACTTGTTCTTCTGTGCTACTTTAACACTCCCACCTCTAAAGAGATAACTAAAACTTTCCAGACTTGAGCCAGTTTTCAGACCCAGAATCATTTGAATGAAGGGAAGGCCAGGTCTGCCCTGATGAAGGACTTTGATAATATACCTAAGAGTTTCACGATTAGTCTTTCTTGAGTCCTTTTCCAGGAAGTTACAAAGGTAACTGTACACTGGAAGAAATTGGTACCAGGAGATGGGTGTTGCTGTGACAGTCCTAATCAGGTGTTTTTGAGAGGATTGTAGAAGGACTTTGGAAACTTAGGCTGGAAATGCCATTGACTCTTTAAAGCTTGGTGAGCTAGTCTATGGGAGCTTGGAAGATAAGTGTTGAAAGAAATGCAGATAATAAAGATAATAGATGCTTGTCTTGTGAACTTTCTAGCAAGGCTAAAAAGACTAGCAGGGCTATTTATGTGATATCTTGAACTAAGAAACTGGGGTTTTGGTCAGCTGGGGCTGAAAAATCAGCTGTGATTAACAAGAGAAAGCAACACTGAAGTGAAACCTTTGTTTTACTGGAACAACTGATTGTGGTTAGTCAGAGTTGAGATATAAGTGGTCATTAAGAAGAGATCAGCACAATTGAAATAAAATCTTCTGGGTCATGTTTTCTCACAGTTAGAACACAGAATATGTGTTCCAGAAGTGGCCAAGGTTGTACATCAGTGCTGGCAGGTGAACTTTGTAGTTTAAGACTTAACCAGATTGTACTGGGTTGTGTGTGTGTGTGTTTGTGTGTGTGTGTGTGTGTGTGTGTGTGTGTGTGTGTGTGTGTGTGTGTGTTTATGTGTTTATTACTTCAAGTTACATCTCCACCACAGTGCCCTCTTTCCACTCCTCCAGGCCCCACCCTCCCACTCTCTATGCCCTCTCCCTCCTATCCTTCTCCTCCAGCGTGGGGTGTTGCTAAATATCAGTCATCCCCCCCACCCCAGTTCAATACTGGTTTTGAAGGCATGGACAATAGCTGAGCCTTGGAACTGTGTAGAAGTGCTGGAGTTCCTGAAGAAAGCCATTGGTGAAAAGCTTTTGGTGAAGAAGCTATCAGTGAAAGTGCAGCCCTGTTGCAGTAGAAGATGCCAGTAACCGGGGACAACTGACAAGAAGAGCAGTAGCCTTCAAGTAGAGATGGTCTGAACTTGGGGGCCACTGTGTAGACTGCAGAGTATGGAACTGGAGATGTAACCCAGGCCCTTTGCAGGTTTCCAGATCCTCAGTGAATCCCAGATACTGGATATGAAATTATTTACTGTTTTGGGTTAGGTTTTGCCTTGTTCAGACTGTGACTTTGCCCAAGCTCTTCCTTCTTGAAGCAAAAAAGTATTTTACTTGTATTGTTTTTACAAATGCATTGAACTTCTAGAGAGATTTTGGAGTTTTTAGGGGACTTGATTTTTAAAGAGGCTGATTTTAAAGTGTTTTAATTTGTAAAGACTGTGTTACTTTACAATTTTTAATATATTTTTATTGTGATACTTATTAATTTGTGACCTTGGAAATGAACCAGAAAGGAAACATTGTAGCTTAACAAAGATGTATTTGTGTGTCAAGCTGACGGGGAGGTCAATTGTACTGGCTAGTTTTATGTCAACTTGACACAAGCTATACTCAGATATCTGAGTAGAGGGAACCTCAATTGTGAAATTTCCTCCATAAGGTTGGGCTGTAGGAAAACCTACAGAGCATTTTTAATGACGTAGGAGGTCCAAGGTCATTGTGGGTGGTACTACCCCTGGGCTGGTTGTCCTGGGTGCACTAAGAAAGCAGATTGAGCAAGCCATGAATTGCCAGGCAGCAAAAGCTGCATTCCTCCATGGTCTTTGCATCAGCTGCTGCCTCCACGTTCCTGCCCTGCTTCTGTTTCTGCCCTGACTTCTCTCAGGGATGGGCAGTTACCTGGAAATGAAATAAACCACTTCTTCCCTCCACGTTGCTTTGTGTCATGGTGTTTCATCACAGCATTGGAAACACTAAATGAGACAATATATCTCTCCTCATATACATTCTCACAATTTTGTGTTGGTCCTGGGAATCCATAGTTATTTTTAAATGGATCTACTGAAACTTGATTGCACATCTTAAGTAAACAGAGGGTGTGGCTGTGGGAAGACTTGATAAATTCTTAGAATTAAGTACTTTAATTCTACCTAGTGAGTTTATTCCTATAAATAAATAAGAAGAAAGATATGTTTTTAACCTTGTTTTAAATTTTTATTTTTTATTATGTTTAATTGTGTGTGTATGTGTGTGTGTGTGTGTGTGTGTGTGTGTGTGTGTGTGTGTGTCTGCATGGAGGCATGAGTACAGGCGTCTCCTGAGGCCAGAAGTTACAGGAAGAGTTAAAACCCATAACTTGGACAGTAGGAACCAAACCCCAGTCCTCCAGGAGAGCATCAAGACTCTTAACTGCTAAGTCATCTCTCCACCCCACTTAGTCTTGTTTATAAACTGTTATATAAGCATGTAATCATACCTACTTGTAGCACACAGGTGACATTTCGAACCATGAATGTGCTGTGTAATGTTTAAGACAGTGAACAACGGTCATCTATGGTGAAAATATTCGAAATCAGTGTTTGCAACTTATTGAGATATACAGAACTTTATTGCTCTCTTTAGTCACTCTAGTGCATAGCAAACCACAAATGTGTCAATGATATCTAATGACAGTTCAGTGCCCAGGGATCAAACTGTACTTGTCTCACCATCACACCAGCCTTCCTGCTCCCTGATAATCACCAATCTACTCTTTTTATTCTTCTTATTTTTATCTATTCTTCTTTAATACAATACATCCCACCACAGTCTCCTCTCCTCCCACTCCTCCAAGAGCCTCTTCCCGACCTCCCTTCTCTCCCAAATCCACTACTGTTAATATAGATTTATAAGGTCATGTTTGTTTTACAATTTCTCTCTTAACCCAGCTGTCACCCAAATAATTAAAACTCTATTGTATTATATGTTTTATAAGCTTCACAGCATGATCTTGGGCAGTTTTAATCTGCTCTTCATCCTCTATGCTAGTCTGACTCCCTCTTTGCCAAAATCCTCAAGATACTTGCAGTTTAGGGCTTTCTCTACTCCAATTGTTCCTTCCTTATCTTTTCTGGACCCTTCCCATGGCTGAATCCCCCACTTCTTCTCCTCTAACTCCTCCTTCCCTGAAAGGCAAGAAGTCCAGCCCTATTCTTTCCTCTGCTCCGCAATTGGTTGTAAGCTGCTTTATTGACATATCAGGGGACAATTGGAGAGTAGTGTGTACACAATATTGAGACAGGAGATTCTCAGAACAAGGATTGCAACCAGATATGGAGGTACAGAAATCTGCATTTGAAATACACAATAACCTTATGCAAACTGTTCCTTCGTTTTTCTTCAGAGAATAGCAGACCTTCCAGGGATATCAACTGAACATGGCATAACAAGATGCCATAAAACTAGACACAAACCCTTATATCAAGGCCAGAGAAGGCAACCCAGCAGGAAGAAAAGGATTTCAAGAGCAGGCAAAAGAAGAGTCAGAGGCACTCCATTCCCACTGTTAGGAGTCTCACAAAAACATCAAGTTAAACAACCACACCATGTATGGAGAGGACCTAGTTCAGACCCATGCAGGCTTTATGATTGCCACATCAGTCTCTAGAAGCCCCTATGAGCCCTGCTTAGTTGATTCTATGGGCTGTGTTCTCCTGGTGTCCTTGACCACCTCCCACACCTTCTATAATTCTTCCTCCCCATCTAATGTAGGGTTCTCAAAGCTCCTCCTAATGTTTGGCTGTGGATCTCTCCATCTGCCCCCATCAGCTTCTGCAGGAAACCTTTCTGATGACAAATGGGCTAAGCATCAATCTATGTGTATAGCAGAATATCACTAGAGTTATTTCATTGGTTTGTTTATTTATTTTGGGCAGGGTTTTGGGTGTTTTGATTTGTTTTTGTTTTGCTTTGCTTGTTTTTTGGTTTTGGTTCTACTCTAGGTCTCTGTATCATCCAGCTTCTGGTTCCTGGCCATCCAGGCAGTGTAGTACAGGGACTCCCTTTCATGGCTCTAGTCTCAAGTTAAACCAAACATTATTGGCTACTCCAGCAAGTTCTGAATTCCACCATTGCATTAGCATATCTTACAGGCAAGACAGGTTGTGGGTCAAAGGTTTTGTGGCTGGGTTGGTGTCCCAGAACAAACACTGGAAGCCTTGCCTAGTTACAGAAGGTGGCCAGTTCAGGCTCTGTATCCTCCATTACTAGACGTCTTCCCTAGGGTCACCCTTGTAAGTTTCAGGAAGTTCCCACTGTACTGTTTCCAAATTGCCCCCTAAATGCCCTTCCATTCCAGTTGTCTCTCCCTGTACTCTCTCCCTCCTTCCCTCCCTCCTCTGCCAGATCCCTCCTGTTTGCCAATCTACTTTTAATTTCTGAGATCTTCTTATTTTAATTCCTTGTATGACTGAGATCACACAGTACTTGTCTTTATATACCTGTAAAGGCAGGCACTTGTATAATAATCTCCACTTCTATCTATGTCAGGCAAGACTTCATCCTCTTGTGAATGAATAATATTTTATTGGGTAGCTGTACACATTTCCTTTAGCCATTCATTCATTAGTTGAAAATTTGTACGCATTTTTGTTTTGTTTTATTTTTATGGTATGCTGAAATGGAAAAAGGCATTTACTGTTTGTAGATTTTTCAGTCAATCCCTGTTTTAAGTCATACATCACAATTTTATCCCCTGTTATGTTGATGATTCTGGCTTGTAGGTCTCTCCAGTTCTGTGATCAAATCTATTCCCTACAGGGCTAGAAACCTTTTAACTTCACATCCTTATCGGCTTCCTCATCTCTGCTCACCACTCAATTCAGTATAATTTTCCCCTTCTCTTTTCTCTTTGTGTATATCTTAAATTTTTATTCCTTTCTTGTTACTGTGATGGCGTTTCTGGAAAGGAAAAAGGGCATGGGAAGCCTTCTTCATACATGTCCAGAGTGTCATAGCCTGACCTAGAGTAATGACTTAGCCACACATCCTCTCTCAGACCCGGCTCCCAGGCTCTGAGCTCTGGTGACTGGACATGTCATAACATCATAACCTCGTCAAGTCAGGCATTTACAGCGCGTGACAGAAATGCCTGGGAAAGTCCAACTAGAGTTCCTGACTGAGAGATTTCCAGGTGGATCAGAATGTTCTCACCATGGATGAGTTTCTGACATTTTCGTCCCCACTTTGGTATTTTTACAACATTGGCTGACCCATAACAACATCTGCTAGAGACAATTTACCATTTAGCTATTCTCAAGGGCATGCCATTTTAATACCTTTGGCAGTTTATTGCTCTCTTTTTCCCCTGTTATGGGATCAAGATCCAGTCTGGTCCAGAACAGGAAGTCTCGTAGGACACTTAAAATAAACATGCTTTCTTGTTCTTAGAATCAACTCTCAGCAAGATGTGACAATCTACCAGTATAATTTATTTTGCAAGCACTTAATATTCTAACACATAGCAAGACTCGTGTAAAGATTATTTATTTAATACACACTCTTTTTTCTTACCTCAATCATGCTTCAAGTTATTTATCTGTCAGCCCCTTAAATTATAATATGAATTGTTGAAAATAGTAGCTTTTAACTTTTTAAATTTATCTTTCTCTCATGCAATACATTCCTCCCCACCATTCCCTCCTCCCAGTCTCTGCCCCCACAACCTCCCTTATCCCCTAGATCTTCATTTCTCTTCAGAAAAGAACAATATAGTTCTGACATAGAGATTTCAGTTTGGAATAAGAATAGTATGTGTCTTCCTGAAGTACCAGATAATCCTTAGTTATCTTTATTTAAAATAGTGAGGTACTTTAAGAGTTAACTAGAGTTCTCATCACAGGCAGATAGTAGCAAGTAAAAGCTAGTTGAATAAAACCTATTGGTGTGACTATTGGAGTGCTATGCATATAAAATATGAGTCACCTAAGTAACAGTGTGAAAAAGATGTTGATTGTTCTGAATATTTCCATGGGGCACACACTGAGCTTAAGAACATTTCTCTTTACTTCTATTTGACTTCCTTCTTGGCTGATTTCCTAAGATTTCTGTTTGTAAAATCACTCCACTTCAGCACAACCTAACAACTTCTTTTAGACCACTTCCTAAGTCACAAGAGTGTCAGATCACAGACAAGTGTTATTAAGATATCGCCTGCCACATGCCAAGCTCACTTAGAAGGGATACCAAATTGATGCACTTTGAAAATGCTCCTGAAGTGAGGGGAGTATTCTGACTTCCACCTCATAAGGAAAACCCACCTCCCACACCCCATACACATATACCACCACAAATCATCATTCCAGACAGCACTATATTTCCCAAAAGAATTACTCAAAACATGCTTTTCACACTCAACACTGTAGTTATCCAAGATCCCAAGTGTGAAAGTCAAAGTAGGCTCACCTGGTATGTATGATCTTAGCCAACTCACTCTAATAGGAAGGTCACCAATAACACTGTTTCCATGTTGCAAGAACTGTGCTAACCAATAAGCATGGATTACCACACTGAATTCTACAGTGAACTATAAAGTTGATGCTATTATTATCCTCATCTTGTAGGTGCATCAATTAAATTCCATAGATACTGTAAAACTACATAACCAATTAGTGAAGGAGTTGGAAAAGCACTGGGATCATCAGATTCTAAAGACTTTTCATTTGATGAGTCCATTGTATTGGCTCTCAGAAATTAGGAAAATGAGACACCTATGAAAACATCTCTCCAGAATTCCATAAATAAATTAGTAGGAGTAGTAGCCTAATACTAAGTTAAGTATTAGAAATGACCTGGGAAACAGGAATGGCTGGCTGACAAGGTACACTAGGAAATAATATGACAATTGCTCATTTCATGGATAAAAAGGGGTTCCCCTGTCCATTAGCTTGTCCTCCACAACTATTAGATGATAAATGACCTATTTAGTGTTGTCACATTTGGAGCTTTGACAGGCTTCTGGAAGCACTAAATGGAAGTGTCAATATAACTACTGTCCAGCTGGTACAGAAAAACATTAAGTCCAAAATTGGAACAAGGAAGCACAAAGCTCTGTGGTAAGATGGGTCTCCAGGCAGAGTGAATGGAGAGGGGACTTAAAAGAATGAAGATAATAAAATAGAAATCATGGATACCACTGAACAAGAATTGGACTATACAAATTTTGTGGAAATGCATGCCCCCAAAGTAGAATTTCTTGACTTTGTAGTGAACACAATTTACCCAACTGTAGCTACTCAGATGCTACTAGTAGCACTCAGCTTTTTAAAACAATCATTGAAAATTTCATTTTGTTGGAGATGTAATATAGGAAATATAAGTCAGTAAAGCACTCGCCTAGCATGTACAAAGGGCTGAATATGACCTAAAGTACCATGTAAAACTGGGCAGAACAATTCACACCTGTCACCTGTACAGAGAGAATGCTAGTCCAGCCTGAGAAATATTAGAGTCTATAAAGCAATCAAAGAAAGAAACCAATATTATTAGGTTATTGCCTTAGTTTCTTTTCCTCTTATTATGATAAAATACCCAATAAAGACAATGTAAGGTATAAAGGGCTTGCTCTTTCTCACATTACAGTCAAAGTGTGGTAGGGAAATCAAGGAAGCATTGATATGAAGCAGCTAGCCACATCACATCCACAATCAGGAAGCGGAAAGTCATGAATAATACATGCTGCTATTTTGTCCCTGCTTTGTTTACACAGTTCAGGGTTCCAGAAAAGAAATGATGTCATCCCTAGTGGGCAGTCTTCCTACCTCAAGTATTGTAATCAACACCTCTCTACAGGCATCCTCAGAAGATGGCCCCTGGGTGATCCTAGATGCTGCCAAGTTGACAATTAAACATTAATCACCATAGTCAAATCAAGTCCAAGTGTGGAGAAGAATCAAGTGTGTGACTTAAACCTAATGGAAGCTGATTGTCCTTCCACTGGAGGCGAGTGCTCTGGAAGTGGAGTTTGGTTTGGTAATTTCTTCTTAACTGAAACGGTCTACCCTGGGTGGGGGGAGGGGGGCTACTAACTAAGATTCAGGAAGTAAGCAATTCACAAGTCTCAGAAAGTTCCTGAGACTTACAAAATTAGCCCAGCCCCTGCCCAAGGATATATAAGCAGTAAAAACTACTGGGAGATGAGACGAGACTCTCCAATATGTCAAGGCAGCTGCAAGCCATGTAGAAAGTTCTAGAGATGTAGCTTCATTGTCACTAGGCAGATTTTTAGTGATGCAGCTGCCTCTGAGTCCTCCATGCTCCTTTACATCACTCCAATAAACTCATGGATTTATCAAATTGGACTTTTGTGAAATCTACAGTAAGTAAATGTTTCATGTAGATAACTTCTCATGTATCTCCATGAAAAGATAACACAATAGGGCTTCAAACATATTGCAGATTAAATAGATGAGGGAATGTGGTTACCACTTAAAGCTTTTTAATGAGGAAATATATCTTGAGTGCCAAACAAGTAAAGCAAAAACCTATACTGGAGGGAATATAGAACTTTAAGTCATGGATTCATGTAGCTAATGGAATCCTGGGTTTGTAGAGCATCTGAAACGTTTATGGCACATTGATAAAGGTGTAATCTGATAAATATGATGACAACTAGCAACAGGTGTGACTTTTTATTGTGTTACTTTGTGCCATCTATGACAAATAGCCTGTGTTTCTGGAGAAATGGCACATTTAAAATTCTGCCATTTTGTGTAATATCAGCAGAATAGAACCTAACGTCAGCAATGTTTCCCTGAACTGGTTGTATCTTAGGGAGGAAGAATCTCATCTTGACAAAGAGAATTGTATGTGCCAAACAATACAGAATAGCACACTAAATTCTACCATTCAACAGTACAGAACAAGAGTCAGTCATGAGTACCCTCAATTTCACAAGTTTATGTTTAAAATATAAGGAGTTATGGATATTATCATATAACAATGTTTATCTATTAGTGAGTGAGTAACAGTCAGCAGATATCTAAATATGCTTTGACTACCCAACGGACCTAAGAACTTTAGTCACAAGTATTGAAAAATCCATAAATGGGTATAGGCCTTACTATATTGGGTGTGCTGAGAAAAAATTAGATTAGATTTTTTTCCCCCAATTAAAATTAGCCCTCAGAGTCAGGTGCTGCCTTTAAACTGAGACATTTTAGTAAGATCAAATTAACAGAAGCAGAGCTGTGACTCTCCTGAGTAAGAATTGCAACTTCTAGACCATAAAGGGTTGGATTTCTTTGGTAAATACAACTATGCAAATCTGTTTACCCAGGGGAAAGAATTTTATCAAGTAACAGAAGACTAAAACGAATTCCCACAGCAGTTCTCTCTGGGAAATCTTTGCTATCTGTGGTTTCTTTTCACTGTATATCACTTTGTTCTGCTACAGCTGACAGGAAGAAATCTCCTCTTGATAACAGCAAGGCTTCTTCAGAACTGCTGACTTCTGAATACTTCATGCTGTCCTGTGAGTGATAGAACAAAACATTTTAACAAGGAGTGGATTTATTCCCTGAACTTTGGCCATTTTTCTTTGCCATATTTATCAACAGTTTTGCTGAAATTGTTCTGACTATAATGGGTAAAACAACACTCAAAACAAGCATGGTTCTTCAGGAGTACAAATTTACTGCATCCCATTCAGGGCGTTTTATGTCTTAATTTTACTTTTCAACTTATGGTTCATAGTTGAGGCCACAGTGAGAAAAAATATTTTGTATAAATAATCTCTTCAATCAGAGAGAAAAGATTGTGTTGTTGGAAAGAATTTCATTTCAAGGTAACATTTTTTTTAAGTATCTGGGTATAACATCTTTCTTTCTCAGTGAGGGGCTCCCATATCCATAAAGCCTCTTCTTTGGCTTGCCCTCTTAAATTCCATAGCTGTTCTCATCTCCTTTCTTATCCTTCTATTCTTACTTTCATCAATCTTCCGAGTTAATCTGATATATGCTTCCAATAATATCCTCTATGTAGATGAATTCCCTATCTACCCCACTAGAAACATCTTTTCTGAGTTGTAGTACTATAACTAATTACTGAGATTCCTCCTTGAATATCCAAAGGATCTATAACTGAATTTGTCCTCTTGCCTTCTTATTGTATATTCCTTCTTTGTAACATCAGTAAATGACACTTTCATCACATGATCTAGAAAACAGAGTTATTTTGAACTTTCCCTTACCTCTCATTCCCCAAATATCTAATCCAGCAGTGAATCGTGTAGGTGGTTAGATCAGAATGGTCCTAAGAGAAATCTGGCACAGTGAGCTGCAAGTGTCCTCATTCTCCTCCTACATTCCCACACTGCACACACCTAAGAATATATTCCTCTTCAGCTTAGTGGGATACATTTTGTTTTTGCTAAATAAAAGAGAGAGGACATGGGCCCCAGGACTCAGGAGAGACAATTCAGTAATATGGAAATGAAGAGCAGTATGATACTTGTTTCTCAAGCAATTCAAAGGACAAGATTTGACCCTCTATATAAAATGAAATGCAAACAGAAGCTGAAATATAGTGCAGTCTTGATGAGAGTGATTACAAAATTTATTTTTTAGGCTATTACTTCTTTTTTCCACTTACTTGTGTGTGTGTGTGTGTGTGTGTGTGTGTGCGCGTGCTCGTGCACAATTTCACATACCAGGTCACATATTGGAGGTCAAAGGGCAACTTTGTGACAATTGTATCTCTCCTTTCATCATGTGGTTCCAGGTAATCAGACTCAGATCATCAGGCCTGTCACCATGTTCTTACTGACCTGTCCTACTGTTCTTACAAGTACAAATCCTTTGGCAAACCACTGGCAATTAACTGAATGAATCCTAGTGTTGCATGCTACCATGAATGGTAGTTAACCTCCTTCCCACACAACTAATATGGTAATACTCATTCATTCCATGAAATTACCTAGGTATTTCCCTCTGGAGGGAACCTTTACTGATCCCTACAATTATGTCTATGGCTGTTGTCTTAGTCCAAAGCCTTCCACCATACTTACCCATTGTTGCATATCACTCACTGTCATGAAACTGTAAAATCTTTGAGGAAATATTAGTCATCTTTCTTTTATATCTGAACTGCCTGGCACATAATACAAACACACACACAAAATTCTGCATAAACAATATAACATTGTTTTCATGGAAACATATTTTTCTAGTTCCAAACAAATTGATATACAAATATATTTTGTGAACCCAATCTGTTCATAAGGTTTATAGATTCTATTCTTGGAAATTGAAAATCACTTCATATACCACATGTGAACATCAGTTGTGGTGCAGAATGCATTCAAATGCAACAACTCCAAAATCACATCAAGTTAAACCTAGCTTTTACTAATTTCTTACCTTCTTCATAGCTCACAATGTCTCATGGGCATAATCATAAATATCAATGGATGTCATATTATAGATGAGAGGCTCACATAATGATGGAGATAACTGATAAAGAACATTTGGTGTGTTGACACTGACTATTATTGCCAGAATAATGCTAAAATGCCTATTTCACAAAGAATGATCTTGGCTTTAACTCATAACCAAGCAATCAATTATTTTAAAATTTAAAATTACTGTATTTTAAAAATACAGTAATGCCTTATACTGCAATCTCAAACTTATCTGGAACTAAACTGAAGCTTCTCTTTCACCAAATTGTGATTTACTTTTAAAGTGTGTAGTATAAACATAAAGCTTTCATTAAATGCCTGCCTGAGCTAAACCCTAAAACAATACAGTGTGACTACTAACTGAGGGCCATTTGGTCAAGTTGCTAGTGGCCAAGCGTTTATATGAAATCGGTGGGCATATCCAGACCAAAGGGACAAAACAGTTCTTTCTTATCTTGCTAACAATCTCCAATTTTCAGAAACAATGGATTTTTTTTCTAAATGATCACTAAGGGTCTTGTTGTGATAGAATGACATCTAGCAAATATAACTACAATAAAAATCATTATTGGAATGAACTGTATATTCCCTATCTACAACTAGCTGACTCTACGTGATGCACAATGCTTTCCATATTAAGACATTTGTTGTGTTCTATGTGAAAATGTAACTACTCAGCTGCCAGCAGTACGAGTTAAATTTTGAGCAGTTTTTTTTTTTTTTGAATGGAAAAAAAAAATACAGGTAGAGTCTCTTAGCCACCATACTGTGGCCATACTGTGTCAAGTGGCCATCATCTACAGCCATAATACAGAACTAATGCATATGGGTATTGGATCACAGCCAAAGATTCCTAACTGTCTCAAACCATTCAATTCTAGTAACAATAAGAAGAAAATGTCAGTACTAGGTAGCTTAGAGAGCTCAAACAACAAAGAGTTGTAGAGACTGGGCAGTTCAAACTACTGGCCAATTGGTGTCTCTTTTAGGAGCTGGATTCCTGGAGCATAGCTAGCAGCATTTCACTGTGGTGATGTGGGTCATAACATGACTAATGCTGTAGGAAAGCTCTCTGTGGTCCCTGAGTAGGAGCACTAATCCCCACCAGTGAAAAATCCACCTTCATGACTTCACTCTCTCCCAAATTTCCTACCTACAAATATTATAACTTCAAAGATTAGGTTCAACATATGAAATTTGGGAACACATACAATACTAACCAAACTCAAGACAGCAAATCTTGCAGTCTAAATTTACAACTTTGTGGGTTCTCCATACCACAGTAATAGATAACAGGGTCCCAGTCATTAATGTTCCCAGTAATGAAGTGGCTGTCTGAAGAATATCAATCATGAGACTGAACCACCAACCAAAGAACAAGTGTGGACTGGTCCTAGTCCCACTACACATATGAAGCTGATGGGCTGCTTGGTCCTCAAGTGAATCCCCCAATAATTGGAGTGAGGACTATCTCTGACTTGGACATAGTTGCCTCCCTCTGGATCCCATTTTCCTAGCACAGCTGCCTTGTGCTTGCCCCAGTGGCAGAGGAGGCACTTACTTAGTCCTGATGCTATTTGATATGCCAGAGTTGATTGGTACTGGATGGGGAGGAATATGGGGGAAGTGGGTGGGAGGGTGGGACTGAGAGGAGGGAAAGGGATGTCGATTGGAATGTAAAATAAACAAATTAATAAAAAAATATCAATCATGCTCTGTTTTTTTTTCACTTAAAAGTTAAATTTGTTGGAAAATGCTCACAGTTTCTAAGAGAGCTAAAATAAATAAAATATTAAATTAGCCCATGATTCTTCAATAAGAACATTAGTCCTTTGATGCACATGAAATCTTGGATAGTACCAGTCACCAGCGAACATTGGATCTTCCCTTTTCAGATGGATTTCATATAAGTCTCCTTTTCATAGTCTACAAATTTTTACTAGCATGTCCCACTGAAATGGGCCTTTTTATTTTTAGCTTTGCCTAGATTAAATTCCCTTTGATGTATATTTCAAGCATCTTCTATGACTAGCTCAGCATTATAGACCTCACTAAATCCTTATTCAAATGGCAGGCACAACACTGTTCCCTTCGCTAATCACAGCAGCATCCTCTAAGGGAAACTATTCCAAGGTTCCTGGTAAAAAGAAAATTCATGTTTAATCTATGAGGAGAAATTTAAAGTGGAAGGATTTTATTTCTCTAATGTATATACCTGTATATAAAATACAAGAAACGGCTGTTTGAGTCTGTTTTTTTTGGGGGGGGTTATTACAAAAAAAAAGGATGTAGAGATTCCCCTAAATATAATTATTCTAGCCTACTTTTAGCACTGTGAGACTTATAATGCAATGTTTAAGCAACTTCTAAAAGTCAAGTTCAAATGAAGGACTCAGATCTCAGACAAAGACAAATTGAGAGGTAATTAATAGCCAAATTGCCAAGATTGTCACAGCTTTTTTTTCTATCAATAGAAGGACCTTTATATTCTTAACTTGCTGTTTTCAAGGGAGAATTATAGAAGAAAAATAATAGTTATAAACTTTTACAAAAGGGATTGTGTGGGAACCAAATCCCTAATTGTTTCAATAGTATTTTATGCTTTAGTATAGATGACAATGGGGTCACTGCTTAATTAATATAGTTCCAAAAAGCTTTCTATTCTCCTATTCACATTATACATTTATATCCCAAGTGAAAACCACCAGTTTTGTTAGGGGTTCAGGTTTCACTCCAGCATTTCTCTAATGGAGCAAAACTTATTCTTCAGTTAAGCATTTTAAATTTATCACTCTAAGAATAAATATATATATGATTATATATATTATATACATATGTATACATGTGTGTATGTATATATTCCAGTGTGTGTGTGCACAAGTGCGAGCACATGTATCTGATTTTTTAGAGCCTACGAGCAATAGTAACTAATTTCACTTATAGCTTAATGGATGAACAGTACATACATAGCAATATATTTCAAAACAGATTTAAGAGCTCAAAGTTCAAAAATTGTAAGAATTGGGACTGGAAGAGAGTCCCATCTGATTATGGAAATTAAAATCTTCCTGAAACAAAGAATAATTGAGATGTCATAAGAGTTAACTTTGATTCATTGAGGCAGACACAAGGAATCTAAAATATAGGACAGATGGACAAAAAAGAAACATACTCTAATAGTTTAAGGTATACAAGGAAGAGGAAGTAACAGCCTGATTTGATTGAACTACACAATGCAGGAGAAAAGAGAAAATAGTGAGTTAGAAAGAGCTAAACTAGATAATCTCATTGGATGTAAAAAGAGGAAATTTTTATTTTCATAATAGCATGTATGATTTTAGCTAAAAGGAACAATAGGACATATGCCTGTAATCTCAGCATCAAGGTAGGAGAATTGCCTTCAGTTTGAGGCCAATCCAGGCTGTGTAACAAGGGCCAGCCTCAAATAAGAAGGAAAAAAGAAGAGGAGAAAAGGAAGTGGGTATAGAGCCATCTAGAAAAATCTATTTTTTATTATATAAACAAAAGCCCAAATACATATTTTCCAAGATTCTGTCACTAGTCAATGGCAAAAACCAGGAAATTAAGGTCTCCAAGCTCCCAGTCCACAGCTCCTTTCACTCTGAAACACATTCAGAACTGCATAATGCAAATAGCGCACCATCAAAAAAAAAAAAAAAGACTGAAAATGAGACAGAAAAGAAGCACAGATTCTGTTTGGAAAAGCTAATAGACTAATCTATGTGGGCGATAAATGCAACCCTGAGCTAAAATGAGAGCGGCAAGGTCACTAGAGGGTGCTTCTCACACCCACAGGGCAGGGTGTTAGTAAGTTAGTTAGGATTAAGTGTATTTGTTTAATTTTGGAAATATTAGGTTAAACCAAAATAAGCAAACATCTCCACTGAGTGATATTTAAGAGTCCTCACTATACTATTATGAGTCAAGGAGGGCAGTGGAGAGAGAGAAAGAGAGAATGAATTACCCAGAGTGCTTAAAATGGAATAATAATTATAGTGAGTTTTCATAGAATAAATAATTTGTGAAATGCCATATAATCACATAGTAAAAACAAAGGATGTGTCAGTATGGGAGAAAAAAGTGAAAATTGACCTTCAGAATCACAAGCCTAAGTGTGGGAAAGAATTCTTTCTTTTAACAACTCTATTTATTGCCTTTAAATGACTGCCATAAATATCCCATCAGTATCAATAATGAAAATCCAGTTAGTATTTTAGCCAACTATCCCTGTTGCTATGCAATCTTCACCAGCTGGGAGGTAATCTCTCAAAATTGCTTGGGAAAGCATAGCTGTTTCCTAAAGGAGTAAACATTTTTTAGCCACAGGGAAATTTAAAAATAAACAGAAAAATGTTTTAACAAAATCAAACCATAATATTAATATTTGCTTGTAGTTTGGTTTTATATGCATGTATCTTTGAAAATATTGGTCCTATTCAAATATATCTGAGACTTAAAATTCCAATTTAAAATGTGTAATTGAATCTACTAACAATTTTAGTTGGCATCTCCCTCTTAGCATAAATTAATTTGACCATAAATGAATGTATGTTTAGATAACTAAGAATAAATTTAAAACCAGAGAAAACTTTTATATTAAAAAAATGTGGTATTTTGAGACAAATAAAATATATCAGATTCATAAGTAAATGTTTTGTTTTAATAAATTCAGATAAATTTATACCATTTCTAAATATCAATCAAAGATCCCTTGAAAAGTAAGGTTTACGGGTTCAAGAAATGGCTTAGTGTATAAATACTTGTTCCACAAACTGACTGCAATCCCCAGAACCCACATCAAACCCGGGCACTGTGGTGCACACTAGTCATTCCAACACTGGAAGGTGGAGAAAGAAGAACCCCTAACACTCACTGGTCAGCCTGTCTAGCCAATCTGTGAAAGGCCTTGTCTCAAACTGTAAAGTGGAGAATAGAAGATATCAAATGTCAACATCTGGCTTCCACATTTACACAAACATGTTCCTACTAATGCATAACACACACACACACACACACACACACACACACACACACAAAGTGATAGCTAAAATTTCAATAACTGTTCAATGAAAAACAGAGCTAAGGAAAGAATTTGTCTTTATACTATTGTTTATAATTTTCATTTGTGATGTCAAAAAATTGAATGATCATTTTAAATAACAAAGTTCATAATTACTATGAACAGTTTTTCTTTTGCAAAGAAAGCCCTCCTCTGGGACAGTAAACATCGTATTTGACAATATGGTTATCAAGGAGTCATTACATCTGGGGACTGATGCACAAACCAGAGAGATGTTTAAGTGAATAGGTTTGGCAGAGCAGTCAGACCAAAGCCTATAAGATTCCAATGGTGAAGAAGTGCAGGATGAGCAAGCAATGCTGTGTGTCACATAGGATGCTATAAAGAATTCCCACAGACTTACTGGCTTACAACCATTGTATATCTCAAATATATGTGTCAACAACTGGCTTTACTAAAGCCTAAATTAATACTACCTGGGTGGAAAAAAAAGGGCCTAATGCTTACATTGGTTTTGCTGTTTGTTTCTTTTAAAAGGTTTTCATTTTGATTAACTCCAAGGTATTCTTTCTTTATTGTCTTTGTCTCCCAAGCACTAGCATTACAGCTATGTACCACCATATTTGGTTTGTTTTGCTTTTCTTTTTCTTTAATTTTTTTCTAGAATTTCATACCTGAGAACTCTATTTACATAATTTCCACCCTACCCTCTCCCCTCCTTCAATTCCTCCTATATCATCCCCCAACTGCTTCTCAAATTCATGACGTCTTCTTTTTATTATTGATGGATATATATGTAAATATAAATATAGTCTTCCAAGTCCATTTACTATAGTTCATATGTATACAAATTTAAGGCTTACCATGAGATTAGATAACTTATCAGAGGGCTTATCCCAGGAGAAGATTGATTCTCTACTAGCAGCTATTAATTGCCTGTAGCTCTCTATCTAAAAGTGGAATCCTATAAGATTATCCATATCCACATTAACATGTCATCTGGCATTGTCACTGTTCAGGTCTTATTAGATAATTAAAATGCACTTGGGAATTATATAGTGACCCACATGACAAGATAGACCCAAGGGTGAAATAGTGGCACTCGTATCTTAAAGGTAACCAGTAGCTATAACTGGACTGCTCAGTATCTGCTATCTTCTCAATAGAAGGGAATTTATGCCTTGTTCTATAAACCTGGCCCACTACCTATGGATGGTAAAGTCATAGACCTTATAGGAGAATCTACACTTTCCTAAATATCCTTAGATTTAACAAGTCTCTGTGTGCACATATCCACTATAATTAATAGCTGTTTATTTGAAATAATGATATAATACAAAAACTTGGTCATATGAGTTTTACAACACCAGTTGTTTGTTTGTTTGTTAAGATGGCACTTGAAGTACGTTTCTGATCTACTCTATTTGGAACACCAAGTTTCCAAACATGAGTGGAGTTGTCTTCCTACCTATCACTTTAGTATATCAGGTTTCCACTCTTCTGTCAAGCTTCCAGTATTGTCTAATTAACCAACATCATAAGACCTTTCATCAAGAAAAGAATTTGAATGTTATATAGATATCCATAGTCCCCCCTTTTGAATGTGTATACTAAATGTCATTGCTATTTTTTCTTTCCCTACTGCTAGAAATAATAATTCAAAATAAACAACTGAGAGAACACACAAAGTGGTCTCAAGGAGACTGACTTCTGAAGCTTTACCACACCAGAGACTCAGCTGGAAAAGGGAACATCATGGAAGACTGACCTAGGTAACTCAAGAAACTCAAAGATCTATGAGCCATAGAGATTGTGTTCTAGGCAAATGAACTTTGATGTCACCTCTTTCAGAAAAGGGATGCTAAATAGTTGAACATAATTTTATACTTACTTATTTCTCCACACATAAGTTAGAACATTATCATCTTCAGTCTCCACAGAGGGAAAAAAAAATATGAGCAGCTAATCATAACAAGGTGGATCCAATGGGAGGGCATTAATCTCCAGCTGTTTGTGCTGTAACGTGACTCTGGAAACTCCACTGTTTGTGCTGGTCACACACAAAGGGAGAAAATGTATATGGCACAGCTCTTTTCAGGCTCATGGTTTCACAGGACAACATGATAGAGTTCACACAAAGATGCTTTACCACCGATACAGTTATCTGCCCCCCCCCAATGGTGAAGCCACATGCAGAAATCGGAAGGAAGTGGGGGACTAGAAAAGTTGCATCTTGAAGTAAACAGAGTCAGTTAACCAGACCTATTGGTATTCCTTTTAGAGTGTGGAAAAATCCTAAACCTCTCAAAATTTTGGTCATTAATTTAACATTTTATGTGTTAACTTGCACAAGTATGTATGGTTCTTAGTCATTTGGTCAAAAATCAATTTCATATTGCCCAAAATGTGCTTTTAAGGTTATTAACAATTTAAATCAGTAGATTTTGCATAAAGTATATTTGTAGGGGTTAGATAAATTAGATTTAGAAAATATATAGGAGTTTCTGATACTGTCTCTTAATTCGGGGCCTAAAGAGCATTATCAGCATGAAGTCAGCAAAAACAGTAAAGACTCAATAGACTGAAAAACAAGTTTGAAGTCAGGAAAACAGGAAAGACTCAATAGAATTGAAGAAACAAAGTATCTGGCCTGACATTGTTTTCAGCTGCTAAGTGGGCGGAGCCCAAATTAAGCTGAAACAGAGTTCCTCCTATTTAAGGACAGTGCATGGAGCCCAGAAGAAGAAGAGGCAAGGCCCCTGATGCTAGAGAGCTCCAAGAGTCCTGCTGAAAAAACGGCTGATGGCCAGCTCTCTCCCTGAAGCAGAAAGAAGCCGGTGAGCAAAGAAAGCCTGAGCAAGACACCAAAAGGCCAAGGACTGGACCCTGTGGCTCAGCTTTTGCCTAGAGGGGTTTGATCTGTCCAAACAGTGGCCTAAAGGAAATGGTGCCTGGCTTTAAGGACTGAGGCAGAGCAGCTGAGTTCCTGATTCAAAAGAAGTAAGTTGGCCTGCATGCAGACGGCTGGGGTCTCCCACAGAGAAGAAAGCATGAAGCCTTATTTAAGGTGAGACTGCAATAACCAACGACCCTGATGAACTTGCATCTGAGAGATCCAGAAAAAGGACTGCTAAGTGCATTAAAAAATCTACAACAAAGACTGTATCCCTGACGACTGAGGACCTGCCCCAGAGATTTTATCATTCTAAAAGGTTATGAAAGTAGTTGTTATAATTATCAATAGGTTTAGTGGATAGGTTAAAGGGGTTGTAGGATTTTATAGGATTAATAGTTAAGAAATTGTTGGTGTTTGTTATAAGTGAATTTAGTAATAAATAAATAAGTGTTAAATAATAATTTAAAAGGTCGGTTACATATATTAGCTAATTTTCTTATTGTGACCAAATACCTGATTTTTAAAAAACATACTGAAGAGCAGCAGGATTTATTTTGTTCACAGTTCAAAGAGAAACAGTCCATTGTGGAGGGGAAAGCATGAAGCAACTAGTCACATCGCACTTGAAGTCAGGAAGCACGCAATGACACATGCTACTCAGCTCACTTTCTCCTTTCTATTCACTCTGGGATCCCAGCGCATCAAATAGTGCCACCCACAGTTAAGGGTCTTTCCCCTTCAGTTAACTAATCTAAAAACCCCATGCCATCATTGCTATGCCCAGAAATATGTTTCCTAGGTAATTCTGGATCCTGTCAAGCTCACAACAAATACTTACTATTATACCCTTTAAAATGTGGTTGGACCTCATCTAATCATTTTAGTGCCCTGGATTCAATCCCCAGTAACAGAAAAAAAAAAAAATGAATAGATAAAGGATGTTAGCAACCAAAGAGAAGGCAGGGAATAGAATTGCTGGAAAAATGGCCTTGCTTTCTCCATAAAGAAAAATGCATGGGGAAGCAGTTTTCTTGTCTTTGGTACAGAATTTTCTTGAGGGCAATAAGTAAAAAGAATGATGAGAAAATGGTAAGGATGAGCACAGACTTCCATAGTGAGATACCAGTTAAGAAAAAAAAATGTCTTCAGAAACAATGCATTGATGAAAGCCGAGACTCTCTCTTGTTCTCTCCTTGCAGTGACAAGAAACAGGAAGAAACAGGATATGAAAACTCAAAACACTGGACCTGACTCTGAAAGCTCAGGTCATTCTTCTATTTCAGTGTATATTCTGGGAGTACATAAAAGAGACTATTATTTTCTTCTCCTTCTCCATTTTCTTGAGCTACTATTGAATACTTCATGCACAAGAGAAAATTATATCTAAAAGAGAGAGCACTCATTTATTTGAAGGTATTGTGTGTGTGTATACTTACTAACAAGGAAAAGGAAACACTGATATGCAACAAAAATCTCTACTATCAGCCCTTGGAAAACTCATCCTGTTTTCAAGTATTCATTGTCAGTAAGAAAGTGACTTTCTCCAGGTGTAAGAGGCTCACACCCCTAATCCCAGCACTAGGGAGACTTAAGTAGGAAGATCTTAAGGCCAAGGCCAACCTGAGCTACATAGTAAGATCCTGCCTGAAATCAGAACAAACAAAAATGAAAGGAGAGAGGGTGGAAAGGAGAAAGAAAGGAGAGAGGAAGAGAAGGTAATTTTTCAAGTTACATTAGTAAAGCCAATAATTAGAATAATATATCTTACCTTATACATAGGAAACTCTATCCTTTAAGCATATATAGTTTTTTTCTTCATTTATAAATCTATGAAAAATTATATCTGAGATATGTTTCTATTCTATGGCTTTGATATTAAGACTCTTTTTAAATGTATTTTGTGAGAACTCAAAGACTGAAATTATTGACATTATTTAAGGCTTAGAAGAGGTGTTGACCACAATTCTTTAAAAATGAAACTTTCATGAAAATTTGAAATCATTTATTTTCATTAGTTTTTCTAGATTGTAGGAAGAAAAGAAAGCTGAGTCAATATTTAGAGTGATCCTAGACTTATATTACACACAGATATATATATATATATATATATATATATATATGCCAACACAGGCCTTGTGTTTCAAGAAAACTGAGTCACCCATATTCAAGCAAGACATCAAGCTTGATAATCAAAAAACTTTAAAATATTTCAGGCTTCAGAGTCAGCAGACACAGACTATCAAATGATGATTATTAATATGTTTTACCTGAAAAGCAAAACCCAGTCTTATAAACATAACCGTCTTGAAGGTTAAGAAATAACCATGCCAATTCCAGAACAAAAGAAAATACCTTACATAGCAGGCAAGTTTAGTATCAAAGCACACAAGTTGAAGAGATATCCAGGAATAACCAAATGGATCTTCAAAAGTCATCAGAATTAAGAAAACAGACTCCAAATAAGATATATAAAGGGGATATTTAAAGACCTAGATGTAAGAAAGTCTAATAAAAGTCTAATAAGTTCTAGAAAGGGGAGAAAAAGAATAAAACAAAGTCTATTTTTAAGAGAAATTGTTGAGGAATGATAAAGAAAAAGGCATGGATCCACACATTCAGAAATTCAATAGTCTGAACAGAATGAGAAAGTGATCTACATTTTCACTCACCATAACAAAACTCCAGAAGCTCAGCATTTCCATAAAGGCAGTGTGGCTTGTTCACCAGTGGACCGCTAGTGTTAGACCCTCCACACACTCTGGATTAGTAAATAACAGAAGAGAATTGTCAAGTGTGTGAATCATGCGGTAGATATTGTTCTGAACAAAGACAAGTTTATTGAGAGGTTACACTCTGAAATAGAGCACACTTGGAAATCACTCCAGTTGGAAATATAGAAAAACTGTGATTACATTGCTCCATGGTTTTAACACCTTAAAACACTGAAATATTATAGCATCAAAAATCCAAAATCCAAAAAAAAAAACCCAAATTCAAATATGCTAAAAAACTATCTTTGATCCTAAAGTTTGTCTTTGCTCCTGGGTGACCAAAAGTATTTACTCTAAATTATTTTCAAACTAGCCTGGAGAAAACATTTTTAAAAATCTGTTATAGTCATAAGGGTTGCCAACAAATACCCCCATGGTCCTCTTGTTCCAGGTATGTGGTAAGACTGGCTGTACCTTCTTGCCACTGGAATTTGGGTAACTATACCATTTCCAAGTGGATAGTTCAGGAACCAAGACATGTTTTGCAGCTTCCTTCTTTTATCCCCTGCATGGCAATGTTGCAGAGGACAGGTGCTTCCCTCAGCACCTGTCAAGCACATCAGTGCCAAATGCTCAATACTGCCTCCAGACAGACATTTAAAGTAAGCAAAAGTATGCTCAATTGAATTGAACCACAGAGACTTGGAGATGACTGTTTAACATGTGGTAGTCTACCCAGATAAATACAAAAGCACTGAAGAATTTCTGTACTTCTCTAAAACATTTAACCTAGCATACAGTGTTTGGACTCCAAATTAGAAGATACAGATTCTATGTTCAGGAACATTTTCTCAGCAACATGAAAGTGTAAAATGTGGTGCTAAGGAAATTTATAGAACTGTTTATCCTGTGGCATCTGAGACACGAATGGTGTCTAATTTGATTTTGGTTTTGTGTTTACCTAATGATAAGGCTATATCTTTTGCAACCGCCCAGATTTTATCCAAGCCTTTTGGTTTCACATTCTTTAGTGTAATGCCAAGAATGAAAACATAGGTTACAAAAAATATGATTCCTATTCTAGGTTAGTCAGCAAATTTTTAGACTATGTAAGTTATTTTAAGAGGCTCAGCACTTTCAGTGCTATTGAAGTAGGGCTGGTGCATTGTAACTACCCTTCATACAGATTACTTGGGGAAAAAAGTAAAGGGTCATGGGACTGCTGAGAAGGGACACAGAAAGATTAAACTAATTACTCCTTCATTCATTCAAAAATGTGTTTTGAATGAATTCCAAACATTTAACTGAATTCCAAACACTAGACCACACTCTACAGATGCAAAGGTATATGGAAGATAGTTTCTGTACTCCAGAACCTTAAAGAAGCAGAGAAGTCACCAAACATTAACTATGTACAATATGTTGTAGAAGAAGATAGATGATATTAGTGATCGCAGAGAAGATAGAAGTGATCACAGAGAGAGAAGCAATAAAAAATAGCATATATCAAAGAAAAAATGGGTGCCATAAATAGTTGCTAAAATTAAAAATACACATGTACACATATACAAATGTATAAGATATAAGAAGACATACATACACATTTGTACATATGTATGTACATAGACTGTAGCTCTTCTAAATGTATAATTTATGTCTTCATTTACAAAAATATTCAAATGAATTATAAAGTTTGGAGACAGAAATAGTAAGATATAGCATACTAAGGTTTATTAATTTTCAAAAGCCACCATAAATATGATGACCTCTTTCTTTGATCATCCAAAGAAGATCACAGAGTTATAAAAGGTCCATAGTTAATTACCCACAGTGAGTGGTCTTGACCTCTGAACCTCAATATTCTTGGTCTATGAGTGGAGAAAAGGCATTCCTCGCCAGCCAGTTTTGGGAGTTACAAATACAATAAAAGGTATCTGGTACCCACCTTGCAAGTAATTTTCTTCAGTGCATTGTGGATTTTATAGCTATAGTTGTATTTACTATCATTTAAATAATTGAACCGTAAATCATGCTTGGCACCCATTTGAGCCCCTTTGAGGACATTGGTGCATATACAATCAATTTTTACTTTCCCTTTGTTAAAGTATAAAATAAGACTCACATAGCTCCCACCCCGCCCTCAGAAATTGAACATCTGGGCTTTTGGGTTATATGGATTCAGAATTGATAGTTTATAGGTTTTGTGGAAATGAGAGGAATTGAAGTAGAAATGTGATAGTGTAGAAACCACATCAGGAAATGAAGAATATAAAGACATCTGGTAACTTCAGTCATCCAATCAAAATAATATCGCTGGAGGCTCCTTCAAGACATGAAGCATCAATATCACCTTCAGTATCACATCCCCATAACACTAGCAAAGCATGTTATCCCACACCTAAAGAAGCACCTACAGCAGTGCTACCTTATCTTATGGTATGTACGTTACCAGATATAGTACCTATATTTCCTATATATCTATGTAATATTTAAACAGTGGGTAATATAATGAAATAAGAGCAGATATATTTTTTTCTAATAAGATCTTACATGTGTATCACATTTTGGTTCTATTCAATAAAAATAGAGCCAAGAGATAAAAATTACTTTTCTTTGGCCTATAACTATAGTTGACCAGAAAGAGGAAATTTAACCATTACAGTTGGTGTTATGCAAAAACTACATATACATTTCAAAATGTGTGTATTGCAGAGTCACAATGTTGAAACTTCGAGGAGTCTCATGTTTCTTAATGTTTTATAAATAGTAACAACAACTTTCATTACACATTACCTTTCTCCTAACAAGGATGAAATACTTTTCTCATTTTTTACATTTTTTTTTATCAAACAAAATTTACAAATAAAATTATATGTAACTAAAATGGGCAAATTGATATTTTGATATAGGTATACATTGTGAAATAATCACCATAGTTAAAGATATTAACATATTTATTTGTGACAAACATGTTTTCTTGTGTTTTTAATATCAGTGTTCAAGTGGCCAAGACTGAAATATTTGAGTACAAGGCCAGCTTGGGCTACATAATGAGTTCTAGGCTAATCTAGAGAGTGAGATCCTGTCTCAAAAACAAAACTCTGTTGTCTTTATAGTTAGCATCTTCTCTTTATGTGTATGTGGCTTATAAAAAATATAAATAAATAAAATTTTAAGATCTCTTTTTGAGTTTTTGATCTTATCCATTCTGATAGGTGTGAGATGGATTCTCTGAGTCTTCTTGAGTTGCATTTAAAGCACATGCTGGCAAGGTTGTGGAGAAAGGGGAACACTCCCCTATTGCTGGTGGGAGTGCAAATTTGTACAACCACTATAGAAATCAGTCTAGCGATATCTTAGAAAACTTGGAATAGCTCTACCTCATGACCCAGCCATACCCCTTCTGGGCATATATCCAAATGATTCCTCACCAATCCACAAAGACATCTACTCAACTATGTTTATAGCAGCTTTATTTGTAATAGCTAGAAACTGGAAACAACCCAGATGACCTTCAACCTAAGAATGGATTTAAAAAAAAAAAAAACTATGGTACATTTACACAATGGAATACAACTCAGCTACCAGAAACAAGAAAACCATGCAATTTTCAACCAAATGGATGGAACTAGAAAAGCTCATCATGAGTGAGCTAACTCAGACTCAGAAAGATGCACATGGCATGTATTCACTTATAACTGGATTTTAGCAATTTAGTACAGGATAATCATCCTACAATCCACAAACCCAAAAGAACAGGAACATGGATTTTTTTATTTGCTAGTGAGACACTCCACCCTAGTGTAACTGCCATGTATGCTCCCTGTGTAAGAGGAAGCTCTTAGCCCTCATGTGACTGATGAACTGAGAGGGGCTGATCCGTGGAGGGCACCCCACACCAGAGGAATAGGATAGGTGGGAGAGGGGATAGAGAGTAAGAGGGTGGGACCTGAAGGAGGTTGAGGGAGGGGGTGTAATAGAGATATAACTTGAATTAATAAATAGAAAATAAGATTTTAGGATCTCTTTTAGTAACTTCCAAATGTACAGTATACCATTGTTAACTATGTTCATGCTGTACAATAATGTTTCTGGACATTGGCAATATATGTTATACCTTATAATTTTCATAATTGTGGCCTAATCATTCAAAAAAAGAATTATGAGTTCTGGGAGAAGGGAGAGGGTGAAAGGATGGGACCAGGAGGGTTCAAGGGAGGGGACTGTGATGGAGATGTAACTTGATTTAATAAATAAACAATTTTTAAAATAGAAGGTGGGAGGGTGGGACTGAGAAGGGTGGAAAGAGGACACTATGATGGAGATGTAATCTGAAGCAATAAATAAATAAATTTAATTTAAAAAATTCACAATACAAAACTGGAAATCCCTAAACTCAGAGTTTCTTAGTTGTGGTACATTCTGTGATGAATCATTTTATTTGCCAACATGACTGGGCCAAGAGAAGCCATTTAGCTGGTAAGACATTGTTTGTGGGTAGGTATCTCTATGAGGGTGTTTTAGGAAGAGATTCACATTTAATCCAGAAGTCTGAATAAAGCTATATTTATCAATGTGTACAGGCATCTTGCAATCCACTGAGGGCCATAATAGAACAAAGAGGTATAACAATGGATAATTATCTCTTTTTTCTTGATCCAAGACACCCATCATGCCAGGGCTATGAATACTGGTGTTCTTGGTTCTCAGCCTTCAGTCTTTACTGAGACATACATCATGTGCTCCCAGGATCCCAGGTGTGTGACGGTTGAACTGAAACTAAGCCACCAGATTTCCTGACTAGCAGCTTGCAGATGGTAGATTGTGGAACTTCTCTCAGCCTCCATAACCCCATGAGTTAATCCTTTATAATAAATCTTTGTCTATATGTCTTATTGTTTCCTATTGTACCATAACTGACACTTCCTTCTTCTGAGTCAGAAGTCTGATGTTTTTTACTAGAACCTACAACTTCATGAAAGGATAACTTGCTAATCTGTAACTAATGTTTATCTCAAACCCTCACTGTTCTTGACACAAAACACTGTAAAAGGATGTCTTTTAGGAAAGAAAATATTCATTGAGAATCTAACATATACATGGAACACTGCCTCTATTCTATTCATGTCAATCGAGTAGTCAAATAGAAGTATAGAAAGTTTCTTTGAACAGAAATCAACATATCATTTCTTTGCAAGACTTGAGGAATAACCACACTGAAATGTGGTTGTGATACAATAATTCAAAACAGTCAGATTCATGCATGTGTGCCACCAAAATTATAAATTCTGACATTTCATGGGCCTTCAAATGTCATGTGTGAAAACCAAGTTCATAATAATAGGATTGAATAGGCTCTTAGGATTTGGAGGGATAAAATGGGCTTTACATATGTCCTTCAGTGCTAACCTACTATTTTTATAACTGATCACTGCTGAAATTATCTAAGAATATGTCCTTTTTAAAAAGACAAATGACTTCATCCTTAAGAGTTACTACAATATAATATATCATTCTACCAGGAGCACTTTTGCAAAGTAAAAGAGGACACTATTAACAATTATACTGAAGAAATAAGCATAAACCAGTCCTACATACGGCAAATGAAGACACATAGCCAGACTGAATATATGAGGTATATTGCAAGGAGTTCAAGGAACCAATCCCTTACCAACGCCATTCATTACTAGAGAAAAACATTGGTCTGTACACATCCTTTTTCATTAAGTTTCTCTCACTTTCCGGGTGAGTTAAAACTTATAATTAGAGAAAAGCTACCCCAAGTCAAACACTTTGTAAATGAGGTAGCTTTACAAGAAATTTTTAAGCATTTTATGGGACTGGCTCAGTGAACATTAACTTCTCACTGAAAGTTATTTTATTTTGAAAATGTCTTGCAAGATTTCATTCAGTGTTGTTCCTGCAGAGAACACAAACTGCAACTAGCATGGAAAGATATTGTATTTTCTAATTCCCTAAATGCAACACTGTTAATGAATCTCAGTGAGGGATATGGCTTTTAATATAAATTATTCTGATGTCATACAGTATTTGCAATGATCTATATTGCTAAATATCGGATGATACGCTTTTGTAGCCACATGATGGAGAATTTGTACAAAGAGGGATATCTGGGTGGGAGAAGTCAGTGGTATCTAGGTCAACAGAAGTCTGTTTAAAGAGAACTCAAAATTTTTCATTTCCCAGGAGTTATTTTCCCTTTATAAGGAGTTATGGCAACAGAATCAGGAAAGACATGAAATTTCACTAAGAAGGGACTACAAAGCAAAATGAGTAATGTGGAGCAATGCAGGCCATTTCTCTTTGAGGAAAACCTCGACAATCTTGATTTCCTATTTTCTAAGCATTGTAGGTAGTTGCCAAGGAATGCCTATTGACATTGCAGTTGCAATCTAAGCCTGTATTCTAAAGAAAAAGGATTTCTCTATGTATAATCAAGATTTAACAAGCCAAATCTTATTGCTGCAGCTTCTCACTCTCCTTTTCTTTTCTATGTTGTACATCATAGCTATATATGAACTATACAATGTTTAACAGTGGGAAAGATTCCTATATTCTCATATTGTTCTTCCAGGGGGAAAAATTTAGTTTCTTTTTCATTATTCCTTGGCTCCCTTAATTCTAAAGATTGATTTACTACAAAGAAGTGCAGAGTAGGAACTTATTTATCCACAAAAACCTGTTATCTTTCTGAGTTTCTTGATATAGGATCTTACTAGGTAACAAAAGCAGGCTCAGAATCCTTCTACCTCAGCCTTCAAACTTGACGTCTTTAACATTACATATTTGTGATTTTAAAACTACTGATTTCTCATCCATGTATATTATTGCAGTCTTTCTATTAATGTTAAACCCTCCAAATTTAAATTAGACATATTGTTTTCTGTCTAGAGAATTGTGTTCCCAAGTCTGTTATAGCTAGATATAAGCTCATTTCTATAGTATCCAGAAGTTTCCAAAGCCATGGGCCTAACACAACACAAAAAACACTTAAGCCATTCACCTTCAATCCTTTCTCCCTTTCCGAGTTTTGGACTAAGGTTTGTTGATGTTGGACCAGCGAGGAAATTACAGCCCAAGATGCATCTGACATTGTGGGGCAGTGAGTTAACAGGATGACAGGATCCCTGAGATACCTTATATATCAGGGTCACCTTTGAAACATGAGTTGCCTTATAGCCCTGAATTTTATCTCAGAGAAAAATTCCCTAATTTCTTTAAGAGGATTCATTTTTATCTCTTAAAGTATACAACAAGCCCCCAATCAACAAAAATTAAAAACTAATTCACTTCAGTAGAGCCTAATGTTTACTTCAGATTACTTCTTCTTTTCTTTTTTTTTCATTAGTTAATTAATTTATTTTACATCTCAATCACAAACCCCCTTCTTCCTCTCCTCCCATTTCCACCCTCCAACCCTCATCTTCCATATCCCACCACACCCAGTACCAACACACTCTGGCACATCAAATTCCATCAGGACTAAATGTCTCTTCTTCCACTAAGGCAAAACAAGGCAGCTCTGCTAGGAAAATGGGACCCAGAGGTAGGCAACAGAGACCAAGCTAAAAACTGGTATATGACAGGTAAATGTCCTGGTTAAAATATAAAATATAATTCAGGAATCTGTTAGGAAAGTATTGAAATTCATTTCCTAATTACACTTCACTGCCCATCAGTTTAATCTGTTTATACTTTAATGCACTATGAGAGATGATTTAATAAACTGAATACAGTGCTGAAGAAATAAAACATAAGGATTTACAGGTAACCATATTAAATTTCTAGGTCTCACAAAATTGCTTCTTTTCTTTTGTTTTTAATATCACTTAAACACAAAGTGCAATTCTGTTGCTAACAAAATAGTATAGCAAACATGCAAGGTATTGTTTGCTATTGCTATATAACCACTGCTGAAAGGGCAGGATGCCATTGGCTAACTTCAGTTTTATCAAGAATTGCAGTGCATTCTATCATTGTGTTCATCCTCATCACAAATCAAATCCTCACTATGGCATTGTCACTGAAGTAAGAATAAGGACTCTCACTCTAAACTGGTAAAATGTACTTTGAAATTAATACTGATTTCTGATGTTTCTTTTTCTCTTATGCTAGTCTTTGGAAATTAGATTAGTAAGAAATTTCACAAGCTAGTCAAGACTCTCCAGAGGAACAGAAATTTTGTAATATATATTATATATAATTAAGGGTGTGTCCCACCACTACCCAGCTTTTTTGCTGTTATTGAGGAGAACTTAAATTTAAAAGTCCACAACTACCTGTAATTCCAGCTTCAGAGGATCCAATGTCTTCTTCCAGCCTCCATTGGTACCAGCATGCACATGCTCACACACATACAGATAAATAAAAATAAAAATTCAAAGGTAGAAGGAAATGTAGAGTGTACCATGTCATAGAAGACCTATTGCCAGCACCAAGAATTCTGTGTCCTTTGTTTTTAATCGCCCTTAGCTTTGACAAGAAAAGGAAAGGGTTTGGTGAGGAATCATTTGGATGTATACCCAGAAGTGGTATGGCTGGGTCCCAAGGCAGAGCTATTCCAAGTTTTCTAAGATATCGCCAGACTGTCCCCCATAGTGGTTGCATGAGCCTGCAGTCAGATGTGGGGTTGGTGAATATTTTTTTCCCAATCTGTAGGATGCTGTTTTATTTGAATGACAGTGTCTTTTGCATTACAGAAGCTTTTTGGTTTCATGAGGTCCCATTTATTGATTGTTGGTCTTAGATCCTGAGCTGTTGGTGTTCTATTCAGGAAGTTGTCAGCTGTGCCACCAAAGAACTCTTACAGCAGATAAACACCTTCAGCAAGGTGACTGGATACAAAATTATTTCAAAAAAATCAGAAGCCCTTCTTTATACAAGGAATAAATGGGCTGAGAAAGAAATTAGGGAAACAACACCATTCACAATAGCCACAAACAATATAAAATACCTGGGGATAACTCTAGCCAAGCAAGTGAAAGACCTGTATGATAAGAACTTCAAGTCCTTGAAGAAAGAAATTGAAGAGGCCGTCAGAAGATGGAAAGATCTCCCGTGCTCATTGATAGGTAGGATCAACATAATAAAAATGGCCATCCTATCAAAAACAATATACAGATTCAATGCAATTCCTATCAAAATATCACCACAATTCTTTATAGACCTGGAAAAAGCAATTCTCAACTTCATATGGAACAACAAAAAACCCAGAATAGCTAAATCAATCCTGTACAATAAAAAAAAAAAAAACATCTGGAGGTATCCCCATGCCAGATTTCAAGCTGTACTACAGAGCAATAGTAACAAAAACAGCATGGTACTGGTATAAACAGACCAGTGGATCAATGGAATCGAATTGAAGACCCAGAAATGAACCCACACACCTATGGTCACTTAATTTTTTACAAAGAAGCCAAAACCGTACAATAGAAAAAGGACAGCAAATGGTGCTGGTCCAACTGGATGTCGACATGTAAAAGAATTAAATTAGACCCATACTTATCACCTTGTACAAAACTTAAGTCCAAGTGGATCAAAGACCTTAACATAAGGCTGGACACACTAAATCTATTGGAAGTGAATGAGGGGAAAACCCTCGAACTTATTGGCACAAGTTACTCCTTTCTTAGACTGTTGTTGATTTAAGGCCAAAGTGGCCAAGGGAAGTCTGAGCTTCAAGTTTAATGGAATGTTTGTTTTAACTCCTAGCAGGAGCACTCCCCACTCTATAACCAAACCTTCTAGACCAGCAGAACTTAGGGTCACATGGACAAGAAGCAAAATTTCCCTGATGGGACAGTAGGGGTGATAGTGAGTGGAATTATTTCATTTTCCACCACCTTTATTCCTGGACTTGGGATCCTGGCTATAAGAGAAACTGCTATATATTGGATGCTGATTCAAAGAATATACCAACTTCTACAGAACACTAACCCAGTCTGTTGTGAGGTATCCACCAAAGAAGACTACTCACAGGTTCAATCCAGCAGAATGTCTTTATTAGCTGGCCCATGACTACACTGGGTGTTCAGGATCCAGATGTAACCCTAACCCTTTCTTTCTCAGGGTGAGCTTTTAAGCACAAAAACAATATTATAGATTGACATATTTCAGTTACCAAAAATAGTTAGCCAGAAGCAGAGCTACAGAAGCCAAAAAATAAGGTTAGCACAGTGTGAGACTTTCTTAGAACTATCGGTTTGATGGACTAGGTCTTTATTTTATTTTCAGAAGGTGGTGTTGTCTATGTGCTGAGTTTTATGACTTGAATGGTACTTCCATCACAGAGTCAGTTGCACTACGGTATGGGGACCTACAAAAGTCTGGAGGCTGTTACACAACCCTCCAGGCTGCTGCCACCTAATTGGTGTTGGAACTGTGTCTTTGAAAAGTCATTCCATCTTTCTATCTGGGTATCTACTTCAAGATAGTGGGGAACATGGTAAGTCCAGTGGACTCCATGACTGTTGGCCCACTGTCATATTTCTCTGGCTGTGAAGTGAGTTTCTTGGTCAGAAACAATACCATGTAGAATACCATGTGTAGAATACCATAACAATGGATAAAGCATTCTGTAAGTCCACATTTGGTGGGGTTTGCAGAAGCATTACATACGAGAAAGGCAAACCTACAAGCAGAATAAGTATCTACTCCAGTAAGAACAAAGCATTATTCTTTCCAAGAAGGAAGAGGTCCAATGTAGTCAATATACCACCATTAACTGACTGATCACCCCAGGGAATAGTTCCATATTTGGGGCTCAGTTTTGGTTTCTGCTGATGGTAGGAATAGCACTCAGTAGCAGCTGTAGCCAGGTGAGTCTTGATGAGTGTAAGTCCTTGCTGTTGAGCCCATGTAAAACTCCCATCTCTCCCATCATGGCCTCTTTATTCATGGGCCCTATTGGGCAATAACAGGGACAGCTTGGAAAAGAGGTTGACTGTCCACAGAATAGGTAGTCCTACCTACTTGATTCTTGAATTTTTCCTCAACAGAAGTCACCTGTTATAAGCTTTTACATGATACACATCCCTTTTCCCATTTGGTATTTTATTTGTTTGTTATTTTATTTATTTTTTAGGGTCTCATATACCCCAGGCTGGTCTGAAATTCTTTCTGTAGTTCAGGATTATCTTCAACTCTGATCTTCCTAGTACTGGAATGATGATGGGTGTGCACCACCCACATCAAGTTTATTTGGGTGCTGGGTATTGAACCCAGGGTCTTGTGTACCATAGGCAAGTACTCTACAACCTTGAGCTACAGCCCCAGCCTTTTCCCATTTGGAAAGATCTATCCACATACTTCCCTGGATATTTTCACATGTTCTTTCCAAGTCCCTGATCATCCAGGCTATCCATTGGCTACATCCCATGAATCAGTGAACAATTGCACTTCTGACATTTCTTCTTCCAAATAAAATGCATGGCCATGTGTACCGCCTGAAGATCTGCCCACTGGCCAGATAGAAGAAATAAAAGGAGGTATTATAGGAACCACCATCGCTGTATCTTTCAAGTTCTTGATGATGGCACTAATTTCTGCTATTCCTCCAGGGATATGATATTGTTTTGATTCACTGTTTTCCCTGGCACAGGCAAATCCAAAGACTTCCATTTAGTTTTTCCAACCATAATAGTCCTCATTCTACAGGTCAGGGAACCAATGTGAGAATTCTGACAACTTCTAAGTATATCTATCCCTATTGTATGTTCTGGAACTGGGAAAATAACCACAAGACAAATTTGTGAACACACTGGACCTACCATGAGTTGAACATCAATCAAAACTCTATTTATCACCTGACCTCCTAAGCTCCTACTTTATGTAGAGGGCCACAGTGTTTCCTGAAAAATCTAATTATGTTTTCTTTTATTCTAATACAGATACCTCAGTAAACAGCCATAGGTCCCTTTGGAGAAAGACTGGATAATGATAATAGTAAAACTTGTAGGTATTTTAGCAAAGTCCTTCTTCAGGGAAACTGGCCACCCCTTCATTCAATGGATTCTGAGTCTACAAACTGGCTCAAGTCTGGAAATTGGTTCACAGGCTGAAATTCTATTTTGCCACAATCCAATGATGCATTTCATTCTTTTGAGAATTTTTCTGCTTATACAGATCAAACAAAAATTCAGTGGGCCTTTTATCTATTTCATGCCTGGAAACACCATGATTTATTAGCCAGTACCAAAGGTCTTTGAGTCATGCCACCATAAAATTCACTTTGACTGTGCTGACCATTATGGGTCAGGCCATTGAGGACATTGCAGTCTATGCTGCCCATTATAATAGCTATTATCACCTTGCCTTTGGTGTTTCAAGGGCTACTTCAGGGCCCAATTAAAGCCATTGCATTTAACTCATCCAACTGAGCAGCAGCATCTCTGACCCTAAGGTCTGGCAGAAAGAGAAAGGCAACAAAAAAGCTCTTCAAATGTGCTGGTGCCCCTCTCACCATTTTTCTTCTCATAGGATTAATGAAGAACATGCCTTCTGGGCCTCCCCAGACAGAAGATTAGGTTTTACACAGCATACCTACTCTAGCATTGCAATTGCCCTATTTATCCCTTAAATCCCTTAACACTAAGCCTTAAAAATCCCTTCATCAACACTAAGTCAAAGGATATCAGGCATCTCCAACTCTCAAGTCATCTTTTGACAAATGCTTCAGCCAACCATTCAAACAAACTTCTGGCACTTCTTTTTAACTGTGTGGGCTTATATATTAAACCTAGAATCTCTATTTGATGGGTTCATACCAATGAACTCAGCGGGATCCAGTCTTATGCTCCTTCCACCATCATACCACATCCTTAAAATCCACTCCCACACATACTCCCCCAACTTCTGCTTAAATGAATTAACAAACTCATTTAGCTACTTAGTAGTTCAGTGTGCCCTTTCTGTACTACACTTTCTATCTTCCTTTGAGAAGTCTGCTTAGTCTTATGTCTAGTTATAGATCTAATCAACTAAGGAACAGCAGTACTGTCAGAGAAAGTCACTACTGGTTTAGCAGACAATGAAGGATTAATTATATCAGTCAGATGTGGTAAGATTTTAGGAGGTGGTAGTACATCATCTGCTGAGGGTGAAGAAACTACTTCATGTGAGAAAAACCCTCAGATAAAATGTGATAGTTCAAAGTTCTCAGACTCAGTAGAGTACTCCCACACATCCAAATCCCACAGTAATTCAGCCAAACTTATAATGGGGGCTTCGGTTTAATTTTCTGCAACTTGAGCTCTGTGGCTGTTAGAGAGAAAATTCTCTTCCAGGGCACACTTAGAAACCTTTAGACTGTTTATGCCCATCTGGAGCAGGTCAATTTTATTACTAAGTTCATTGTTATCTTCCACTGTATTCTGAGATGTTACAAATTGATTAATTTTATTATTGAGCTCATTTTTCTGCCAATCTTTGCTTAAATGTTCATTTTCCATATTTTTCCACAAATGGTCAAAAGTTTTTTATGCAGAGTTTCCAAAAATTTGTTGCCTCTCACAATTATTGAATTAATATCATCAAATGTATTTGTCTCCGTAAGTTTTTAAATAATTCAAACCATGGGTTTTCAGTAATTTCTGGACTCCCAGGAGAGGCTTCAGTAATTGGAGAGGCATATAGGTGTTAGTGAATTGGAAAGCCTATTCCAGATACTTGAAAGATACATCCTTATACATCTCTTGCTCTAGAACCACTTCTGGTCCCAAAATCTATACTATTCAGGGCTCTCTAGAGGAATAGAACTTATAGAATGAATCTATACATATATAGAGAAAGAGAATTTATTAGATTGTCTCATAGGCTGTGTGTGGTCTAGCTAGCCTGACAATGGCTGTCTACCAATAGAAGGTCCAAGAATCCTGTAGTTGCTCAGTCCACAAGGTTGGAAGTCTTAGTTGGTCTTCAATATACACCAGAATCCCAAAGAAGTAGATTCTAATGCCAATGAAGGAATGAACTTGCCAGTGAGAGTGAGACCAAGCAGAAAAAGAAAGAAAGCGATCATCCTTTTTCCATATCCTTTATATATACTGCCAGCCAAAAATGTGGCCCAAAATAAAGGTGGCTCTTCACACTTTAAATGATTTAATTAAGAAATAAGCCCTCATAGATGTACCCAGCTGCTTGGGGTTTAGTTAATTCCAGATATAGTCAAGTCATCAACCAAGAATAACCATCACAACAAGAACCCTGTCTTACTTACTTTTCTATTGCTGTGATAAAGCCTATGACTGAAACCACCCTGAGGAGGAAAGTCTTTATTTCATCTTTTAGCTTGTAGTCCATCACCCAGGGAAATCAGGGCAGGAGTGTTTAGTCAAGTTGAAGGCTATCTTGGTTGAGTTTCCAACTTTAGAAAGCTCATGCTCAAGGCATTTCTATCTAGTTCTCTTCTCCTTTCCCCCTAGTTCAGCCCAGGTTGCCTTCTGCAGGTTAATTGCTTCAGTGAACAACTCTTCATGAAAACAGAGATTGTACTAAAATATCCTTTGCAAATGCTATTTGCTATTTTCAACTTAAGTATTCCCTGGATTCTTGCAACTTCCCAATCATACATTTGGCATCAAACTGAGAGTACTCTCCCACTACTGGTAATCTTTCTAATGGAGAAAAACCTGAAGTTTAATCATCTACAGCTGACTATTGGAAAATTTTTCTCCAAAGGATATTATGCACAGGAAGCTTTGGACTCTGCTGGCATCTTAACTTAAAACTCTTAATAAATGCTTCCCTCCTTTTGTGTTGTATCAGTCATATGTCAGTCAGTGGGACCAGAGAGCAGGAGTGAAAATTTTCTGACAACTGTTCTAACAAAAACATAATGAAATTTTTCTGATCAATTCTATTTTAACAGGTCATGACATCAGATTGACGGATCCAACAATTCGTTTGATTGCTCGAGCTTTGCAGGGGAAAATGAATCTAAGAAAACCAGCTGATCAAAAAGTATAGCAAAGGTCAAGCAAATCAGAGAAATGATCAGCCTAATGAGCCACAAAATTATTTATTTGCTTGTAAATAACAAATTAGCTGTAGTTTATCATAAATCACCAATGTCCAAGCTGATGGAACACAACTGCTCAAAGAAAAACAGGGTGAAGGTATTCAGGTGTGAATCCACTGAGGAGGAATGTTGGATTTTTAGTGATTTAAACCTGCCAGAGACATATAGAAAGCCAAAATAAATAGGAAACCGTTAATGAATAACTCCAATGTCTTGTCTGATGGGACTCCCAGTTTGTTAAGGTGGTTGCTACACAAATGGAATGAAAGCCATGACTCCTAGTTCATTTTCTTATTTGGTTTCTATTTATCTTTCATATTCATTAGAATATACTGAAGCTTCTTTTGTCCTTTAACCCTTCTGCTTGCAAGATAATGTACTTTTCCCTCTCCTAAAATAAATTATGTGCACAGTGGCCATTAAAGGCTATGTATTTCTCCTAGATAAATTTTTTATTGTTATTAGTGTGTGTGTGTGTGTGTGTGTGTGTGTGTGTGTGTGTGTGTTTGAAAGTCCTCTGTATGTACATGTGCTGTGGCACACATGTAGAGGTCAGAGGACAACTGTGTGGATTTGGTTCAACCCTTTCTCCATTACATGGTTTCCAGAAATGAATTCAGGTCATCAAGCTTTCAACGGAGAATCCATTATCCACTGAGACATCCTCTCCATCTCCCTTCTGAAGCCATCACTGCTGTCAAGACACTGATCTACACAATTGAAGGACACCTTCATACCAACCTTTTGTAACACCACTACTACACAACCCACCTTTACCCAGCTTTCCTCCATGGAAAACACTAATCTGTTCTCTTTATGTATGCTTTGTTGTAGTTGTTTTGAGGAGGTTATATAAGCTGTAACTAAGAAGAGGCAAGAGATTAACATTTTGCCCTGGAAATGATATCTGTAAGGTCACAGGTTAATGCTCCTATCAGCATGTTATTTCCTTCACTGTTGAGTAACATTTTATTATGTGCATGTCTACGATTTATCTGTTCTACAATTGATGAGTATTTGGGTTTCTTCTAATTTGTACTACTACAAATAAATTGGCTAGTAACATTCATCTTTCTGTAAAAATATCTGGGTCATATGATATGACCATGCTTAGTCTTATAAGAAACTCTCAATTTTTGGCATGGTGGACAGCCCATCTTAGACTCTAAACAACAATATGTGAGACATCAGTTTTCTCTGTTTTGCCATAAGCATTTGGTATTCACATAGTTTTATCTACTATGAGTACCATGATCTATCATTGTGGTCAAAAGGTAATTTTGGGAGCTGACATCTATGGATATTAAAGAAGTTATTGATCAGCTCAAGCTGAGAAAACTACAAAATTTGTCTGAAGAAAGGGATGTTTCTACTATGAGGCAAATGGAAGCCTTATCTGTGACTGAACCACTCAAAAGGGCCTGGTTTTGCTGTACAAGCAGGCCTTTAATTTTCTTATTCTATGTAAATCTGTCACTGGAGAAATCAAAAATGAACCTCTCATCTAAAAGAATGCAACTGGGTCAAAATGTTTACAGTGTCAGAGTGTCAAATTTTTTACTTTGAGACATGACACTGTGATCTACAATTGTGTTTGTCCACATTCATATCTATCCTAGGACATATGCAGCTCACAGGCCACAAGCTTAAACCCACTTAGATCTATGAAATATCTTTCTTTAGTCAATGAATTAATACATTTTTCCATGACTGAGCTTAAAATTGGTAGTAGGGATTTGCAATACAAAACTTGTTGAAAAGTAATGTGATCTCATTCAAAACTTGATATTAAAACACATCTCTAATAGATTAGGAACAATCTTATTATTTTTAAAGTTATATGAATGCATGCATATACTCATTCTTGGTCGAATGGCCATCTCAAGCCTCACTTAGGACATCACAACTGGCATTTAGGAATTTGATGAAGTTGTATCACCCACCATCATTACACCCTAAACCAGAAAGGAAGATTCCAGAAGAAATTATCAGGAGCATATGGTTTGAGAAACATGGGGCAAGAGTGGGAAAGTGAGTGCTTCAGAGAAGAAGTGATAAACTCCAAAGATACCATCAAGCTATTGTCAGAATCCCAGTAAGCTTAAACAGGATCTTCATGTCTTAATTGTGTGTGTGTGTGTGTGTGTGTGTGTGTGTGTGTGTGTGTGTTTCAGTCATATGTAAATGTTAGAAGAGGGGGTCAGATTCCCCTAGACAGGAAGTGCACGTGGTTGTAAGCCAACATGTGGGCTCTTGGAGCTAAACTTAGGTACTCTGTGAGAGGAGCATCTGTCCAACCTCCTCAAACAGGATCTTCTAAATAACATTTAAGTCTCAACAGAAACAAAACTAAAATTAAAAACTAGAATTCATTTAGATTTTAATATAAATTATAAAAGACACTTCCTTTTAAGGTATTGTACTTAGGTAATGTTTAAAAATGCAATGGGAAGTTTTGGCCTTTTGATAGCAACTGTCACAAACTGTTTAGGATAATTAAGAAATGCAAACTAATAGTCATTCAAACATGTCATTTTGTTAGGTAGTAGCGTAGTTTATCACAGATGCTTTCTAAGTTAATCTGAAATCAAGTTGCTAGGAGACAAGCAACATTTGCAAATCACAAGCAAATATATGAAGATAGATAGGTGGTCTTCAAAAACTTCAAGAGATCTGTAGAATCTGACATTCAAACATGTTTTCTTAACTTAAGAGTTTTTGGATATTGAGACATGTCATCTCCTGACAGCACCCCATATTCTACTCCAAGTATATGATGAGCATCAAAGAATCTCCATTTGTAGATGGTTGCATTAGTAGCAAGTTTGTCATGGGCAAGAGAAATTCCTTGCTTCAACTGTAGACAGAATGCTGTCCAGAAAGAACAAAAACTTGGAAGCAGGTAAGTGGACAGTATAGCTCTGCCAAGATAGGGTAGGCAAGTCCCTCATAATTCTTGCTTTACAATTAATGTGTGTCAGAGACACTGGTTCAAAAGGCTGAAGATAGATGTTCTAATGTATTGAGAGAAACTGCGGTTTGTCCAGGCAGCCAGTTGTCTGTCATTTCTTAGTTTTGGAAGATGCTAGCTCTGCACTTCCTGTATTAATCATATATATTTATCCTTCTCAGGTCTCTGATGTGGTTGAAGACTAGATAGTTATAGTCTCACAGCTAAATTTTAAGTTGTTGGGAATTAAAAGGATGTTCTAGGTCTAAGAAGATGTTTTTAAGTTGGTAATGCAAGTTAGGATGGAAACTGAGTAGGTATATAACTTTAAACTCATTGAGATAGATAATGATAGAATATTATTATCAGTTGCCAAATATATGTGGACTGGACATTGGGAATGTATGTTATACCTTATAATTTTCATAATTGTGGCCTAATTATTCTTATTGTTTTGTATTGTATTTATTGTTATAAGAAAAAGACCCATTTATTGGACTAAAAGGAACAGCTGTTGGGGGAAAAAGATTTACCTTAAACTTAAAAAAAAAAGAGCAGATAGAGGGGTGGGGGGAAGAGGGTAGGAGGGTGGAACTGGAAGGGGTAGGAGGGAGGGGATTATGATTGAGATATAACTTGAAGAAATAAATTTTAAAAGACACTTTTGATGTAACTAAAAGCCCAAAGCATTTAGTTACAATTATATGAATGCATTATCTGGAGTCAGGAAGATGACTCAGCAGATAAAGGACTTGCTACCAAGACTGAAGACCTGAGTTTGCTTCCCAGGGCTCACATGATGGAAGGAGAAAACTGACTTCTGCAAGTTGTTCCCTGAACTGCATAAATGTACCATGGCAGACATATGCATGTTCATAAATTAAAAATATATAAAATACAATATTTAGATCATATATAATATAATAAATTAAAAGAATACATACTCTAAGGTACTTATATAAATTTATGGACACCACCAGATAAGTTTTCATCTGGGTTTTGTATAGAAAGGCACTTTAGTGATTTTACTGGAACCTATTCTTCATGTTTCAGTGACACTATGATACTACTTGCATTACTTTTCTTCTAGTGCTTGAGTTTGTTGAAAGTTTGAAGATAAAGAAGATTTCTCTATAGATATCCAAGATTTAAATAATACAAAAGATCCAAATAATGAAAAAAATGTGAAATACACTGTTCATTGACAGTGAAACTGAGAGACAGCTGACATCTCTAAAACCTCATCTGTATACAGTGTCTTGTGTCTTCTTGTAACACTCAGAGTAGGTGTGGGGTTTCTGACGTGTTTGAGTTTCTGGAGCATGTTCAGGGAGATTCAATGTGTCTGTGAGCTCAAATGCAGTGAAAACTTTTCCTTCCTATTTCTACATAATTTGTTCTCTGGAGTGGTGGATTTCTATGTTGGCATAAAAGTTTTCCACCTAGTTACGCTAAACCAAAGTGATACTTTAGCCTCTAAAGTCAAAATGTGGAGGGATGAATAGTGCAAATTTCCATTAGAGGATAGCATAGTGAAGCAAATAGAATTACAATGTAATTTTTCACTGTATCTAAATGAGATCTTAAGAATAAAATTCAGAGAATCTTAAACCTCTTGTGATGATGACTTTATCCGAAAATGCAGATGGCATTCTGGTGATGTTTAAGGCATTATCATAGAAGACTACTTCATTACAAATATATGTATCCCTATGGGCATTGTTCTTTTAGCTGTCCTGGGCAATTGCTCAGCCAACCTAATAAATCTGAACTGTTTTCTAATTTTTGTGTAAAGATGAAGTTATTGGAAACTTATCATGAATACTAAAGAAGAACTCCATGCACTGGGGAAGCACACCTGTGCATTGCTATTCTCTGGCTGACTCTCTAACTGCCACCATTAATATTTTTTCTGTTTCTCACAGCTGTCAGGACATGCTGGCTTCTTCTTTATTCTCGGCACCTAAACACATCTCTCCAGCTGCATGGTTTGCATGCTAATGCTCAGCCAAGGCATATTATTCACTCTAATTTTGATCTTATCAAAGGCAGGACATGGAATTTAAATGCTACAACAGTTCGTACTAATTAGGAGAGCTGCTTAACCACCAGTTGAGCTTATCAAAGAATAAGGCATAAATAAGAAACGGGCTTCACAATTAAGATGCTAACAAGAGCATAAAAATATTTTAAATGTTTATTTTGTGTTTTAAATCCAATTGGGTACTATTTTCAAATATTAAAAATCAAAAGACCATAACCTTATACAAGAGTTGACCTGGAGCTCTTAAGCCAAATGTTGCTCTAGAGATTGTTTAGCATGCAGATGAAGAACCCTGAAATGCATGAAGAGTTTGACAGTCTCATTCAAAATCACAGCACAAATTAAAGGAAGAGTAATGACTTACAGTCACACAATATAACCTGAGACCATGCAGAAGAAAAATCTAAAGCATTTAAAAATTAGAATACAAAAACACACTGGGCATTTTGTTGTTATTTGAGACAAGTTTTCACTATGTAGCTCAGGCTGGACTCAAACTTACAATCCTCCTGTGTTAGCCTCTGGAGTGCTAGATCCATAAACATATAGAGTTACATTATACCTGGCTTAAAACATAATTGCCATATTCTATGTGATCAAGTCACAGTAGCCAACCTTTCTTCCTTACACATTTTTGCATACTTTTGAGCAGAAGCAATGACATCTACACCATGTGGAAGTTTTTTCTTAAGACAAAACAGATTCATTAAGATGTAATTGCATGTTATACAATTCACCCATATGAACTGTATAACCTCACTGGTCTTTGTTGCTCTTCACAAATTGTGCCACTATCACAACAATTAATTTTCAGACATTTTAAACACATAAAGGAGAAATGCTGAAACTGTCCATTGACAGTCCCCATATTTTCACCCAGGAGCATTTAAGAGCATTAAAAACCATTTAAGTTGGATAGAACTAGGAAAGCTCATCCTGAGTGAGCTAACCCAGACCCAGAAAGATGACCATGGCATGTATTCACTTATAACTGGATTTTAGCCATGTAGTACAGGATAACTATTCTACAACCAACAGACATAAAGGAACAGGAACATGGACTTTGTTACCTGTTAGTGGGACACTTTGACATAGTGGATCTACCATCTAGGCCTCCAATGCAAGAGGAAGCTCTTAGCCCTCGCATGACTGATGAACTGATGGGGCCTGAGATGTACCGATGGGGCCTGAGATGTGGTGGTACCCCAAACCAGAGGAGTAGGATAAGCTGGAGAGGGGGTAGAAAGTGGGAGGGTGGGAATGAGAGGGGTGGAGGGAGGGGACTGCAATGGAGATGTAACTTGAAGTAATAAATGAACATATTTTTTTTAAAGCATTTACTTCTTGAATCAAAGAGTAAAACTTTCCTTGGGGAAAGTGTTCACATATGTGCCAGCATTCACTCCTCCTAAGCCTGGTCAATTTGTATTTTTTAAAGTTCACTTTCTCCATAAGGGCTTGAGTGTACATTGTCTAACGGCATTGTTTGATCATTCTTGCTAGCACTTACCCTGTTTTCTAACTGGGTATACACTCCTTGTTCTCAGACACCTGTGGAAGTCTTAAATATTAATGCACCAGAATTGCTGTAATTGATCAACATGCTACATTTCAAAATATCACACCATTGCTCCTGTTCCTACCAACCTTATTCTGCCAGCACCATATGAAATGTCCAAGCTCAGCCAGGTCCACACAGCCTGTGCTCCAGACAACCCTGCTAAATGTAGCTTTCACCCGTCATCAAAGAAGCTTCATTTTTCCGAAAAGGGAGACCATTAACGCTAAAGAAATCTACAATTGGTCAAATGCAGAGAATAACTGATCATGGGGTGCCTGGCACCAGTTGATACATCTACAACACAACCCCTATAATTAAGACTCACGAAACACAGAGGAAGAGGGGGCAAAAATGATTGTTAGAACCAGAGAACCAGGACATCTGCTGTGAGATTGTGTCTCACAATGACAGGGAGCTACACCCATAATATCTCAACCAAGGGGCTCATGAGATAGCTCAGCTGTTAAGAGCACTGGCTGCTGTTCCAGAGGTTCTGAGTTCAATTCTTAGCACCCACATGGTGGCTCACAACCATCTATAATGCGATCTGATGCCCTCTTCTGGCCTGCAGGCATACATGCAGATAGAGCATTCATACATAAAAATAAATAAATATCTCAACCATATGGCTACCTAGACAAGACCTGAGCAATTTTAACACCAGTTGACATGCCAATGTGGATGAGGAAAATCTCAGGGGCCACATCCCTAGATAAAGAGCTACAGGCAATTAATTACTGCTTAGAGAGGGAGAATCAGTCTTCTCCAGAGATGAGTCCTCTAACTGGTTACACTAAATTCAATTCAGCAGGTTGTATTTACACACAGAGAGAGAGAGAGAGAGAGAGAGAGAGAGAGATGGGGGAAGGAGACAGGGTGGGTAAATGTCATACAGTACATATATATGAAATTTTTAAAATTAATTCAATATAAAAAACTCACAGTATTCTGATGCGATCATTTTTCACTTATATAAAATATTGATAATCTCAGTATTTGCAGAATTTACAGATTTCCACATCCAATACTCTTCAGCAGATGCAACTTTACTCAAGTGAATATTTAGGATACTAATTAGCTCACCATTATTAAGTCACCTGCTCCTCTTGGAGTCTTGCAGCATGCCTATAGCCCATCTATGTAATGCACACTCTAGGATTTTCAAGTGCATAGGTTTCTGCAACCTTAACACACAAATTAGAGGAAGTAAACCAGAAGGAACACTGAGTACACCTGCTGCTTTAATCACATATAAGAGAAGGAAACATGTTAGGTAAGCAACTTTGAAAGTGGTTCTTTTTTTTTTTTTTTTTTGGTTTTTCGAGACAGGGTTTCTCTGTGTAACAGCCCTGGCTGCCCTGGACTCGCTTTGTAGACCAGGCTGGCCTCGAACTCACAGAGATCCGCCTGCCTCTGCCTGCCGAGTGCTGGGACTAAAGGCATGCGCCACCACCGCCCGGCTGAAAGTGGTTCTTAATGATACTCAAATAAGTGAACGTATAAATAGAATCTAATAAATAAATCACTAATAGCCTGGTAAGAGTTTGTGAGTTTTCTACAAGATAGAGGAAAAAATAAGTAAGTTCAGTTGGTCCTCCAAGTGTATGGGCTCAATGTCTATAGAATCAACCAGTCACAGAATGAAAATATTTTTCTTTATATTCCAGAAAGCTCCATAGAAGTAAATTTTGAATTTGCTGAGTGCTAATACTAAATCTATGTATACGGATGTTCAGGAATTCTATTAGGAATTTTAAGTAATCTAGGGATTGCTTGAAGCATAAAGGAAACAGGCGTCAGCTCTCAACAAAGACTAGACCGTTTATGAGACCATTTACCCAAGCATTTCGTTATCCAACTCTCCTTGGACCAAAACAATTATTCTATTAACTAGATATTTTTAGTTATAAAGAAAAATAGGGTGAACTCAGTTTTTTATAATCTTTTTTATTTAATTTTTTTTTCTTGAAGTTACATCCCAATCACAATCCCCTCCCTACTCCCCCCTCCTGTCACACCCTTCCCCCCAACCCCCCCATCCTCTACCCTTTTTTTTTAGTTTAAGGTATATCGTTTTTCCCCCCAACAGCTCCCCCTTTCAGTCCAACAAATGGTTCTTTCTCTTATAACAATAAATACAATACAAAACAACAGAAATAAATAGGCCACAATTATGAGAATTATAAAACTTAGCATACATTCCCAATGTCCAGTCCATATGTATTTGGACTTTAACTGATTTTAACATCTTACTATCTAACCATCTCCATGAGTTTAAAGTTCTATATCTAACTCAGCTTTCATACTAATTTGCATCACAATTTTAAAAACATCTTCTTAAATCCAGAACACCCTCTTGATTCTTAAACAACTCAAAATTTAACTATGAGACTCTAGCTATCTATTCTTCAACCACCTCAGAGACATGAGAGGGATAAATATATCTGATTATATAGGAAGTGCAGGGCCAGCAGCTTCCAAAACTAAGAAATGACATACCCGTGGCTGCCTGGACAGTTCCCATTTTCTCTCCATACACTACAGCATCAATCTTCAGCCATTTGGCCCCATTTCTCTGACAGACATTGATTGTAGAGCAGGACCCTGTCTTGGCAGAGCTAGGCTGTCGACTTACCTGCTTCCAAGTTTTGTCCTTTTTGGACAGCATTCTGTCTACAGCTGAAGCAAGGGGATTTTCTTGCCAAGAGATAGGCTTGCCACTAATTCAACCATCTCCCACTGGAGATTCTTTGATGCTCATCTTCTACTTGGAGGAGAATAGGGTGTGCTGTCAGCAGCTGGCATATCTCGATATGAAAAAAATCTTAAGTTAAGAAAATGTCTTTGAATGCCATAATTCAGATCTATTGAGGTTTTTGAAGACACCCTATCTATTTCTTATATTTAGATAAGCAAATGTTGCTTGTCTCTTAGCAAGTTGATTTCTGATTAGCTTAGAAAATAACTGTGATAGACTGTCATAGTACCTAACAAAATGACAAGTTTGCATGACTATTAGTTTGCATTTCTTAATTATCCTAAACAGTTTATGAAGGTTGGTAGCAAAAGACCGAAACTTCACATTTCATTTTTAAGCATTACTAGGTACAATACCTTTAAAAAGCTTACCCTTAATTTTGTATCAATATACAAACTCAGTTTAAAGAGAGACTTCTTTATTTCTTACATCTTATACTAATTGAAAATATTTAAAGCAAAGTGTACACATGTCTATTTGGGGAGAGAAGTGGACTGATGGGAGTGGAAAGGAGCTGAAAGTAGTAAGGATGAATGTGACCAGCTCACTCTCAGTACATGCATGAAGATATCATAACAAAACCCATTATTATGCCTAATTAACTCATGAGTAACACTTTGTTTAAAAATTATGAGCAGTAAAGCCCTGGTCAATTTGCAGAACACAAAAATAAGCCTATTTTTACAAATTGTTTAATATATTTTCTGAGATGTCACTAAATTCATTACAATAGACTACTTAAAGCCATACATGTTAAAATACAAATGTATTAGTCAAAAAGAAAATATTTTTTAACGAATAAGAAAAATAAGGATGCACAAAAAGTAAAATACACACTCCCCAATATACACTGAAAGGTAGGATGATCAATAAAACGTGTTTGCCTTTTTCCTATGAGGCATAAAGGGAACTATGACTTCTAATTCCATTTTAGAGAAAAACCTGTAGAAACAGAAGTATGATTTTCTTGTTCTAAAACTAATACATTTGTACATATCAAACTTCTTTAGAATATTTAGTAGAATTTCTGTATTGTGCTGGTATGCTGAAGCAAGAAGGCTAAGTGCATACCTTCAACTAGAACCTTGGCCTATATAAAGTCACAGTGACTTTATACATAAGTTTTTTGTTGTTTTGCTTATTTTGGCTTTGATGTGTGTGTGTGTCTGTGTGTGTGTGTGTGTGTGTGTGTGTGTGTGTGTGTGTGTGTGTGT